>OZ038323.1:4767560-4905673 GCA_964035795.1 Pterobdella sp. o SKG-2022 | reverse complement strand
TATCTATGTGTGTGTGTGTGTGTATGTGTGTATGTTTGTGTGTGTGTGTGTGTGTGTGTGTGTGTGCGTTTGTATAGAAAAAACTTGCCAATCTCCTAGAGATCCCCATTAAACACCATCATTCAACGATGCACAACTTATGCATAATTCTAAATATTTAACTTTCTAAATTATTCATTTAATCCAAAAATATATATATATAAAAAAAGATTTTAAAAAGGTGTTGAAAAGTTAACTTGAGTTTCAAAGAAAAAAAATTTTTTTAATATGTAAGCAGAAGCGCATAATTTTATTTCAATAATGACAAAAATGTGTGAAAAATTGCATTAATGTCTACTTTTAAAAATCAGACACACCCAGAAGAAAATATTTATTTTTATCTTTTCGTGCCATGTTTCACTATTTCCTTAATGAGTTTTCGTCGTTTTTTCTTCTCTCATTTTTCTTCTATGTCTATTTTTCAAAATGGCCTATTTGATGCAACATTTCAACGAATTTTTAATTAAAACATATTTTTATACAAATTATAAAATTAATTTTATTAAACTCCTCACATAAATATTCATCTTCATCCAATTCTCCTACCTCATATTTCTCTCGATAGCACTCATAACCCTCCGCTCATCAATTAGAAACTTATTCCCATAAATACATCACATCAATTATTTCACATGCTGCAATTTTTTCATCATATCGTTTTTATTGTTATTGTTTTTTTCACCATTTATTATCCGCATTTGTTTATTATTTGTTATGTCACACGGGCGTCACAATCATGATTACGTGACAAATAAATGATAATTTTGAATGATTTATTTGCGAAGATCTTTAGTTTCACAGTACCATGAGGTTTGTGGTCGATTAACACAATATGATCACATACCATTCAATACGGTAGGTACCATAAAATACAATACAATACAATAAAAGCTTGTACCACAGAATAAAATAGAATACAAGCACGTACCATAAAATAAAATACAGTAGATACCATACTTTAAAACACAATATAATACGTTTACTCTATAATACAATACACGTACTTTAAAATACAATACAAGCACATACAATACAATACAAGCACATACCATACAAAATAATACATACGCTGGAATACAATGCATATGAAGGAATGAAAATATCCTAGCACAAAATTGCCGTATGTGATACAATTCAAAGCAAAATAAGAAATTTAAATACGATACAATTTAGCACAATAAATTTTTTTAAAAATATATAATTAAATAAATATAATGCAAAATGAAACAACTAAAAGAGTGAACAAATAATTAAAACAGATAAAAATATTTGGAGTAAAATCCAACTAATTAAAATAGAGAATAATACCTACACCAATGATTTTACCCCAGACTTTTGTCATCTTCATTCTTGTGATACTAGAAGTTCCTTCTTTTAAATCATGTAGACCACCTGTTAAAGCCTATATCTAACTATTCATTATATAAATATCACACTTAAGAATATCGTGGATAATAAGATAGTTGAAACGGAATGAAGAAGATTTTTCAAAGATGAACTTGAATCTCATGTTGGTGAATCTCAAAATATTCATGAGTGACTGACATGAGGTCATGACGTGTCTTTTCTTTTTGTTGCAATAGTTTTTTGTTTTGGGAAAAAATCACTCGTTTGCTTTCAACCAATAAAATAAAAAAATGAATTAGGATTGCGGTTTTGAAACCAGGGTTGAGTGGTTATTTGAGAATTATACATTCAATTTGCAAGCTCTAAATTGGAATGAAAAATACCTGGGAATAATAATAAATTGATGAGTAGAAAATAAAATCAAAAAAAAAAATTAAATTAGAATGTAGATTGTTTATGGAAGAATTCATGAAGAGAATGATTTTTAATGTAAGAAGGTATCGAGTGTCTGCTATGAATAGAACTTTGTTCTTCGAAGTCAACCATTTTACTCCTGAATTCCTCATGCACTTCATTTGATTTTTTATGATTTAATTTATTACTAAATCTGTTTTTTTTGATAGATAATTGTTTTCACGAGTATGTAAAGCTATTTTAAGAGTTTATTTGTGTTTTTCGATATCCAATGGTATTTTGTAATAATTAATTCTGAATTGAATTATATACTAAATTGTTGTGTGAATCTCGATCAATTTGAAATTTTAAGCACTTAGAGTTATTGAACCCAAAAGCTGAAGATGATTTAAAGAAATTTTTGACAATAAATTTTTACATATATATTTTTATAATCATCTTAAAATTCAAAAAAAAATTATTTTTCTATTATAATAACTCTTATTTTCACGATTGAGTTTCGAAGTTTTTAGATAAGTTTCGTTTTAAAATTTCTTTACATTCTTCACATTTCTATTTTTTTGTTTTTTTATTCATGAAATTATTGATTTATTAGAGTTCAAATTGAAAATTTGTAAATAGTTTTTTTAAAATATAGAAATAAAATTAAAATTTTTTTTTATTCTTTTAAAATAGGCGCTTTTTAAAAATATAAATTCTTTTCAAAACTTCATGGTGGTAAAGATGCACTTGTGAAATTTGGATTTAATTAAAAAAATAACACTCGTTGCAATTTTTAAAATTTCTCAATTCATTGTTATTTCCATATATAAATAGTTTTCATTATGTAATTCATATTAAAATAAATCAAAATTATAATTACTAGTGCTTATATTTATCCTTTATTACTATAAACATTGATTTTTTAAATATTTTTCAATTTTATAAACATTTTAACTTCCTTTTTATTGATAAAAATGTTATATTTGTTATTTATTAACGCAGCTCTCAATTTTTCTAACTCGTTCTCTGGGTGCATTCTATGTACCGGATTTCAATAATAATAATAATAATAATAATAATAATAATAATAATAATAATAATAATAATAATAATAATAATAATAATAATAATAATAATAATAATAATAATAATAATAATAATAATATAATATATAATAATAAAAACAAATCCAATAATAATAATTAAAAAAACCAATAATAATTTAAAAAATAACAACAAACCCAATAATAATGATAATAACAATAATAATATGCTAATTCCATAAAAAAATTGTTTTGACTGGCCAAAGATAGGCTTCTCAGAGTCAACACGGCCATCAATGTGGTCATCAAGTGATGTGGTAAGGTGGATCTCTCAACTTCTCACCCACTTGTCACAAGTCACCAACATCTCGTGTTTCCAAGATCCTGCTACCGACATCAATTTCTGATGGGACCGCTAGCCTCCACTAGTTTTATGCGGTAGTCAAAGATGTGCGTGTAGGTAATAGAAAAAGAAAAGTTTGAAGTTAAAAAGAAAGAATTTCAATTGCTTAGCATCTAGTATGATTGAGCTACTATTTTATAGACCCAAAAAAAATCTTCAAAAATGGTTTAAGGTAATGTAATGCGGTATTTATAAAGCGCTTTTACTTATAGATCAAGGCGCTTGCTACAAATTTAATGTAGCGAAAACAGACTGTGCAACAGTTGCTAATAGTCGGCCCACGTGGGATCGAACCCGGTAACTTTAGATAATTAGTCTAATGCTCAACCATTGAGCTATAAGTAACCAGTCGAATAATAAGTATTGAATTCTAAGCCTCACACATTTTGATCATCAGTCCAGCAAGAACCCACCTCTTTGTTATGTGTCGAAGATGTTCATCACAAAAAGTTGAAACAAAACTAGCTATGCTTGGCAGTTTTTTTGACGTCAAAAAATTGGGAAGGTGGAGGACAAGGGAGTCACACTGGTCTAAAAATTCTTGAAAGAATGCAAAAAATTAAAAATGAACTTCATTTTGAAAAACTTCGAAAAAGAATCATGACAACAACTGTGATGTGAAAAAAAATCAACCTTCAAAAATGCGATGAAAAGCTCTCCTGCAACTCACAATGCAAGAGACACCAAAAGTAATCATGCGCGAAGAATTACGTGATTCTGTTGGCAGACAAAAATAAGCCAAAAAATTGCATTCATAGTAAAAAATGACATCAAATTTAACTAATCTTCTATAGAAGGGATTGCTTTAAAAATAGAAGCATGAGCTAACGACCAAAAAAAGCTCCGTGCCTTTGTAGTATGCACCCTTGCAAATGTCAGTGAAGTTGGCGAGAGTTGATGCAAAATCAATTCCCTTATTGATATTATTGGTTGAATAATTTTTTATTATCGTTTAGAATATTATTTATAAAAAATTATAATAATATGCATAACCGATTCCATTTTTATTGATTATGATCGTTATTATAGCTAATTACATTTCTTAATTCATTTACAATTGGTCCAAATATTTTCTTCATTGATTATTGTATTATTCATTAGTGGTGGTATTAATAATTGTTCTTGATTTAACTATTATTTTTAGTTCATTTTATTATTATTCATAAAATTGTTATTTATTAATTGTTTTTTATTTATCACATTATTTTTGTTGTTAACTACATTACTATTATTTTTCATTTTTTTAATAGTTATTTTTGATAATAATTATGAAAGTAATCTTAATTATTATTGAAAGTCGATAGTCCTGATAATGCCGCTTTTAAAGGTCCCATGCAGTGTTCTTGCAACTCCCATTATTGTTTCAGTTTGCTTATTAATATTTTTTTTTATTTATTATTATTTTTTAAAATTTTTCAATGAACTTTTATTAATTATAGATTTTAATATTTACTTGTTTTTGTTGTTAGTTTTCAGATATTTTTCGGTAATATTTCCGCTTTTATTATCATATGCATAATATATACTGTATATTCACATGTTGCCAATATGTTTTGGGGTTTAGTTTATTTCATTATTATCAGTTTTTTTATTAATACTTTGCAAGTTTATATACTTGGTTAACTATTATTTAAATTATAAAAATTTCCAGCAAAACTATTTCTCCAATTATCTCTTTAAAAACAGCTGTAGAATGTGAAAATGCAGAATGGAAGTTTAGTAAAAACAATTGAAATAATATATAAAGCAGGAAATAATACAAATATAATTCTTTATATAATATATATAAAAATATTAATAAATGAAAATGAATGAAGATAATTTAAAAAATCATCAAGTAATAGTTTTTAAATAATAAAAAATAAGAACAAATTTATAATTAAAAAAAAATAATAATAATTCAATGAACTCTAGTAATAATTGAGTGTGAAGAATCCTTAGATTATTATACCGTTTATATTTTGTTCTACGATTTTAGATTATAATGCTTCACGCCTAAAGTTATCGAAATTTTTCAAATTTTATTGCATTTGAGTTTACTATAAATAGACTTCTTCAATGACTACTACTTACAAAGACATTTTTCATAAATTATTATTAATTGTTTTTAATTAAATTTAATTTTTTTAATCAGGGATCAATCACAATTTAAATTGTGGACCGTTCAAAAGGTTTTTAGCCGAGTATTCATCATTAAAAGAGCACTCAAATTTGCAAACAATAAACAATTGCTCTATTTATTTATCGTTTCATTTTGAAGTTGAAGCATTTCAAAATATAACTCAGACTTATTTTCACTCAAAATTTATTTTAAGGGTTTTATGTGCAAGCTTCTAAGACTATATGTTGAAATGAACAACTAATTAGTTTTAAACGAAAAACAAATCAAATATAACACTTTTAATAACTGACTATATTTTAAACCTGGATTTGACAATACATTATATAAAATATATAATACTAAGATAATTGAAAAATCATATAAAAAGCACTCATATGCGATAATACAAAAAGAAATATCTTTAAGGAAAGCTCACCAAATGATCAGTTTCGAGAGTCGAGTCTTGCGGTACAACCTTCTGCATCTGTGTGGCAGATGTACTACAGTGGGTCTATGAGGCGAAGAAACGTTTGGGGCTTCAGAGGCTTGTGTAGGTGTGTTAGATAATGATGAAAGAATTTTTTGTTGAGTAAGGGGTTTCTGGGGAGTGTGAAGTTTGGGTGACGTGAGTTGTTGACTAGAAGCTATGAACATTGGGCGGGTTTTGAGTGCATGGACCTGCACGAACAAAACAACTAATGGGTAACTACATTTTAACGCTTCAATTCTTTCTATCACTAGAATTTTTTTCGAAAAAGTCAAACTTTTATTAAAGTAAGCTTTTATTTTTTTCCTTCTAAGTTGTTCATTACTAGAAAGTAGAGAAGGGGTGGGTCTTGTCAAAGAAATCTGATTCAAGCGGGAAGATTTTTGCAGTTTTTTATGTGTTACAGTTTGTAGTGTGGTTGGGAGGGGGTGAAGGTTGGAAGTAGGATGATGTGTTTGGGACACAGAAGCAGTACAAAGAAATGAAGTATTCACAGAGCTGTTAAAATATGCTGTCAACAAAGATAAATAACAGAAAAAGAATAAGATTAAATTTGATAGAACTTGGGATAAGATCAACAGAGAAACGAACACAACTTGGAAATAGTTTGGCAAAAATGTGACGTCAAAATGGAACAGAGTTGAAATGAAAAGGAAAGAACTGAGTAGGAAAATGCGGAAAAACTCTTTGCTTGAAGACCAATTTCTCGAGAGTTTCATGGGACGCTGGTGCTCCATCAACAGTTTCCTTAAATGTTGCTGGTCTTTTAATGTTATGTGCTGATGATTTTTTGTTTTGTGTTGATTGTGGTATGTTCTGTGCTGATGTTCTATGGTTATTTGTTGTTGATCACTCGTTGCATTAGAGTCTTTTTTGTTTTTAAAATTAATGTTATTGACGTAGTTATAACTTTTTTTATTCAAATCAGTATTATGGTTGTCAAAAACAGTAAGAACGATACAAGAGGTTGTAGACATGAAGTGGCATTTTGAATGTAAAGTAGTGACCACCATGGTACCTGGTCTGAGCTGTGTTGTGAACAATTAGATGTTTTATCTAGTAGTTTGAAGGAGGTTGTTCAAGCTGTGAAGTCGTTGTAAGCATTTTAAAGTGTTTTTAGGGTAGGTCCTGGCTTGAAGTATCGTTCCACAACGTTGTTCTGTGATGTTACGAAATGCAGGATTTAAATATTTTAAGTTTATGTTCTTAAATTCAAATAATTAATTTTAGCAGTTTGAAAATTTCACGATTATTTCAAAATTTTTATTTTCAAATTCTTGCTCCAAAATTATTTCGAATTCCAATACTTTTCCTTTTATATTCGATTTTCTTTCGAGAAAATCTCTTCATCTTTTAATATTTCTTTTGATCTTATGACATAAACATCTAATTAAAAAGACCATTATATAATAAAAATGATTAGATTTAAAAACCGCAAAAACCAGCATCCTAATTATCAGTTTAGAAACATGCACGAAAAGATGAAAGAGAATTCGAAAAGAGATGCCGTGGATAATTTATTCAAGTTGGTCTTCAATATATTCATGCATTCAAACTTCTACGCAATACCTTCTTCAAACTAATTTATTTTTATTTATTAAAATATTTATTAATTTTTAATATTTAACATATATATATTATATAAAAAATCTTATTATTTATATATATATAAATAAATGTTATAGTAGCAAATGTAAAATTCTAACGCATAAGACAATTGGAGAAAAAAAATAGATTAGTTTCTTGGGACCCAATTGAGCTCATAAATTGTGGAAATGCATCTTTAGGAAACATTTATAATTACTAGAGTTTTCAGCAGACGTTTGAAAGCATTAAAATTATAGAAAATTTATATTAAGTAAAAAATATGTAAAATACTCGTGCATAAATAAGATTTAATTTATTTATTAATATAAAGATACATATTGTGAAATTCATATGTAGCTAAACGAAAACAACGCTCTGAAGATTTTTAATTAACTGTCCCCATTAATCTGTTTCTATAAAGCCAATTGACTTCTTTAGGTCGCTAGTTCAGTGCTTTTATTTTCAAAATTGTTTTATCATAATTTAATGTTAAAAAATTAAAACTGTGAAATTATACTGATAGTATTGAAAATGAATTTTACGCGCCATTCATGGGTAAATTCTAGAGATTAAAATAGAATACATATATATAATCTATAAATAAACATATATATATTGAATATATGAATTAATATAACACTGTATTTCAAATTTTTGAGTTTGATTAAATTCGTTCGCTTAAAAAATCTCACTTCAAATAATTGACGGACAGATTCTTAGCATTCCAAACTTTGATAACTAATTTTTAAGACATATCAGTGTTGAATCCCATAATTTTAATCCAACTGTTTATGGTGGAAAACAATAACAATTATGATTTTAGTGTCTTAAATGTTTCAATTGTCTATGCTAAGAAATATCGCAAAACTACAATTCTACAAAGTAACGTTGACATCTCAAAATGCACGTTTAAAACTGGATCTAACTTAAAAATATGTCGCCTAAACCGCACTTGAAATATACCCACTCTCACTCATGTTGTCTACATCGGACAATTCTATTTATATCTAATAGAGTTTCAACTATATATACACAAAACGTATCTATATATTCTCTCATCTATAAACAAGCATAGATTATACATAATTAAGAGTCTATATATACGCGTATATCTTTAAAATCGAGGTTAGATCATATATACAGTCTGCTATTTCCAATCATTTTGACGATCAAGTACAGTTTAGTTTTTGATTATATATCATAAAAATTGTGATTCAAAACAGGAACATTCAGAATGAGCAAATAATGAGTAAGATTTGAGCAAACATGAGCTTATCTTCACTGATATTCTGGTTATTGTGGCAGCCATTATTAAAGTATCTTAAAACATACCTTTCTTATCAAAAGAGCCGCAACCTTAATTGAATAAAAGGAGACAATACAAATGAACAACATTAGTGAAGTGGTAAATGAAAGAATATATAAAAGGTTGCCAGGTAATGAGAGTCCCCTTATTAGGAAGGGATATGTGGTGAATAACATATAAATCAAAATTAGACCCCTGAATTTGAAATCTCTTATTATATTTACAACAGTCAAATTCATTATACTATTACCTGTGCCAACAAAAACAAACGAGACGATACTTAGCTGTCTTTAATGTTTGGTATTGTAAGGTATTTTAGTGCATGTTTGGGTATTATTTTATTTTGTTTTATTGTATTTTGTTGTTTTGTACAGTATTGTGAAACTGCGATGAAAAGTGCCTTGATATTTTATGTCTGTCTGGCTACACATTGTTTCCGTCCAACAATCAAATATATTACTTCGATTAGATCACTATTTAGGTTTTCGAATGTCTCATGAAATTCACTCAACTTAAATCTTCCTTTTATTCGAAATTATCGATATCTCTGTTTTGTATCACCTTAACACACATATAATTCGTAATTATATTCACTTTTAGGCTTAAAACAAATCTTTATATTGTTTTGGGCGGCACTAATAAAAGTTAATAATCTCCTTTAGCCAAAGTAAATACTGAAAATTATTTGAACACTAAAGGTAATTTTATTAAGTACAAAGCTTTTCGTTAAAAAAGTAACATTATCAAGTACGTTAAAATTCAAAGACACCGTTGCTTATATTCTGACCAAAGATAAAATTAAATTAAATTACAAAATAATAATAAAAAATAAATAAAATAATAATAATAATTAAAATTTAAAAAAAATAATTAAAATTTAAAAAAAATAATTAAAATTAAAAAAAAAATAATAATAATATAATACAATAAAATTAAAAAAAAATAACTAAAATAAAACATTAAAAAGGCAGTTCTAAACAAAAAATTTATTCGGCAAAATTATGTAATTTCATTTCTAAATAACAAAAGGTTTTCAATGTCTCTATGGTCGTTGGTTGATGGATTCAACATTTTAATGAGAAAAGCTTCCAAAATTCTTCTTTTCCTCCAGTCATCTGCGGCTCTGCTCAGTACTTTCCACTCGAATTCATGAGAGGGATTTCTAGAAATGTGTTTGGCAGGTTCTGATGTGCCATTTGTAGCCTTGTGCTGTGCCCATCTGGTAGTAGCATTTCTCTTGGTCTTGCCTACATACTTCTCCTTGCAACTACACTCTCCTTTATAAATGACATTATGAACATGGGAATTCCTATCCTTGAAAGAGAAGAGGGCTCTAATCTTATGTGTCACCCAAGAAAACGAGAACTTAATCTGATTGCTAGTGAAAGAATTCAATTTCTCAATGTATTTGAAAATGCAAGATTCGTTTTTCGGACAAAATGGAATCTTGAAGTGGATTCTCTTTTTGCCATCCTGGAGACCTTCTGGGACAGGGAAATCTTCTTTCTTAGTTTCAAATTGTTTTCTTATTGCAAGAATAAATTTGACTGGAAAACCTGCCCGTATGTATTTCTCCTTTTTTAATTCCAGTTCATGTTTGAAATCCGATCCAATTCTAAAAGCCCTAAACAAATCTTCTTTAATCATGTTTCTCTTGTATAGCTTTGGGATCGCCAATGACCAATGTGTCGGCAATTTTGTATCTTTCCGAACCATTTTGAAAGCGAATGTACCATTAATATTTCTGAGGATATGAGTGTCCAAAAACTTCGTAGGATTCTTCTCGATTGTGAGTCTAATGTTGTTGTGAAAGGAGTTGAGGGCGTTGTACAATTCGTCTTCCCCATTCTTCTTTCTTCTGACATATGTGTCATCAACATACCTAGCGTAAAAAACAGGATTCCGTGGCGCAACTACTTTTTCTTCCATGTAATTGAGAAAGCATCCAGCAAAAACAACCGTTAACGGTCCCCCCATTGAGACACCATCAATTTGCTTGTAAAGCTTTTCATTGGCTGTGAACAAATTCTCTGTTTTGGCTTTAAGTAATAACTTTGAGAAAACCTGTCTGGAGCAAAAAGAAGGAAGTTTCTCATCTTCATAAACCGCTTTCGAGATGTATTCTATTGTCATCTTCATCGGCACGTTTGTGAACAGTGATTCAATGTCATACTAGACATCCGCTTCATCAGGCTGTAGCGGAGAAAGGCTACCTATTAATGAGGGAAAAGTTTGTGTGTTCATTATTGTGTACTGATTTATAGCAAGTGGTTGCAAATATTCTGCTAAAAATTTATCGAGGTTGTATAAACAGGAACCTGTTTGATCAATAATAGGCCGAATTTTTAAATCCTGCTTGTTTATGTCGGTTTCTCATATTTGTGTGTTTTTGCAGTAGTGAAAAACTTAGCTGGTTGATGGGATGATGGTCTGATTAAGCTATATTCTTTTATGTTTTTAAGGTGTCTGAGAAAAAACCCTTGAAACGATGTGAGGTCCTTAATTATGGTATCCTCAGCTTGTACATATTTACCCCCTTCAACCCCTTCGTCAATCAAAGTTGTTAATACGTTTATGGTGAGAGTTAACTATTGAGATAATAATGATTTTTTTATTTGTACATAAAGAGGCTTGGCATTAATCTGTTGAGAATTGATAGCATTTTTTACATTCTTTAATCAATAATATAAACAAATATGAAGTATATAGTAAGTCATTTATATGATAATTCAAAAATTTATCATTATTTCTTTAAAAAAATAATAATAGAAAATTTAATTTTTGACTCTTCAAAGTAGTTTTTTATTTAATTAAATTAATTTGTTTGAAAATTCCTTAAAATTCAATGGATATTTCAAAATAATAATGACAATAATTATTGTTTACAAAGCATTTAATCATGAAACTCTCTTGAAAAAACTTCAAAAAATTAATAAAAGGATAATAAAAAAAAAATAAAACAGACGAAACAATAAAGAAGAATATTTTAATATCAGAAGTATCAATTGGTAAATTATAGAACAACTATGACAAACACCAAAGCTTTAAGTTAAGCTCAATGACAATTTAATAATGTAATTATACCAAAATTATGAATATTATTAATTTAATGACATAAAAAAAATGTTGAGATAAAAAAATTCTTTAACAACAAAAGCAACTTTAAAAATTAATTTAACTATAATAACTCAATAATTAAAAAATCAATAATAATACTGATAATAAAATTGAATAATTATTTGAGACACAGATCAAATATTTAATGATGCAACATTTAAAATAAATTCCTTTAAAACTTTGAACTAGAGTCAAGCAAATGAAATGCTCCGATAGACCCTGGCTGCACTCCCACTGACTGCATGCTTTATTAGATCTCCTGTAATCCTACGTAATTGATTTCTATTATTTGTAGTGTTGTGATATACATTTGAGCTGTTAATCCGAGGAATAATGAGATAGTTTATTTCTTAGAAAGATCTATTGCCATGCATCGAGTTATTATGATTGACGTCACTTCTTGTTGCATGAAAGGCTTCATTATTGCTGATTTATGAAGTTACTATTTGGAAGTTTTTCTCCTCTTAATCAATTTTTCTAATAAATCAACCTTATGTTTGTAGGCTCTTATTCAAACCATAGACACAAGGGAACATTTTTTTAACTGTTGTTCACCATGAATAAAGCCATTTTAAATTTATGTGGCTGAAAATTTCTAGGTCAATTTGAAGATAATCGTTTATTTTTACAATTTAAAACAAGAGTGATTCATGATTCACAAGTTGATATGAGATAAATGGTTATGGTGAAAGAAATGGATAAAAGAACCGTACAAGTTAGCAAGGATTATGTTCAAAAAAATAAAATAAATATGAAAATACATCATATTCAATTAACATCTTTAAATAAACAATTATGAATATTCATTATTAATGCTTCGACCAATCACCATCTTCCTTATTTCAGTTGTCCCAGCCCCAATTTCATACAATTTGGCGTCTCTGAGGAAGCGGCCAACCGAGTAGTCATTTATGTATCCATTGCCACCTTGAAAATATATCATTTAAACTATAATTTCATTTAAGTATTGAAACTCTCTTGCAAACGGATCATGGAAAAAGACTAACCCAGAAGTTGGATGGCGTCTAAAGCGCTCTGGGTGGCCATTTCTGCAGTGTACATTATCACAGCCGCGCAATCCTGTTGCATCAACAAATTATCAATAATCTATATGTGGTATTCACAAAAGATCGAAGAGCACAGTAAAGTATAAAAGAGTATAACATGGCATGAATTTCAATAAAATATGGTGAGAATGATCCCCACCTTTGGGGCAAGATGTCCCTTGTCCAAAGCTTTGGCAATGGAGTACAAGTAGGCCCTAGATGTGTTCAGTCGCACGTACATTTCTGCTAGTTTCGCTTGCACCATCTGCCAAATTTCCCGATTTTATTTTCGTTAGAAAGCAATGAATCGAAGGCAACGATGAAAATCAATCCGAACTAAATACCACATCATACTGACCTGGAATGTACCAATCTTGCTTCCAAAGGCCTCCCTCTCATGCACGTATTTGAAGGCCACGTCACAACTTGCCTGCATCAGACTGTGTTGAGTGGTGTCAATGAAAGGTGAGTCAAATAAAACGCAAAAAATTAAAACAAAGATACGGGGTCCGGTGAGACCTGTGCTTGGCCTCTGACATACACTTTTCTTGTAATTTTTACACTGCATGTAATTTTTGTAGTTCTTTATACGAAAAAACGCTTCATATAAAATATATTGTATCTTTCTATAAACTCATTATTCTAAACAGTATACTTCCCATTTACATTGAGTCTGCTTTATGGCTAAATCTTGTCGAGGTATAATTTCTAACAGTTTATTTTACATCATAGAAAACGACTTGACACATACGAACTTTTAATTTTTTTTGAAATCTCTTAGCTGCACTTTTAAGTTATGAAAACTTTTATGATAATAAGAGCATTTAAAAGCTCCGAAACAAGATTACTCTGATATTTTTACACAATAGTATTGAATTTTCTTATTTATATATTTAAATTATATAAATATATATTTAAATTAAATAAATATATTCATATTTTTATATTTATAATCAAGTGCAATAAAATTTCAAACTCACCCAACAGGGCCGGCAGACAGTACCAATCTCTCTATGTCCAACCCACTCATCAAAACCTGCCCAATCAGTCCATTATCATTATTTTCAATATCACTATCACCATCTTCATTAATAACTTATCTTCATCATCATCTCATCATATCCATCATCAACATTACCTTCATGATTAACTTCACCGCATCATCGTACCAACCATCAACACCATTTCATATAAATTTATACAATATAAACTTCATAGACCCCAAACCTTGACTCCTTTGTTCAGAGGTCCCATCAGGTTTGACTCTGAACAAATTTTGTGGTGATATGAATGGAATGAATATATAATTGGTAAAAAAATTAATATAATGTTGATAGAACTATTTTTAGTGCTTGGGTCTCCATGGGTCTTTATTTATTCACGTCAAATCTACATAAAAATCTACTGTCGTATATCCAGTAGCTTTGTGAAACCTATCAATTGCGCAACCAAACCTCTAAATAGGGACAACCGTATGTTTGGCTTACTTATCTAAAAACCTTTGAAACTTTGAAATTTTTACTTTAAATACAACTTACAAATTTTCATTGTTGTGCAACGAGCCAAACCTCACTCATTTAAACAAACTCAATTATATCAAATAATATCATCAATACATCTTGAACAAATACATTTTTAATGAGCTGTAACCGTTTGCAGCTAAAAACTGAATCATTTAGATGGGAACTTGTCAATAACCAAAAACAATTAAGTTGGAAAATTACTTGATAAATTGAAGTTTTCTGTGAATTGAAGTAAATACATAAGATAGAAAGTTTGAATCCTTAATAGATCAATTACATTCAAAATCACTTGCATGTAATTAGTTGAACGTTGATTGAAGTCATAGAAAAGAAAACCAAGACTGACAGCTTTTATATGAGATAAATATAGACGTTGTTTAAAATATGTGATACCAGGAACTTTGCAGTCCTCAAACACAAGTTCACACGTGTCAGACCCTCGCATGCCCAGCTTGTCTAATTTTGGAGACGTACTAAACCCTGCCATACCCTTTCAAGTGTATACATTTTATTTCAATCATATATTTATACATTCATATGTATATACACATTTATCAATTCATTAACCTGTTTATGTACACCAGTCAATTAATATATATAGATATCCATCCATCTATTTATTCAAGCAAAGATCTTTACATACATAATTGCATATAATGATGACCAATTTATGTATTTAATCATGAATTTTTACACATATCTACTCAGGCACATCTATCGTACACGAACCCTTACGTCAGCAACTCTAGTCCCTCCTCTCAAACCATTCATTCATCAAACACCTTTTCAATGAGGAAGGCCGATATGCCATGCTGAGGTTTGGGGGAATTGGGATCTGTTTTGGCATACACCACCAAAACGTCTGCTACAGGTCCATTTGTTATCCAGAACTTGCTTCCATTCAGAACGTAGCTGTCTCCTTTGTTTAAGAATGTGATGAAAACAGTGATGAGGTGGATGTCAATGAATGAATATTTGATAAGGTTTCGAAAATGAAAGTTTCATTGAGTTTATGAAGGCATAATCTTTATAACCTGCATGACAATACATTATTAATAAAAAATTAATCTATAGAGAGCCTCAACGCCTGGAACTCAAAAACATCACAATGATAATAATAGTAATTTATAATATTTTTCTTGTGAAAAGAAACCTTGTTTGATAGCAGTTGTCTTCATTGAAACCACATCAGACCCTGTCCATATGAATGAATAATTAAAAATGAATAAATAAATTGAATAATGCAAACATTAACCTGCATTGTGCTCGCTCATGGCTAGGGCTCCTATGTACTCCCCTGAACACAACTATTTATAATGATGGTACTGATAAATTGGCAATCGTGATAACAACAATTATGACACTAATAGTTAGAATTTTTTTTAAAATGGTGATACTATCTATGCAACTATTCAATAAATAAAGAGTCGAATAATGATAATAGGTGAATAGTAATTTTTGACTGATTTAATTACGAGTTTCAGTTATAAGTGATACTTTTGGGAAATGTTTGTGACCTTGGGTAAGTATTTTGCTTTTTGCTCATCTGATCCATACCTTTGAGGGGTTTAAATTGTTTCTATTTGAATATTTAAGGAAAATTCTAATAATTTCGTAATTTGATAAAAAAGATTATGATTAAAATAATAATTAAACTTCACCGGTTGATTTGGTTGACACAAAGATTTGAATGGGCACCATATGACAATGCAATAGATCCACTTGCTCGAGATAATTCCTCCATGACTACACAATGGTCCAAATAGGAAAGTCCTGTTCCTCCAAACTTTTCTGGAAATCAAGAGCTAGTTTCATTTGTTTATGCCTGAAACCTAGTAATTAAATCTTTTATTTGATGTGATCTGGTGATTAACTTATTGAAACTATAAAATGATTTTATTGGATAAAGTATTTTTTATATATTTCTCATAAGATGATAGGTTTAAATATTCATAGTACCATCTGCAGTGATGCCTAGCAGACCCATCTCACCACACTTCCTCCAAAACTCCTGCATCATTATGTCTATATATTCATTTTGAATAAAATACGCAAATTTTTCTAACTTAAAAACCCTTTCACTATAATTTTCATAATGTTCATGTGAATATATTAGTCTTAAATTAATTTTCAAATATCTAAAAACTTTCAACTTTTATGATAAAAATTTGAATTTATATTAAAAAAAACCCTAAAAGATTGGAATGTGTTTTTCTTGTCAATTTCATCGGCATAAGGAGCAAGCTCTTTCTGCGCAAATTGGAAAACTGATTCTCTCAACTGTTTTGAAAAATTATTTATTAATTTTATTTTTTTTTTAAATTTTATTATTGAATAAAATTACGTAATTCAAACTTTTAAAAACCTGTTTAGTGTCCTCACTTAGATCATACAAGTCATCTTGGATGGGATAGTGAGTGCTGATTTGACGTACAGTTTTAATGTTGAATTTTGATATAATTTTAGTTTTTGTAAATAATTTCATAAAACGGAGCGGCATAATTAAAAATGTAGTTCTTGAAAAAATTTTACAATATAAATATATTATCAGCCGCCAAAGAAACTAAAGGGGTTTGCACGCAACTGAAAATGTTTGAAAATTGAATATTATGACATACGCACTCATCTAATAAATCTGTTTTTGAAATTTTTTCCAATCTTATTAAATATTTGTATTACTTCATTTTTTTGTGTTTTAGTTAAAAAGTTTTAGCAAGTACTTTAAACTAAATTATCATTGCTGACCATAAACGTAAAATATCAAACTTGTATTGCTTATTTAAGTATTTAATGAAATCTTATTTTGGAATACCTTATCAATATTTTTTTTAAACACATAGTGCAGGCCCACGATGTTCGAGCAAATAGAAGTTTGCACATCACATTGTGCTTCTTAAGGTTCATTATTATGCATTCATCTATGATGCCAAAATAAAATTTTTTTTTCATTATTCAAAAAATTGTTAAGTGATCTATCTCTGCATTTTTTTGTGGTGTCTCGGTCAAAGCGGTCTTTAAGCTTGCAAAAGTCTTTTGTATTGATGCATGTGGTAGAGTTTAAATCACACACGTCCAGCATGTCAGTGCAATCGTTGGTTTCTTAAAACAATATCATTATTCACTATTTAGTAATTTTTTTTAAATACATGTGATAAACAGACTTTCAACTCAAAAATCTAGTGTTTTGGAAAAAATTTTCATAAATATTTTAAAAATTGCGTTTTTCGGTAGCTTCATTGGAATTTAAAAAAAACGACGAACGATTCATCAAAAAAACTATTAATATTTTTTTCAGTTCAAAAAAAAAACGAAAATAAATCTGCCTCTTTTTTTAACAATCTGTCACAAGGTTGCTGGAACACTACTACCATGGTTGAACACTCATATAGTGACGGGTACGAGTACTCTTTAAAAATCTACGATCAAAACTAGCATGGTTAGCATGATTCTGAAAACAAAATTCAATCACGTTTAATATTTGATTTTTTGCGAACTTAGCCTCTTAAAACTCTTAATAAAAATATGTGAAAATTCACTTTCCCTCAAAAATAAGAAATATTGGATATCAATTTAAATACTTTATAATTGTTGAAAACAAGGTGTTAGTCTGTGTTTGAGGAGGCTGAGAATCACTCTAAAAACTTAATTAAATATGACAGAAAAAGATCTTCAGTAATGTAATGCGGTATTTATAAAGCGCTTTTTATTATAGATCAAAGCGCTTGCTACAAATTTAATGTAGCGAAAACAGACTGTGCAACAGGTGCTAATAGTCGGCCCACTCGGGATCGAAACCGGTAACTTTAGATAATTAATCTAAGGCTCAACCATTGAGCTATAGGGGCCGACTGTACGTGTGATTATGTAATTTTGATGTTTGAAATTTCAATTTTAATATAAAGAAATTATTCATTTAAAAAAATTCCATGTTTTTAAAGGAAACTTCGAAAATATATTAACCCATTGGCCGCCAAAGACCTATTTTTGGAACGCAAAAATGAATGAATATATTTCACTAATGATTTTGAGTGTAAGTAATGTTTCAGTTTTAATTAGTTTTACTAGATTTAATCGTTTGAGAAAAAATGAAAGTTTTTTAGTTTTCACCGTATTTGTGAAATTATTGGCTTCAATATTGACTAATTTTTCAAAAATCTGAAATTTTTATAGAATGCTTTTAGAGACTATTGAGGCAGTTCATGAAAAAAAATTTTCTTATAGCCTTAATGCGGCAGTTAATGGGTTAAGTTTTGGCAGATGATGAATATAGCAGCAAAAAATTTATTTTTAGCTTGAATCAAATGAACAAGTTTAGAATACACGGTCTGGTAGCATTATCGTACAAATATTTCAGATATATTTTCGAACATGCACTTTCATCCAATAAATTCGTAAATTAAATTTGTTATCATTTGAATCTCTATATTCCAAATTATATTGATAAGAAGTTCAAAATGTGCGATTATTGAAAATGAGGGTGGACATATAGCAATGAAACATCTACAAAAACTTATACCAAAACTCCATAATTATTTCAAGGCAACTTAACTTACAATCAAATGCTATTCAAGATCTGAGTTAGTGATTGGTTCTTTCTTGCTTCGATGCCTCCTCTACCGCCAATCTCAACCTCTGAAGTTCTTTCGTCATATACTCTTTCATTTTGTGCATTTGGGACACCTCATGGTTGTTTCTAAGCATGTTATCGTAGTGTGAAACACGATCGAACTTTTCCACATTTTCATGACTCTTCGCATGATCTTCTGAGAAAGTTTCATTTTTAAAATCCTGAAAGTTATCTTTTGCATCAATTAAATAATTTTCCATCATGTTTTCTACGATGGCAAGTTGCTTCAAAAGTTCATGTCTATAAAGAACATTTCTTTCGTTTTGTTTTTCTTTATTATTATCAATATTTTCACACGCAAACTTATTATTGTTTTTATTGTAGTCAGGAAAGTATACAAATCTTTTGCTCTGAAAAAGTGGGAAAGCATCATCTTCAAAACTCTCCCCTTTCAACCTCCGCATCTTCTCCTCCACTTCTTGCAACAGAGATATCAATTTACCGTGGTTTTCATCCGATGGCTTTTTTTTCAATGCATCAGGTACATCGAAGCCATAATCATACACATTGTAAATAGAATTTTTGTCATTATTACCGCTATACAACATTATATGTTGTCTGAAGTGTGAGATCTTTTCATCCAATTCTTTCAATGCATTTTTCATGCCAGTCTGTAACCGAGATGCATATTCTTTGAAATAACTTTTGAAATCATCGTCGTTATCTTCTGTAGATCCAATGGTTTGTTTTTTTTCATCAGCTTCATAGTTTAATGTTTGGGGAGGCTGATAGAATTTTGGATTTTTTAATTTTTCTTCTTTTATTTTTTCTTCCACCACACTCTCCATCCATCTCCAAAAAATCTCTTCTCCTTCACTCCATTTCAAAAGATTTTTCAGTCTGATTTTTTTCAATAAACTAATTTATGAACAATCAGTCATTACTTAAAACTGTA
The DNA here is from genome assembly GCA_964035795.1 of Pterobdella sp. o SKG-2022. NCBI lineage: Eukaryota > Metazoa > Annelida > Clitellata > Hirudinida > Piscicolidae > Pterobdella > Pterobdella occidentalis. The sequence continues at coordinate 4,885,756 of OZ038323.1, read as the reverse complement.
TTTTTATGAATATTTTAAAAGTAAAATATTTAATTTTTAATTCAAACATTACTTCTTGTTGTCTTTATTGATAAGGTGAGAATATAAGCTGAGTTTTTCCCTATTTTTCAAAAGTTCCAAGTCAAAAACTGACAAAAAACCATCTCCTGGAAAGATTTTTTACTATCATTTATTGAACCACACTCACATGGTAGACAAAAATTTTTTCAAATTTTTATACTGCTGAAACATCACTTGGAAAAACTCTCTTTCCAATAGTTTTTGAAATGATTTTATTATTAACAAATAACAAGTAAACATAATTAAAGTAAAAATTGAAGGATATCAAATTTAAAAAACTATAATTTGAATTTATATGTACCTTTTTGACCTGTTTTGAGAGTGGCTTGATATATTTTAAATTTTTTCTTTTCAAGTTGATGATGCATATTGATCAAAAGATTTATGTTAACTTTTAGTTTGTTGTTTAAATGCAAAGATTTATGTAATTTGCAAAGCAACTCTGAAGATTTGATATTTTTGAAATCATTTGAATTTTTATTCTCAAAATGCTGTTCACTTTTTATTTTTTTTAATTCACTCATTTCATCAAAATTATTTTTTTCACCAAAAACCTCCATCAGACTAGCATCATCATCATCAAACATCTTCACTTTTCTTTTAACAAACCTTTCAATCAATCTTATTTTACACATCAACCAACCAAAAGCTAACAATAATTCTCTACTGCCTTGACCCATGTCTTCAGGCAAACTCATAAAGTTTTCACTCAAGTACCCCAACTCAACCATGGACTTTTTGACATATTTAACTTTGAAAGCTTCAGAAATATTTTGGTTATTACAAACTCCAACATTAGAAGCATCTTTCAAGTGAAGGCCTTGGAACAAATCTTTCTCATGGTAGTTCAGCACCAAATGCATCAAATCCCATAAGTGAGGTGTGCTTGTTGGGTTATCATACTTGCTTTTTCTGAATGTTTCAGCTGTGATACTGATGTCTGCATTATCTTTTAGAATGCTACACAAAAGTTGAATAAAGCTTTTCAGTTTTTTTTGAGTGTGAGTTTGTTTTCTGTAGATGAAATATTATTTTTTAAATTTAGTTTAATTAATTTTAAAACATTACTTTTCATTATCGTTGATAAATGTAGACTTGCTCATTATTGAGTTACTTAGATCAAAGAAAACTTCAACGCAGGTGTACCGTTGCTAGTTAACCGAATTAAAAAAAATTATGAATCTTTTTTTGTTAAAAAATATTTTTCTATAAAGAAGTTAATAAAATAAAAAATAATCTTCAAAAAAATTTCCCAATTAATTTTATTGCAATCAAATTTATGAGTCATATAATCTAAAGACAAATTTTAGTTTTTTCTCTCTCAATTAATAATTAAAAAAAATCAGAATAGTGTGAAAAAAAAAGAAAAAAATAAAAGAAAGAAAAAGGGGATGATTGTGGATTGAAGGGTGAATTGTGAGGGACTGGGATGGACGAAGACGGCTTATTTTGATTAAACATATTTTGACTTTGACTCTATATTGAAATATGTTAAATTGGTCTCGAGGACTTACAATTTCATGCCACTATAATAATACTCGTTATTTAAAAACAATTAAATAAGATAGCAAGAGGCTGCTCCCCAAAAATTAATTTCGAATTGAATTATTGAAATTTTTGACCAGTTAAAATTAACTTACGCGCTGATTTTTATTTAAAGACTTCTGAAGTCAAACACACATATACATTTATATATACCAAATTTGTTCTCGAAGACAGTTTCATGTCACTAATACTCATTTAATTGTTTTTAAAAAATTCACCACTTGAAGAATCAAGATTTTACCTCTAAAAAATATGCACTCTGCTCATTAAAAACTTATGACGTTAAATACTATTTATATTATATCGATAAAATTAAAATGATAGAACTTATACTCCAACAAAATTACACTATCCGGTTTGAAAATACTAGTAATTTCAGTTAAAAATCTCAATGTTTTTACACCAAAGTGAGATTAAATGAGACTTTTACTTTGTTATGCACAAAGTGCGCAAAAAAACAAGAATAACAATGTATAAAGTTTCCCTTATATATTTCAAGCAAAATAATTTTAAAATGAAGTTTGCAAATGAAATATCAAAAATTTCAAGGTATGAAAAATCACAATAGCCTTAAACAGTTATTATAAACAGTATGTGATGTAGCGATTAGAAAGAAGATCGTATATTTGTTTAAGTGTCTCGACAGCCTGTGTATAAGGGTGACAAGTGATGTGAACATTTTCACCCAAAAACTCCACCCAATCTACTGTTCCTTGCAGAGCTTCCTCTGCCTTGAAGTCTAGAACAAGCTGATAACATTTTTCGAATATTTTGAACTTTTTTTCAAATTCTGTTAATCTTTCTTTCAAAGACACGTTGATTTTACATAGCTTACAGTATGATGCTGCATTCTGGTTTTGAAGAATATTTCCACAATGGAGACATTTCCATACAGGTTTTTTGTTGTTAAAGAGTAAATGCCAATCATTAACACATGCTTCGCATTTACATGAAAAATAATACTGACTAGATAATTCACTAATACGTTGGTGTTTTGGGTTTAACTGAAAAAGAAAACCATAGTTATCATAAATTCTTTCACCTTTTTCTATAGTTCTGATTGCTCTCATTATTGAATATTCACCTGTATCATTTCTGGTAACATTTGGAGCACATGAATGGTTGAAAAGACTCAAAGTTGAATAAATACCACAACCAAATTCTACTTGACTTGAGGCAAGAATATTTCTTTTATTAATAGCAAACTCCATTATACTGTGGGCATTGGAAGGGTATGCTTGCATATGAGTGAGAATTAGAGTTGCTACATTGAGTTTGATGTTATCCATTTGATTATTAGGTACTTCCTCAAAATAATCAGTAGCTTCAAGTATCTTCAACAAGTAAAGAGCCCTAAAAGTCCTATCAAAAAGGTCCCTTACACTTCTTTTTTCACCATTGGTGACTAAATTACAAATCGTCCTATAATCATTCCACATATACTTTCCATCTTTGAATATCACTTTTCTTTCTGCATCTACATCTGCTGTTATTTTATCATGTGAAAAATTTGATGTTTCTCTAGGTGGAATTGATCCTACAGTTTTGAAAGCCAAAATAGGGCAGTTTTGAATATCAGCTTTATGCAAATACTTTAATGCTTGACATTCAATATTGTTGTGTTTTTGTTTTTTACAACTTTTAGAACAAAAAACTATGAAAGGACATTTATGGCAAGGAAGGCCATCAAGACAATGCTTGAAACAAACTGAACAATGATCCCAAAGGTGTTTCAAAAAAATCATTTTCATGTATGGTTTCTCAAATGCAATAATTTCACCAACTTTAAATTTTCTTTTTGCAACTACTAGTCTTCCTTCATCTTCAGTATACTTTATATCCACATCTTTAGAAAGACTTGGGAATTGAGGATTACATTCCAACTTCAAAGTTTCTATTTTACAAACCGAAGTACTTAGTTCAGGTTCAGAACTAGAATTATTTTCTTTCCCACACTTTGCTGAAAGTTTTTGAAAATCATTAATCAATTTTTTTATCGTTTCTTCAGGAAGTTGAGATTTTCCAGCATACTTAGCAGCATTCTCAAAAGATTTTGTAGCTTCAATACCTCTATTTCTAGATAATAAAAACTTGGCCTTTCTTTCTTCAAGTTTAAAACGATTATTTTCTCTATAACCGTGTTCAATAGCGTTATCAATATCACTGAGGCACCCATCATGATTTAATTTAGCAAGAACCACAGATCTGTTAGAATAGGAAAGAGAAACTTTCTCATTTGAAACAGCATAACAAATACTTTTTGTGTAACACTCACAAGCTTTAAGAAATTCATTTTTTTCAAAATGCTGGTTTCCCATGAGGCGTAAAAATTCAGAGTGCTTGTCATTTTTATAAGAAATTTCATCATCTACCCGTGGTAAAGTAATTGAAGCAAGTAACTGTTTCTCAAGACAAAATTTAACTCGATCTTGGTCATTTTTTTTTCCCAAAAAGTCTAAAGAAAGTTCAACTATGTTGAATGATTTATTTTCAAGAACACACCTTATAAAATTCTCTTCACATGTCATATTTCCAAGTATTGCATTAAAAAAAAAAAGTTAAGGCTAAGCTTAAGTTCAATTAAGTGGTGTGCAGAGATGCTGAGCAAAAAATTATTTAAAGTTTATGAAGTTAAGTTTGAAAATTTTTTAAAAATTATGATTATTGTTATTATTATTATTATTATTTGATTAACAGAATTTAAATGTTATTCAAACACTAAACTGAAGATGAATTATACCGACTTTTTGATTTTTGTTAGACCTAAATTATTTTATCTAATTTAAGCTAGTTCAATATAAAATTAAATTTAAATCACAAAAGCTAGCTAAAAAGCATTAATTCCAAAACCTCAAATCGTAGTTTTAAATTGAACAGGAGTAAAATAGTTTTAAGAACAACCGATAAGCTCTCGACAATTCGCGGCCAATTTTTCTAGTCTGTAGAGTCTCAAAAACTCGTCTCAGTATCAGCTTGTGGATTATTCTACTGATTCTTTTTGTCTAGAAGCTTTTTAACCTAATCGGAGAATCTCCTCTTTTTTCATATTAAAGCTCTCTTTTTTTCAAATGATCTGTTGCTTTTTTTGGTATGTTGCAAAGAATTTTTGGGCTCAAACAAGTTGGTATATTTTGTACCAAAAAAAAACTAAATGTGGTATGAGAAACATTTAGATTTTGATTAACTAAACTAGCCTTTCAACATTATTGAATCAAACTTTTATTAACTGAATAATAATACGAAGTTTGTATACTTGATAATGTGAGTTACGAAAAGCTTCGTATTATTATTCAGTTAATAAAGTGTTTGATTCAAATAAATTTAGATTTTGGTCTACCGACAATTAAGCACAAGACAATATGGGTGGTTTTATGAACTCATAAAAAATAATTCAATTATGTTTTCAATTGAAAAATTCAGTTTAATTTTCTAATTTGTCAATAAACCCAAATCATAAAAGGTGTTTGATGTTTTCTAGATCAAAGCTTCAAAAAGTAAAGATTTGTGCATTTTTTCAAAAATTTTTCAAGACCGTGATGTTGTGGTACCGTACTATATTGAATAACATTTTGTGCCGAAACCATTGAATCACAAACCATCAAATTTTAAATTTTAAAACAACGAGAGTTTTTTTTATAAAATTTTAAGTTTTTTTGTTGTTGAAGCAATGTTCCCAAAGCAACTTCGTGACATTGTAGTTTTGATAATAAATTCCACACTAGACTCTTTTTTTTGTTTTCCTAGAATTTTTATCACAAAATTAGATGCATACTTTTACCAAGACATTTGCTTCATCCATCACTCTAGTTTCAGATAGTTGCTGCATGTCTATAGCCTATTTTCTGTATGTTTCTGCTATTGTTTCAGGTTTATGAACAACATATATCACTATAATTGTCGGCCTCTATAGCTCAATGGTTGAGCATTAGACTAATTAGCTAAAGTTACCTGGTTTAATCGCGCGTGGGCCGACAATTAGCACCTGTTCCACAGTGTGTTTTCGCTACATTAAATTTGTAGCAAGCGCTTTGATCTATAAGGAAAAGCGCTTCATAAATACCGCATTACATTACATCATTATAATAACCCATTGAAACAAAAATAAAACCTTAAATAATCAATGAATCTGGTATCAGGCGGTTTTTTTATTCTAAAATTTTATAGTAACTAATTTTTTATACTGTATAAGATAATTTGAAAAAAGAAAATTTATAAAATTCAAAACTTACCATATATAAATTATACAAGTTTAATGACCATTTGAATAACTAGATTAGCTTTATATGAAAAACCAGTTGTCAATCTATTTAAAACCTTCACTTTTCTTAAAAATATTTTTTATACTTTTGAGTTAGCTCTGAAAAATCTGTAGTTTTATTACATTGTTTTATCAAAACTGAGATTACACACATAAACATAAGTATATATATAAATAAATAACCATCTATTAAAATAACAATCAATATCGAAATAGTTCTTCGATTGCTCTAGTCAATCAACACCTTTAAAATGGGATATTATTCAAAATTTTCTTTAAAATCTCATTTGAACTTATATTAATTTTATTCAAAAAATTTTATTATCGTCCAATCAAAAATTCATTAATTTGCATTATTTTATTAAAAAAATGGAATTCAAATCTTACACTTTGATACCCGACCTTCAACCCACAACATAAGATCTTTACGAATCAAGTTTGCAGAATGGCTCGCTTGTTGTTTTATTTTTTGTGTTTTTATTTTATTAGAACGACAGTTTCTTATTCATCTGGCTGTTTTTTCAAAGCATGTCAAGGTAAATATTTTGCTTTTAACTTATTAATTAAATATAAATGCTTCTTTTATAACTAAACCACAACAATATTTCATAAAACGTATAATCATGTTTAAGTAGTAATTTTTTAAATTGAATTAAGCTTCATAAGATTTCCGAAAACTTTATGATCAATTGGTTGCCAACACAGAGATGGTACCAGGTCACAGTGGAGAGAGAAACCTTACAGCTCCCTTCACTGGCCTCATCAAACTTTCCAACTTTTGCTATATCCCTGACTCTCCTATTCAGAGTTCCTTTACATTTGAAAATTTAAAAAAAAATCAATTTTTCAAAGTATTTCTAAATAATAGTCAAAGTATAAAAAATAAGTTTTTTATTTTCTTTGATTTTCAGAAAGAGACTTTTATGCCTAAACTTTCAAAAATTTGCAAGAGAACGATATTTCAGTTGTTCATTAACACATTTATTGATAAACTAATTAATTCATTTTTTTGTAGAATGAATGTAAGCTTAAGCAGGTTTTATGAATCCATACTCTAAATTCACGCGCCGTGATAATGGCCGTTTCTAATATTCGCCTCATATGTTGAGAATTTGATTTTGAAAATTGTTAACATCTTTTAAATTTTAGAATAGATGGAAAAAATTGAAATTAATTAATAAAAAAACCAATAATTAATTAATTCATACAAAAATAATAACATTTTCCAGTCAGCCTGAAGGACAACAACCCGTTCAAGGGCTTCAGCTTGCAGATTCGCAAAGGGTCGACAGAGGAGAGAGCAGAAGGAGTGTTCGATGCATTTGACTCAGACTACTTCAAACTCATAAACTGCCGTCCAGGACAAAAAGTTACTCTTCCAAAGTTTTGTTTAAGCTTAATATTTTTTTTCGAATTAAAAATTTGTCACAAAGTTAGAAATAAATACGATTAAACACTTTTTTTATACTGTTATGATAAACTACATCAGAATTATTTCACGACCCAAACACCTGACTTCAAAACACAAATAAACCTCAACTGGACAGCATCATCGGCGCAAGGAAACCTCACAGTTCTGTAAGAATCCTCCTATTTTTGAATGTTTTACTATGCATATAATCAACCTTAATCTTATTAAGTATTCTCAAATTGATGTTCACCACTAAAAAATCTCGTTTTTTGGAAAGCTTGAAACCAAGTTTTTTATGATGCTCTGCAACAAAAACAATGTAAATTGCAGGTACACGTTGGTGAGAGATTATGAAACATTCTGGCACAGCAAAACAATTCTGCTATCTGAGTGTTTATTATAGTTGGTTGTATGCGTTCAAAAAGTACCAGTCTTGTCTGGATGTTGACTGAATATAGCCAAAATTCTATTTTAATTTCATTTTTTTGAAAATTTCCAAAATTTCGAAGATTTTATATTTCATTCCTCTCTTTACTTTTGGTCTAAATAATTGCCAAATGAATATATTTTGTTTAATTCATTAAAACCCAATAAAAATGAATAGTCATCTATTCCTGTTTCAGACAGCAATGGCAAAAAGTAAGATTTAAGGTTTACCTCAAGTATGTAAAGTTACGCAAAAATCTGAAACTGCCACTAGAAAGGGCTAAAATAGATAAACATGCGTCCGAACCAAAAATTAATTGATGCGTGCCTGTTTTGTCAACTATTTAATCTTTTTGCGCATGTCTCTACAACTTGACGTCATCATCGATTTATTGGAGTTTTCATTTTTGTGCTTTTGTACATTTGTGTTGAAGATCATAGGTGCAATTATCAATGACGTGTCATGTTTATTTTATGTAAAAAAATTCATTTGATTTTTAAGCGTTATAAAACAAAATGCAAAAAAATCAATCAGTTTTTTCATGCATCTGAACGCTTATGGTCTGTAACTGTTGGATATGAATTGGAATGTGGTATCGAGAACAAATAGATGAAATAATATATGTATTAATAAAGAGAAAGATTAGCCCAGCAATCCAAATATAGATGAATGTGTTGACACCCTGCATTTCTAAGAGGTAGGCGAAGAACAGCCAAGTTCCCTGTTTATAAGTTCAATGTTAGAATATCTATGTTCCAAGTAACGGTGAAACTGAGGACAGAATGTTGAACAACTTGATTATAAACATTTTGAAAATAAAAATATTTATTTGAATAGAATCATAATAAAAAAATCCAAAAAATGCAAACCTGCCCAAATAACCACATGATGAAGAGTGTAGAAGCTCTTTTTAGACTCATCTTCAGTCTTAACACCAGACATGGAAGAAACAACAAAAACCAGAGGAAATACTGTTAAAAATTAGTTCTAGTTTAAATAAGCATAAATAATGAAATGTGAGTTGAAAGCATACATTTTTCAAACTTGTTAGAAAATTATTATTCGAAGTAATTACATAATAAAAAAAACCGTAACTCAAAACGAAGATTAAGGTATCTCGCAGCAGACCTGTGATGTGTACACCTTGTTGAATGCCACAAAGACAAATGTTTGGACGAAGCATGCAAACTGCACATCCCTGTGATATCTCAATGCCACCACCACACACAACACAGCCTGAGTTGATGATGCAGATAATGACATTTGAAGGATCAAATAACTTGGTTATAAAACGTAGACTGGCGCCTAAAGGTTCGAGGTGACTCATAATGTTGCCTTATTTGGAGCTCACAGTGCTTGCAAAAAATAAAATCTATGTGTATTTTGGTTTTTCAACGTACATCAAATAAATATATATATCATTACTCGTGAACTCTGATTATTTTTCCTTCAGAAGTTGGGCATACGTAACTCGATACTTTTTTAGTTTTTTGTATTATTCATAACATTTATTTTTTCTTAAACGGCTTATATAGAGCGAAACGACTTTATACTATGATGTAGAATTCTTGCTTCCACCATCGAACCTCGTTTACACCTCTGAACGTCAACATTTTATTTTACTGACCCTTGAATCTAAATATTTTGAAAGAATTTTTAAAGCCGAAATGGCTACTGATACCGAAATATTCTGAAACTTTTCATTATCTTTTCTTTTGTTTTAGCTGTTAGTTATTACAAAATATGAAGTATTATACAATTTAATGCTAGATAATTCTTTTTACATTTGTCGAGTTTTTGCAAAGTAATAGGACATAAAAAGTTGAAATAAATTATTAAAATAAAAAAATTGAAGTGAAATATTTTTCTATTTATATATTCATAATTTATACAATTTATAAGTTAACTTCATTTAAATTAACCTGAGGTAGAAAAGATATAAGAGAAAGAAAGAGAGAAGATGAATGGATGGATGAGAGATAGATGAAATAGAAATATGGAGAAAAATTGTGTCTATGGTCTCTGCGAGTGATGTGGTGCAGGTAGGACTCTTGCAGAAAAACCATGCCATACCTTCAATTCATTGGATTTTCTATCAAATTTATCATTTTTATTTCATTATTTTTTTATTTCATTTATAATTTTTATTTTTGTAAAAACATGTGAAATATGTACATATAGTGAGTTACAAACTTATCATGAAACATAACTAGTTTTAAAAAATTTTAAATTTACTTTTGGTAAAAAAAGAGAGTCAATGTAAAAAGAGTGAGAATAGAAGAAAATGCAAAAGTCAGGCATCTTTTACTGGGAAACAGTAGCTGAACTACACTACCTGTGTGATAAATATTAGCTAATAAATTCATTTAAAATATACATATAAATTATTTAAAAATTTTGTGCAAATAGAATCTACCTTTCACTCTTTTTGTTTTGTGGGTGTAGTTGAGGTTGAAGAAGATGACGAGGGCATAAGTGATTGGATAAATTTTTAAATGAATTGATATTCCAAACAAAACACCAGATATCATTAAATATAGATAACCTAACTTTGTAAATGGTGTCACATTTTTACTCTTTGTTCTACATGTATATTTATCAGTTTGTGATGCCATTTCCTGTTTAGCTTCATTAGAAAACTTTTTATCAGCGAGATGAAAAAAATAAAGAAAAAGTACAACAAATAAAAGAATGAAAGCTTCAGCATTTCCTCTAGAAGACACAGTAAGTATCAATGGATTCAATAACCACAAAGAAAGTGAAAAGATCAACCATGTATCTGACTTTTCAACACTCTGCTCATTAGAAATTGAAGATTTGTTCATAAGTTTAGCAAAGCTATTATACTCAGTAGTATTTTTATTTGTTCTTGACGGTGAGTAATGGTCTTTCAAAATAAACCACCATATTGAAGCAATAAGTAAGTCACATGAACAGAAAATTAATTTTCCAATACAATCATGAATATATATATTCATTTGCAAAAGTCCTGCAATTACAGGAGAATATCTATATGTTGATCTATTGTACGGAGATTCACCCTGAAAAGATTTGGTCATGTGAGATTTAGAAAAAACATAAATTTTAGTGTTAGTTACTTGTGTCATAAAATTGGCTGCATCAGTAAAAACTTTGTAATCGATATCTGTGAATTTCACAGTCATTACAGCGTCTTGCCAATAACCGTATATTATCATAAATATTCTCATTAAAACCGAAAACAAAAATAAAAATAACACATTTTTATGAACCATTTTAGAATACAATTTACTTAAAATCTTTTGGTTTTATAAGTTAACTTCTAAAATTTAAAAGTTGATACAAGTAATGAATTCAAAATTATTTGATTTATTTGTGAAAGCAAAAACTTGAATGTTCCAACGATTGTATTCAATTTTTTGCAAATCAATAATAATACTTTACAAAATCAAAATTTTCAAGTAATAAAAAATAGATGTTAACTCCAAAATAAGTTTCTTTTATCTATGAAACATTCCCAGATGATACTCGTTAGAATACAATGGTATAATGAGTTTTGACATGACTTCTTCATGGTCAGACAACATCAACGCTTCATCCTGGCTTAGTTCTGTTGCCAATTTCACCTGCGCTTTGTAATTTTTATAATTCCTAGTTGAAAGCATTTGTTTCAGGCGAAGAGAAGACGATTGCAATAGTTCTTCAGTGGTGATTTTTGGCTTGGTTTTGAATTCAGGCAAACAGTCAGAAATTTTTTGGAAATCTCGGTGAAGTAAGACCGCTAAAAAGGCTGCCATACCACTAGCTACAACTCTAAACCTGTCAATAAAAATTTATTATGAAAATACCATTCCATATGTAACTGACATTATTTCAGTTTTCAATTTAGTTGGATAGTGTTCCTGAAACACAATGGTATATCCCTAATAAAAAACCCGCCTGACTGGCTGAGTTAATAAAGATATTTTGAAAAGCTAATAAAACAACCTCAAAGACATGAAAGAATTTTTTCCTAAACCGATAGCACCAAATAGGCCTTGAGAAGACTTATCTTCTGCCATCTTGAAAAGGTGCAACGTTAGCTTCATTAGAATGCCTTTGACGAATGGGGCTTGAGAGGCTTCTTGTTGAGATGTTGTGAGTTGCTTGGTCAATAAGAGAAGTATCTGGTGCCACCACAAAAACAACTTGCTCTCGTTTTGTTCTCTGTTGTGATTTAAATTATGTTGACAGTTTTTTAAAATATTCATCTTGATGTTTTCTAATTGATCAATTATAACGGTTTTTTTTCTAATTCATAAATATTTTGATAATGTAAGTTTATCATACGAAAAGCTTCGTGAAACAAAATAAGCTCTTAAAAGTGTTTTTATTTGAATATATTTTTGTTGCTTAACAAATAAAAAAATCCCAAATGAAGAGATACTTTGGGTTTACAGATGAAATCAAATCCATGAACATCACCAGCAGATCTTTTTCTTCTGTGCCACTTGATAACCTTCAATGTGATGCATCGTTTACCAAGCCACATCAAATCCAATTAAGCGCTATTTATAAAAAAATACTGCTTAATTTTGAAATGATGAAGCTTTTTTCAAAATTTGAAACTTCCCAATTTTTATTGATTTATTTGAATGTTTCATCTAAATTTATAATTGAGATTTTAATATAATTACACATTAACAGTTAATCCGAAAAATTTTTTAAAGCTTTCATGAAATTTAGCTGGTGTGATTGAAAGATCTGGATTTTTAAAATTCGTATATTCGAAAGTTTAGAGTAAAAAAAAAAAACGAAAAATACGTTGATTTTGAACACGAACTGTTGAAAACGAGTTCCAATGGGAATAAACATGATGAAATAAAAAAGCATCATACTTGAAACAGCACAAAATCTTTAAAGAAATATTAACCTCAAAAGGAGCAGAGCATAAACAGTGAAATAATTTCCATCCAAAAGAGCCTGGTTCATCAGAGGGTTGATGATGTTGGGAGTCATAGATTTAATCCTTTCTAGTACTAGAACCCAACCATGACCCTGCGTCTGCCGCACATCTGCGGAGCGAAAGATAAACTTCAGTTGATCAGTATCAAAACATTGCTGCACTTTTATCTTGTTATTATTACTATTCTTTTAACACTGTCAACATCCTTCTCTTTTCCAGGGAGCTTATTGACAGACTGGCAGAAACAAAGTATAATTTAGAAACAGCTGAAGAAAAAAATTATAATGTACACATGGCATCTCTCTCTGCCGATTTTAATTTTATATTTATTGCAATATCATAACTTAGATGTGGTAGGAAAGTAAGATTGAGTTTTCTTATACAATTTTTCCCTTAACCCTTAGAGCATCAGACATTATAAATGGAAGTTAAATCAGATACGTACCGAGAGAGAAATGGGCATTTAAGAAGCTTTCAAGGATGGGAGAGAGGTGGTGGGGGGAGTTGATCGTTCTCACTGCAGACGATATCAATGGGGACATCAGTTTGCTAAAAATAGAACCACTTATCCAATCACAAAACACCTGGTTGATATGATGTTGTATTGATATAATACTGAAGAGTTTTACGATTTAGCAAATAATAACAAATAATATGATGTTTGAGTAAATTGAAAAGCTTATGATTTATTTTAAAATTTATATTCAATCAAATTATAATCTTTTTTGCAAATCCATTTGCATTTTCGCATTAAATAATATATACCTATAAAATTTTTTGTATCAAAGATTCCATAAGGCGTTATAATAGATAAAAAAATTGAGCAGAGAAGACTTGTGTGAAGTGCATGGAAGCAGTCTGGTTGCAGTTGTTGAGCAGACACCATAGCTGGTCACAAATCTCCAACTCACCCGTGGAGTCTAAAAATTCATATTAAAAAAACATGATAATGATGATGATAAATAATAAATATATGGGAAATTAGCTAAATAGATTATAAGTTCATTTCTTTTCCTTTATCCCGGTTATCTCGACGAGAGAAAGATATACTTGTAAGAGATTCCAAAAATGTACTTAAACTTCATCACTTCAATCTTTTCAACACTTTTCATTGAAACAATTTTAGCTCTGATAAATTCTTCAATCAATCTTCCTTTTAGCTGACTTCCAACACAATCAATTTATAAAATAAAGATTGAAGGTCATGATTGTAAATGAAACTAATGGAAAAATTATAATAAACCATTAAATTTTGATGATAAAATAATAATACACCATTAAATTTTGATGAAAAAATAATAACCATCATTGTGAATAAGCGATTCAAGTTGAGTGGTGAGGTTGTTGAGGGTGGTGGCCAGATTCTCGAGGCTAATGTGGTTGCTGGATGACTTGTTGATGTAACTTGCTCTGTGGTTTAGTTACATTATTAAAATTTGCTATATCCATTTTATATATAATTATTCATAAACATTATCAACTTATATGAAGCTTAAGTATCTACCCTAAAAGTGGTTTACGTTGATCAAATACAACCAAACAGACGTTTGTTTATATGATAATTAACACCTTCAACGATAATATTGTTGTAGAGATAATACGAAAGAACCTTGTGATGAGCCTGACGATCATGGACAGGTATGCTCTTCGTTTAGACTGCAGTTCTTGGTGCACAAAGTCGCAATGCAGACCCGACTGATGTTGTTCATAAAGGTTTAGTGAAGGTGTGGCGTTGAAGTGACCTCCCAATTCAAAAAACCTTGACATTATGAATGTTATGGGATCTAAAATGTATTATGAAATGATAGTTATAAAGCAATTGTCTATATAGGCCAAAGTATTTTTTACAAATTTAATGTAACGACAACACACTGCGGAACAGGTGCTGAAAATGATTGAATCCAAAACAAATGATTTTACAATAAGAATTTAATGAAAATTAGCTTTTGAACAATTTAAAGCTGTATTAAAAGTTGATTAAAACGTTTGAAAGTATCATTTGTTTGGGGACTATTGATTCAATGAAATTAAATGTGAAAGAAACACAAAATAGACTCAATTATGACTGAATCTCGCTTTATAATTGTATAATAGAAGTACTAAAACCAGAAAAGCCATATGAGCATAAAGTCACCTTAAAATATTATGGTATTTTGAAGTGCGGTCTTGAGATAGGAGGAAGTGTAAATGTTGATAGTCATCAGCGAATGAAGCAGTGTAAGAAGTGTATGTTTGTGATGATATCATGAATTTCCAATCAAATATGTCTTCTCTGATGGCCAAGTCTGTAACCTGAGTATTCTAAAAAGAAAAATCTTTGTTTTTTTATCCAGCGTATATCTATATAATAAAACGAAACTTAGCCAAATGAATTTTTATGTACTTATTGATTATTTTTCAAGTTTTTGGCCAGTACAAAATAATCAAAACTGAAACTTAATGACTTCAACAATGGCAGATTGGTAGATGAAGGTGCAAATGATCTTGAAGATGCACTCATGAATGTTGTGCATAAATTGGAAGGAGGAGGAAGGGGCCATGCTGTAGTGCTCCAAGGTGGTCTTCCAATCGATCAGTGAAAATATGTTGCCTGCCAGGTCCATGCAAGTTTTAGGACATTGGAAGAGCTGTGGGTGATATATGTTTAGTGAGCGTATTTTATGTATTCAATTCAATAGCTCAATTTATATTTTGAAATTTAAAAATTCTATTTGAATAACAAAAAAATAATCACAACTCAAATGTAACCTTGAACATAGAATGAAGACAGAGAGGGGATGGCTGTAATGAAGTCCATGGCAAGCTTATCATGCAATCATTGAAGATATCAAACATGTTCTCTGGCATCATCTCTACTGCCATGTCATCCACCCAGAAACACCAAAACCTACTCAAGACTGAAGCTGATTCTCTCAACAAGGTATCCTTACCTGGAGTTATATTGATGCATTTAAATATGGATTAAGCAGTCAACAGAGAAAAATACTTTTTGACTTTATTGGAAAAGAAAAAAGAAATAAAAACAACTAAAAACCACATCAGCGCACTAACGGTAGAAGAGGCGGTCGATACGTTGGATGCAGAAGCACCACGACCTCATCATCGTTCTGAGGCCCTCGAGGTCCAGAAGGTGTGGATACTTAATCGAACACTCCTTCAGCCCTCCTTGCCACTTAAGCCATGGTACGAACATGCTCTGTGCCTTGCCCATCACCAGTTCTGTCGTTTGAAGGTTGATATATCATTGAAATTATATTGAATTAAAGTTACTATTGAAAATACATGAAACTATATTTATTTTAGTTTTATAATCGAGTACTGTAATGTACCTATAACATCATTTCGTTGGTCCTCTTCGGCTCCGTTTATATATGTTTCAACGCAACCACACAACAATTCATTCAAGCAGTAAAACACCTGAATATAAATAATTTCAGTGAAATATTAATAAGGTTTGAGAAATTTTTACAAAGCTTTACAAGTATTCAGCAAGTGAATTTCTACTAATTTACTTCAAGCTGAAATAAATTTCTTTTTTATTATATTCATTTCTCTCCTTTCTTTCTCTGAACACCATTAAACTTAGTCTTAATACTTTATGTGAAAGCCCACTTAATTTGCTTGTATCATTCATTTTTTGCCGTGTTTCCCATTCAACTTGTAGATTTCATTCCATTTAAACATTATTATCCCACATTTTCAACCCAAGCTCCAAACCAATATACCATCAATGTTTTGTCTGTGTTTTTAGTTCTTAAGTCATCCTTCTTCTGTTCGTCACATTATTAATAACATTATTCTTTTTGAAGGAAGCACAAAGTACTTATTAACTTAATACACGAAGAAAATCTCTTAAAAAATTTTACTGTATCAAATTATTATTTTCATTATGAAAGCTTGGAAGAACCTTGCTCAGAACAGGAATGTACAAGGCCCATTTGGTATTCCGAAAATTTTGCTTGAAAATGTTCTCCTTCTGATCACTCTTCATACCAAATGACCAACTGCTGCAAACCATAATTACGTTGGAATCATTTCATGGTGTTTAAAAATAATTTTTTATATAGATTATCATCTCCACCATCTTCATCATCCTCATCACCATTTATATACACCGACAATTATATACACAAGAAGTAGCGCCCTGTGAAATATCTGTTGAGCTAACGAAACCCCAATATGGGGCGACTAAAAGTCGATCTAAAAAAAACTGCAAGTTAAACGTATTAAGATAGCGTATTACTGAAATAAATTAATCTATGAATAAAACCATAAATTAATCTAAAAACCTGACTATAGTAACATCATCAAACAATCTACATTATAAAACCGATCATTTTATGTTTCGCCAAATATAACTATCGATACCTGGATTGTGGAGACGATATTTTTTGTTCAAATTGATAAACCTGGTTATCAATGAACAACGATAACAGATCAATCCACTTCACCACCTTTGAAAAATAATTAGATACATTATTTTAAATACACAAGCAAAACTAGATAGCGCCTTTGCAGCAAACCTAGTTTGCAAACTGTGCGCCTTACAAATAAATTAATAGTAATAATAATAATAATAATAATATAAATAATATAAATAAAAAATAATAATAACAACAATAATAATAATAACTATAATAACAATAATAATAATAAGCTTCGAGGTGTAATAGAATGAAATCTTTTTTCGAAAAATGATGAAATTAGACCAAACTTCCAAACACAATGAAAACCTTCATAGTACTTGAGTTTGAGGTATTTTAACCATTATTCAACAACAACAAACTGAAACACAACTGTTAATTACTAGAAGAAAAACAAGAATAACAAATGAATTTCATCATAAGACTATAACAATAACAATATCATAACAATACTAATATTGACCTTATCTTGGGTTAAAACAAAGTGATTGTGAGAATGGAATAAGAGGCCCATATTTTCGTGCGTTTCAGCAGGGAGAAAGCCCAGCACCACGATGAGGTCTTCCCACAACAGGGCAGGTATGGCACTAATGGCTGATGCTGTTCACGAAGATTATATTGGTGTGCATTCGATGGCTTTTTACGTTTAACTTGATATGCAGGCTTTTATAATGAATCGAGATTTTTATTTTTAAAGAGAGGATGTTATTATTATTATTATTATTATTATTACTCATTTAACGTCTTTTGTCTCATGGCATGAGGATACTGGTGCTTATTAGAAGTTATGATAGGAGAGTTATTTTTTCATATCGAGCATTTACTGGGTGAAATTAATATTTAAAAAAAATATAAACAAGCCTGAGCCAACCGGAAAGGAGCTTGGATATGAAGTAGCCAATCAAATCAGCTCTATCGGTTGAGCACAAACATACCACATTCTCTCGGTGCAACTGGGAAAGAAAAATAATCTAATGACGTCTCATGGTTTAGGTGTCTGACGAAAACATTGAATATGTATTACTTAAGTTTTATGATGAGGTTTATCTCACCAAAAACTATATTTTCAATAGATTTTCTGTAAAAATTTTTAAAAATAAAACGGAAAGAGTACACTTTATCACACTGATGTCATTATTGAACCTAAAAGAGTATTTTATGTTTATTAAGAGTTCACAAAAATTTTCGTGTTTGGAACTCACATTATCAAGTGATATATCCCTGAATGATGTTTTTCTATGGCGAAGCAGGTAAAAAAATAAGAAAAAGCAAATTCATTAAACTTTCATATCAAATATTGAACAAAAAATTAATGCATTGAATACAATATTTATTATCAAGTATATAAAAACACAATCAGAGAATAAAAAAAACTTAAATTAGTAAAACCTGTTGAAGACTAATGTTTTGATTGGCTGGAGCTGGTCCTAGCTCAGACAGTGCTCCAAAAATAACATCCAATAGGAATGTACAATTTCTGACATCAAATTGAGCAGAATCTAGCCAGTTCTTCATTTTGAACTAGTATGGAAAGTTATTTAAGTTTGAACAAAGTTTAATATAAAATTTTAGCCTTATTAGCATTGTGGTGAGGTAGAATAACCTAAATCAATTAATGAGAAAAACAAACACAAAATATTTGTAGATTTAATTCACAATGCTTTTTATGATATAACTTGAATTATCGAGTGAACAAACATATAATAAGAAATGAAAAGCAATGAACAGAGCAAAAAAAGATACAACTAAGATCAGAACCTTGAGCAAGAATGCATGCATGAGGGTTTCATCAAAGATTTCTTTCATTCCCACCACCTTCGAGATCAAGTCTTTATTAAGCATCATCACCATCATCATCATCATCATCATCATCATCATCATCATCTTCATCTTCATCATCATCATCATCAACATCATCATCATCATCATGGTTTCAAGTCCATTTTCACGCTAGACACTTCAAAAATATCGCATGTATTTTTTCATAATACTACGCCTAAAATGTTTGTGAGTATGTCGAAAAAATAATGGAAGCTGATATAGGTGTGACTTTACCATGATACCCTTCTGTTGCTAACTTACTATTCGATAATTATCGTGAAATGATATAATAAATTAAAGGTGTTATGATATGAAAGAATGCATTTATAGATTCACTTTTAACGTAAATATTTGATAAAAACAGTTGAACAAACTGTGCACCAAATAAAGCATTTTATTTAATATTTGCTCTCGAGGTTTGAACACGTGATTCAACCTGTGAATAAAGGGTAGGAAAGGATGCAAAATTCGACTGCGGATTAAAGAAGCTGACAAGGAGGTGGGCGTTGTGGACATTGTGCGATGCAGCCATCAGTATCTTGCTCGCCTCCAATGGGTTTGCGACGATGAATGTCTGCAAAGCATAAATTTTTTTGCATTTAATAATTTATAAAAATAACTAATTCAATCAATCGAATCCTTCTGGAACTTGTTTGTTTCCATATTAATTAAACTTTTATAACAGATCTGCCTCTAACTCAAATAGTCTGTTCTTAACCATATAGAAGGTTTGCACAATGAATGAATTTTTTTTGCATTTAATATAAGTTCCTTCTCAGGTCTTATGGGGACATTTAAGTCCAACTTTTGCACTTGTTTAATTCAACCCAAACCACGCTCCACATGTACAACCACTCATTCTAAGTTTCATTCAAGCTGGGTACTGCGGCAGCTTATGTTTAAATAGCATGGAGTAGCGTGGACTGGTTGAATAAACACGTCCTCTTATCTGAAGTTAGAACTTTGTAAGAATCGGTAAAAATTTTGAAAACTTATCTCAATTTCATCGAACTTTAATCTAATAAAAAAATCAATATTTTTCCACTATTATTTATATATATTTGATTAAAAATATCAATATTATTCAAACTCACGTTGCCCAGCAGATTCAAGCAGCTGTATAAATGTTGCTGACTGCAAGGGCATGACTGAGATGATGTGGTGACAGCAGATAGGACGGTGTAAAACAAACTCCTCCCATTTTCATCCAATACTTCTCTTTTATTGGTCCACGTCTCGTATGCATTTGCCAACTCTCTTGAAAAAATGAAGATAATTTGTTGAGCTTTTCGAAAGTCTAAACTTTTATATTATGAAAACAGTAGAAAAAACTTATTAATAGATAAAAATTTTTTAGAAAGACGATCTACGACTTTTCATAATGCCTGATAATAAACATTAAAACGTAGACCCCTCTAAAAAACTTTTTCCTTTCATTAATAAACTTAATCTTACTAGTTTTTCATTAAAATTTCAAGTGAGCTATTATGCTGAAATTCTTTTGAATGTATCTCAATATAATTGAATTATGTTTGAGAGATGAATGATAGATAAAGAATGCAACATCACTAACTGCGCGACAATACGGACCCTCAAAAAAGGCACCAACACACTGGAGTCTGGCACCTGCAACATTGTGTCACATGGTTATGACATTCAATCAATCAATCAATCCTTTTATAGCCCGTTTTTCTTTACCAATGTTTGGGCCTTTGAAAGATCTATCTCGAACTCGGCTTTTCCATTAAGAGCGATCGAGGGGATCTGCACAAGCCATTCCTAGCTTTCTTTTGTCATTCAATACAAGTTCACTCCAAGTTTTTTTCGGCCGTCCAGTTTTTTTGAAAAAATCTAACTCCAACTTCTGCACCTGCAAAATCCAACCAGCGCTACGCTCCGTGTTTCTATCTTCGCGAGAAGTTCTTCCATGGTTCATATCTACATACTTGTAACATTCAATTTGCATTCTATCATACTAAATATGACTCATTATTCATGAATGACTTCAAATAATAATTTTGGTTACTTTTGAGTTAACTTGTTTAAAGAGTATTGTTCTTAACTTTTTCTTTGTTTATGTGAAAAGTTTTTCTTATGTTGTCATTGATGCCTAACAATATGTTTCAGCAGGCTAAACCCTGGAGAAAGAAAAATTGGAAGAAATTCCTTAAAGAGCTTAGAAAGTTTATACTTTCGGATTCGTTTCCATTTTATGATTTAATTCAAACAAGAGCATGTCTTATTTGAGCCTCATCATTATTTCCAAGAAACGCACAAAACCTCCAAAATATCATCAGACTGTTGGGTAAGTGTTTTTTTTACCCCATGTTCCGCCGTGTACGTTAAACATGCACCGTTCCTTCCTCAACAGGCTGCTAGAGTTGGTCCTAAGATGTTTCTTAGCATTTTAAGCACTTGTCTTAGGAGCCTAGCCTGATGAGAGGAGACTGATGGAGCAGTCTGTGTGGGGTCTTCCAACAAAATTATCTTGAGTAAATAAAGTTAGTAACTTCAAAAGATTACTGAAAGACCAAAAAGAATCGTTTAGCTTTATACTCTGAAAGGATAGCAGCCTCACCAGTTAGCAGGCTTAAACACTAGGGCGCTAAGTAGGTGTCTTTCAGTGTCATACGCAGAACATGTGCTTTTTAACGTCAGCCTAGGGTATGTGAATATTTCTCGAAACCTAGTTCCGTTGAAATGACGCCAATTCAATGCGTTTGAAGTTTTTATAAGTAAAATTTTGAATAAAAGTCAATTTAATATTATTTCATGGGTGGAAAAACGCGGCAAGACAACCAAGTCGAAAGATTTATTAAATTGTATTGCTGTCTTATAATTTTCCAAGTATATCCTCAATAAACTACAGAAAGAGAACAATAGAAACTCATTTATCGAGGTATTAAATTCACTATTATTCACAATTAAACCGAAAAAGTATAGAAAAAATTAAGAAAATGACTATAACCTGAACGGCAGTCCTAAAAAGGTTGTTTGAATCAAGAAGGTGCTTGTTAAGTTGCCTGAGCACCACATCATTGAGACGCTTGGTTTGGTGCTGTAGTGAAAAGTTTCAACAAGTTATCTGACTGTTTCTTTGTCTCGTTATTTAAAGACATCGTATGTTTTTGGAATTTCGTTGAATAACTAAAAGTATGAAAAATTTCTCTAAAAACATGTTTATTCAACAAATTGATATTTTCCATGAGTTTATCATGAAATGTTAGCAAAAAAACTAACTTAAGTTTTAACGCAATGCTGAACTTATGGAAAATTATAGCTCAATTCATTAAAAACTTTTGAAATATTCTTGAACTACTTATCAAACAAAAATGACTAATTTATATAATGGATTATCAATAAAGATATAAGGCAAACCCTGCATCTGAGGATGGCGGACCCTTTGCAATCGCTTGTTATTGTTGAGAACAAGGAAGATGTGACACAGGGAACCGACAACGTTGTCTGAAACCATGGTATGTGACATGATGTGGAGCTATCTAATTCAATGAGATTATGCCTTAAATCGATTAATGGTTGTACGGTTGTTTATAGTAGTCTTTTTAGTTATATCTTGTAGTTTGATACCGTTCCATTGAGTTTTTAAATTTTAACTGCAATAGTTAATGTTTTAATTTTAAGAATCCTTTAGTTGGCGATGAACGTGTTAGCCTACGAATAGTGTTAAAGTTATAAGTGTTCAGAAAGTTAATACAAAGCTTTTCCAATTATGACACTATCATCCTTACCTAAGGATGACTACACTAAATATCGAAAAGCTCAATTTTACCACTAGTTAAACTTTTTAAATTTTCGATAAATTAAATATCATTACTTTCAGCAATTTATTTCATAAGTTTAATTAAAAATGAAAAAAATCAAAAACTTCATCCAATTAATTTTATAGCCTGCATCTAGTAACCTACAAAAGTATGCATACACAAGCACCAAATAAGCATCAAAGAAATATAACAAAGCACAAAATGTTTGAAACATCTTCACCCACCTCCTCTTCAACATTGTTATAGAGACTTTGCAAGCAAGACAGGATACTCATATTACATATTTCATGCGAAGATCTGCATTGTGTGTAGCCCCTGTGAAGTTCAGTTTTTTCCATGTTGTCAAATGGAGGTTAGCAGTTGTATAATGGTGTTTCCAGTTCATATTTCATAAGCTACTGCTTCAGTTTTGACAGTTGTGTTGTTATATTGTCAAAACTAACAGAAGAGAATTGATTTAAATAAGAGATTTAGCTCCTATGTGATACAAGTTTATCGAGACTCAAAAGTTATTCAACATGATAAATATATGCAAATTTTAATTTGAAGCATCCTATTTACACTTACAATACACAAATGTTGAAAAATATTTTATTATTATTACTGCTATTATTATCTTTATTATTAGTAGTATTAGAGCCCAACCCTTGGTAAAGGAAAACGGGCTATTAAAAAGAATTTGATTGATTTATTATTAGTAGTATTGGTGTAAACGTTACATAACAAACACATAACAAACAAGCATCTACCTGGCCACCTCTTCATTATATTTCAAATCTGCCTGAAACATTATCTGCAGCTTTTGAAGGTCTGTTAGCATGTTATCGCCCATGTACGCTAGAATACTATTGATTGTTTGGAAAACTGGAGCAAGAACCCTATTGGACGAAGCAGATTGGGTCAAGACCGTGTTTAAACTATCATGTGGAGCTGAAAAACAAAAATAAATTCATAATTATTTGAAATTACTGTCATATTATATTATGTAATTTTAAATCATAAAAACCAATAATATAATAAAATAATTATAAACAAATTCATATGAGAAATTTCCCCAAAACAAACATTTGATTTTGACTGAGTTGATGCAGTTGATGTAGTGTGCATGGTTAGTTTTAAATGTACGTGAAACTTCTGCAAGACACCACGAATCACGCATGCTTAAGCAATGACTCCTCAAGGCTTGATGGTCAATGTAGTACTGCCACCATTTAAACTTCAAGTGTTTCAATGAATTTTATTAACATTTATTTTCGGCATGTTTTGAAGTATATAACATCAAAAAAAAGTTTTTTAGAAGAAGTGAATTTAATGGAGATAAAAACAGAATTCAACTTCTTAAAGCCTATCTCAAAAACCATGTTTTCTACTCTTTTTATATTAATTTGCATTAATATTAGCTAATAATTTAATGAACTTAACCAAGTACTCATATGAGTAACTATAATGAGTTATATAATGAGTTTTATCAACTCGCCTACTTACCACGTTGTTATTTAGAACAGTCTCAAACAACTGAGGCTGGTAATGGTTTGGCAACGAGGCTATGTTGAGGTTCTTCAGGTGCAGTCTACGTTCATCCAGCCATATATCTATGCTTTCATGCAGGCTGGTGAGAAGTGCAATAATTTGAGCCTCAAGTATGGCATGAATGTAAAATTGATTGTATGAAAAAAATTGAAATAAGTGAGATGAGGTTCAAAAATTTATTATCTTTATATTGAAGTTATATGTTATTCGTAATAAACTTGATCGTACCTCACAATATATTTGTAGTACATAGTCTTTTGTGAACCTGTGTGTGGCAAAATTTTACTATGAGATAAAAAAGGACTATAAAAGATAAAAGTGCTTCAAGACCTTAATAAAGTTAATAGATACAGACAGAATCATATATATATTGTATAGATAGTTAGAAATATAGATAACAATTCTCATCATGAAGGAGAAGTTTGAAATGCACCACACACTCATCACACTTCCTCTTGAGCACCCTCAGTAACGCAACATCCTCCCCTCCCTCGAAATATCTGTGCCCCAGACTATCCCCATTACCTTCCCTGCCATCATATCTCGTGTATTTATACAGGTAGAATCAATCTATAAGTATATTTCTATCACTTATTTGTTAAATATTTTTATACTATATCAAACATCAAAACACCTCTTGAAGAAGAGACGAAGAAAACTGAACCATGCAAGCGTTAGAACGGGGTGGTGTGGAGGTAGGTCTCTCATAATGGGGATAATGCGGTAGATAGTCAAGTATTTTCGTGGTTTAATCTCACACTTCTTTTTTGTGGATTGCTTCAAACCGTACTGTAAATCATTTTCCATGAAATTTTTTTTCAATAAAAAAATATCAATTTTTTTTTTAAAAAAATAATGAGCAAAAAAAGAAATACTGGTGAACTAAAGAACTATAAAATCAACTACGGCAGTATAAGACAAAATTAAATATTGAATTCCCGATCGGTAAGGAAAGCTAAACTATTTTAAGTTAAAATCATTTAATAATCAAACCAAACTTCTGTTCTATTTAAAAACAAAATAACTCCAACGACAACTTATTATATAGAATCAAAAGTTTTGAAAAATAAAGTTGAAAAATGATAATACAAACAAGAGCATAAGCTTTGTTAAAAGCTGTGCTAGCAGAAATGCATGGGTTGCTTTTCATTTCTTTCACCATCTCATCAACCACGTCAACTTCACAACACTGACCTTCAGCCATCATTATCACCCAACTCAACCACGCGTGTTTTTTGATCAATTTGCTTTCAGATAAGTAGATTTCATTATCTTCTTTCGCTTTGAATAACTTTGTTAGCCCTCCAAAAATGGATGTTGTAGATTGTTCTGGGTATAACATTTGAGATGTATCTATTTTCTGATGGAATTTAGCAAAAAAAATTAATAAAACTAATTAAAATATAATGAACAATATCATAAAACGTAACCAAATTAGTACCGCATCATTATAGTAATTATCATCGTTAGTTATCCTAACTGGAAATGACAACCTTGAGATAGATGCTGAAGAAGAAGACAGAAATAGACAAGCACACATCATTGCATGAACTTGCTTTGATTAAGTTATCCATTACACTAACAACAGCGCTGTCAAAACACCATTTGAATGAAATTTAAATTACGAGTTAATTTCGGTGTATTAGAATGTTTTTACAGTGAAAATTTTCAAAACACATTATTTTAAAGTATTCATTGAGAACCTAAAACTTAAAAAATCTATATCAAATTGAAAGGATCGAAGATAAATCATAATCCAAACTATTATTGAATTTAATTCAACGTTATCATAAAGCACCCAAAAAGCAACTGACGACAAACTTCATCAACAAGCACCCATGCAAGTTACACTAGTAATAATTAAACTCATAACAAACACATTATTTTCAAGTATAAAAGCAATAAAGGTGAGCGCCAGAGCAAGCCACACAATACAAACCAATTATATATCCACAAAGACACAGTGGTGAGAAGTTCAAGCCAAAAAGTGATGACGTTCGTGAAGATGGTTCTATCGTTCTTATAAGTCTCCATGTGGTTCTGTAGTGGTTTAATGCCGCTATAGGAGAAATTGGATGATGCATTAAATCATCATCGTCATCATCTTCATTTTTTTTCTTATTCATGAATACAGAAGTGCTGGGTGTGATTTTAAAGAGGAGATTGAAGAGGTATGCGTGTTATAACTAAAAAAGGTTAGTTCCTGAACTTTCCTTTAGAAAACTCCTGATTTTCTTAATGATATTTCAGTTTAGTCTTATTATAGTGTATATTGCGAGCGGTCTTATTAATAATTTCCATGCATTTATTTTATTATTATTATTGCTATTATTAATCTTTTTATATGATTTTTGAACTTACACGTATATATATTGATGCTGTCTACTTTCCATGTTATTCCTACTACTATTGTTTGTTTTTTTTCATCACTTTTGATAATGTAAGATATTCTTACAAAAAGCATAGCGTATTAAGTTTCTTAATAAAACCTTAGTATTTGTTTCTATTATATTTTTTTTCATGTTTAGACCTATTTAACGATTTTGCCTATTATGTCAAAAGCTGTGTTTGTAGTTATCTCTAAAACTACGTCAATGCAATGATAGGTTACGTTGTTGCTAGTAATACAATTTCTACTAATAGGGTAACAGAGATGCTAGTTTGCATAGTTGAGCTTGAGCTAGAAGCAACTTCGAATGTTTTCCAAATATTAGGTAATGCGTACTTGTTATGTATTTATCTTTGTTGCTTCTAGGTGCTCAGAATGCCTTGTGTTGATCAGGTCGATTTATTTTCATGTTAACATGGTATGTTAATAACAAAAATAATACTCTGAAATATTAACTCATACATAGGTTATTCATATACTAAATCTTCAACACTGCAAAAAAACCGACCTAATGTTCATATGAATATCTTAACAATAAAACTAAAACTGATACAAAGAGCAATAATATTAATATGATCATACAGCAATGAGAGAGGAAAGCTGCTGCACGACCATTTCTGTCTCGTCATTGGTCATCATCAGGCTGTGAATGCACTGTCTGAAACTAAGTTATTTTATATTTATCTAATATTATATTATTATCTTTATTATTATATATCAACCAAAACTACACAGAATCGTGGAAAACACATAAAAACATCCGAGTGCCAAAAGCTAACCGGGCCAACTCGAGAACAGCCATGCATAGGTGATGATGTTGGTAAAAGGCATGCATACAACAATTGAGGACCACCAGTGATGCTGGTTCAGATGCAAATAAAAAGGTCAACAGGCCCTCAATATTAATCAGGGATTCACTGAAACGGTGTTGAGGGGATTTTGAAATTATCATTGATAGCTACGGTATTAATTTTTGAGTAATGTTATAAAAAATAATGATGATAACAATAAAAGAAACATAATAATTATTGTTATTATTATTCTTGTTGAAACAACCAAAGTGAATGATGCAGGTTACCAATATAAAAATATGTACTTGTGTTCTGAGAGTTGAAGTTTCAGCAAGTCTTCAAAAGGATCCATGGTGAGCTGGCAAACTTGTAAGTTGGCAAATTTGAAGTTTTCGCTAGTGTTATATAGCGGTTTATAATGGTTATGTGTTGAGTACGCTTGTGATGTTTGCAGGAGCTGGTGCTTGGTGTAAGTGTGCAATGGAAGTTGGATCACACAACTCCACAACCAATCAGATAGCAGTTTGCTATCAGATTGGGAAGGTGACGAAGATGATGATGGTGATGGTGGTAATAACTTTAAGAAATTTTTCACTGTTTCGTTGGCATTGTTGTGTGTCAGAGTGAAAGGATATGACACCTGCATAAACAAGGTTAGTCATACTAATGATGCCATTTACAATAATATTGATTAGCATTTTAAAATTACTGTTCTAATGAAAAAAATACAGATAATTTAATTAAAGAAGTTACTACACTCATTTATTTTATAACTAAATGTCATTTTCGTCAATAAAAAGTGATCAGTAAACTCAAGTGTCGTGAGATTTACAATGGCAGGGAAAGAGGGCATGGAAGTTAGATTGTTGTCATGTATGTGACGTTTGTATGTGCGTTTTAAAATGTCTGCAACTCTCTGCGTGTTGTCGTCATTATAGATGAATAATGACTTGATTCTAAATATCGATTTAACATTCAATATCAAATTATAACATACTTTTGGTTAAATTAACAATAATTGATTTTAATTAGTTTGAATTATATTTTATAGGTTTTTATTTGAATATTTCAGTACAACAACTATTTTTGTTATGACTTATTTAAGAACTGATAATCACCTTGCCCAGCCAATCGACAGTTTCTTCTTTAAAATTTTCATAAAAATGACACCAATCGAATCTCTCTAAAATTATTCTTGCCAAATGATTGGCTGGCTGATGTAGTTCACAATGAAGAAGCCAATCTTGGAGAACATTCAAATCAAACTCAGATGGGAGCCAATGGTAATTGGAGAGGCTTTTGAAAAGTTGGTATGATACCTACAATAATAATCGTTGAATGTACTCTTGAAGAAGTGAAAATTTTGAAATCATTGTATTTCAACAAAACTCAAAAATCCTAAAAAAAAATATGACGATCATTTGATCGTCCCTATCCGGGGTTTCGGATGCGCAATTGATTGGTTCCACAGGGCGCTACTCTATGTAGACTACTGACTGCCGGCCCACGCGGGATCGAACCCAATATCTTTAGATAATAAGTCTAAAGCTCAACCCCTGAACTATAGGGGCAAAAATCTTAAATAAATTTACTTAAAACAACTATATTACAGAATGAATGAATGAGGTAAAAAAATTGTTTCAATGAAGAAATTAAATTCACTTGAGCAGTTAATAATAACCAAATTGAACACAATGAGAAGCAATTGAACTAACTGATCCGATGGACAGTATGTTTTTCTTGGTGAGGTGGAGTAGGAAAGGGTACAATTGATGATGTTGTATGCAGATGTTCTGTAATAAAGTTACTCCTGTTGGATTGGTAGATAGATATAGATAGATAGATAGATAGATAGATAGATAGATAGATAGATAGATAGATAGATAGATAGATAGATAGATAGATAGATAGATAGATAGATAGATAGATAGATAGATAGATAGATAGATAGATAGATAGATAGATAGATAGATAGATAGATAGATAGATAGATAGATAGATAGATAGATAGATAGATAGATAGATAGATAGATAGATAAATAGATAGATAGATAGATAGATAGATAGATAGATAGATAGATAGATAGATAGATAGATAGATAGATAGATAGATAGATAGATAGATAGATAGATAGATAGATAGATAGATAGATAGATAGATAGATAGATAGGTAGATAGATAGAGAAATAGATAGATAGCTATTGGTTGAAAAGTGACTAGAACAAAATATATGAGAAAATAATTACCTAATTTACAATATAGATCTCTTGTGAACGTATTTAAAAGTGAAATCTGTTCAAAAAAAAATTCCATTAAAAAAACAAAAACGCATTCATTATCCTTATAACTTTGAGGCTATAGTGAAAACAAGTATTAAAAATCTATTTAGAAACTGAAAAACACTCACATGAAATAATTCTTCAACCAAAAACTCAACGACCTCAGTATCACCTTTGTTTCCACCACCCACACCCTCACTCCTACCACTATCTCCTCCACCCTCACCGCCATATCCATCATCCTTCTCACAACTTCGATCACATGCCACTTGGGCAAGGGTGCTCAAGATGAATGTGGCATCCTTTTCATGCATGAGTTGCAACTTCTCTGAGAACTTGTGCATGCTTGCATCTCCTGCGGTTTTGTGAGTGTTCTGTCAGTCTATCAATTTATTTCTTTACTAATAATGTGGCTTTCAAAATCATATTATATGTATCACAAAAATACTGACAATATTTGGTATGACAACACGAAAAAAATAGTAAATATTCATGCACCTGGTTTTTTTAGATCAATATAATTAGCCACTAATTATAGAATAGTTATGATTATCACATTTGAAATCAGTATTATTAAGAGATCGATATAAATTCAAAAAATTTCGTATAATAGATTAAATTACAACTGTTACCATCCGACCTAATAAAAGACTCTTGCATTTTTCTGTGGGTATAAGAATGTCAACTGGTGAGTCGTTCGACTGCCAACAAGATATGTTGAGCAGTCTCAACAAGTTCCACAGACCATACAGTGATAGACTTCGGTAGGGTAGTGTTGTCAAATATTGCCAAGCCCGTGTACTGTTAAAAATGTCATCTATCTATATATCTATCTATCTATTTGTCTATCTATCTATTTGTCTATCTATCTATTTGTACAATCGATAATAAAAAGACACGAGATTCATTGCAATGCATAAATGATAATGAATAATGACTTGGGCATTCGGAGGAGACAGGCCACAGTTTGCAGGATCACCACGTCACACTGCAACTGGATGCGCTGGCACATCTCTTTGGGGGTGTTATGTCTACACATGCGGAACAATGACCAAGTCTCACTCACGATCTTTACAGCCCTCCTGGTGATGTTGATGCTTTTAGATTATTGTGTTACGTCTAATTTTTGTATTGCCATAAAAAAGTTTGGTTAAGTCGGCCATTAGGTCGTCTCTAACTTGGGTTCAGTTGCGCAATTCATAGGTTTCACAGGGAGTTACTCCATGTGAACCATAATTTAGTAAGTAAATAATTTAATTCTATATAACTAACTGAAATCAAAACATTATTTAAACAAGATTAAATACTGAAGCGTTTGGCCTAGCTTGTTGTTCCAAGAGGACGATGATTGTCTGCAAGATATCATGGCTCCACCCACAATACTGACCAACTTATATGTAAAAGCCATTAACTTAAGTACGTGATATTCTGACATGGAATAAATCGCTTCTGAAAGACGAAATTCGTCTGTAATTGATTTTCGGTAAAATTTTAATTAAAATTTTTTTCGAATAATGTCCTTAATAAAACATAAATCAATCTGAACGTATTCTTTAAATCTCACCTGGAGAGTTAATTAGGAGAAACTTGAGTAAAGAAGAAAGGTCAACTTGTTCATATATCTTGAAGACATCCTTCAACCTCAGCTCACCCCCATCCAACACACCATCCTTCATAATTGATTTCAATAACTTTAGTAAATAACATAGCACTTCTTAGTGAGTGCAAAGTTGATGTTTTTTATTAAAGAACTAAAAATATTATTTAATTTATATTCAAAATAAATGAAGTTTAGGGTTTCGTCACTCAAAATTTTCAAACACACACAAACTTACATCCTCGCCATCTGAATCCACAACAATCCATTCGTTAGATGGCGACTGAGAGCTCTGCAGTTTTTATATTGTTAAAATCTCTATCACCTCACAGCAAAATACAATAAAAGTGACATTTACTTCAAAAGTTTCTGAGCTATATAATTATTATACAAAAGAAAAAAAAGAAAATTGTATCTTTTGATCTTTGTAAACACAGAAAAGCACAATTTTAATAGAAATGTTAACATTTGAAATAGCTGGTTATAACACTTACGTTTTTATCAAGTGTTGAGTCTTCTTTGGTTAAAATGTGTTTTCTGTTGTAAGAAAATGATTTAAGTTCATTATAAAAAAAAGTTAAATGAAAATACTGATATTTATAGTTTTATAGATAGATAGATAGATAGATAGATAGATAGATAGATAGATAGATAGATAGATAGATAGATAGATAGATAGATAGATAGATAGATAGATAGATAGATAGATAGATAGATAGATAGATAGATAGATAAATAGATAGATAAATAGATAGATAAATAGATAGATAAATAGATAATTATATAGATAGATAAATCATAGATAGATACGGTACCTAGCGTAATTGAATATCATGGCGGCTTGAGTGATGTTCAAATCAAAAGCTTCACACGCAAATTTGGTTTCCTCTGCACTATAACTTATATCTGCACATATTTACATTTTGAAAGTAACTATAATGTACTATCAATCAAATTATATCGCCGAACGTGTCCCAGTAACTAAGATTGGCAATATACGGCCTAGAAAAATGTTACAAATGTAACTTATAACAAACACACTGTTCCAAAGGTTTTTAGTGATATCCAAAAACAGAATCGAACCCCGTTACTTTATATTACTAGTATAATGCTTCACCAGCTTAGCTATGTGAGCGAAATGATAGTAATAAAACATTACAAAATATTTCTAACAAAATATTATCATTGAAACTAGAGACATAACTTAAAAGTGTAAAAACAACTGAAAGATTAAAGTTTATCATTGTTATTTTCAATAGATTTATCGAGTTTAAATGAGTAGTGACACCTGGCGCTTGAACGAAGGGTAGCACATCTTTGATATACTGGGGTGGCAGATTGAGTATGTGACGTAGCAAAAACAAATAATCCTCTGACACGCTGTGACGTAACAAGCAGGCTACCTTTAAAAAAGTAAAAATAGTGTGTATTTATAGTACAATACAAAAAAGCTGTGGGTTTAAATGGTAGTCGGCTTTTATCACATGTAATGTAATGCGGTGTTTATAAAGCGCTTTTCCTTATAGATCAAAGCGCTTGCTACAAATTTAATGTAACGAAAACATGCTGTGGAACAAGTGCTAATTGTCGGCCCACGCGGGATCGAGCCCGGTAACTTTGGATAATTAGTCTAATGCTCAACCATTGAGCTATAGGGGTCGACCTGTCTATGAATTGAGTTCAAACCCGATTATTAACTTTTGGATAGTTGAATAGTTATATATAGTCACTTTGTGCTCTTAAACGGCAATTTGAAAAAGGTGCACAGACACAGGATCGATACCAGGTCATGGCGATGTGAAAAACTTTTTTGGATTCAATATGATTGATATTTTTCAACAAAAAACATCAATTTGAAGCATTTTTTAATACATTTATTGAAAATCAAATATATAATTTTGATAAGTTTAGCCTTATCACAAAACTTTAGTGAACAAAGTATAAATTTTAATTAATATTATATTTTTAAATATTGAGTTTTTTAAAATTTCACAAACGGGAAAGTGGGTTTTTAATATATTTTGAATAATATGGAAAATGAAAAATTATATATAAAACTTTAAAACAATCAATTGATTTTAATTACTATACAAAACATACATAAGATGTCTCTGAAAGATAATTATATATGAAATTTTTGATGCTATAATCTTCTATAATCACTTCCAATAAAAACGCAACAGCTAAAATCAACAATAAAAAGAATATGATTACACTTGGCTTTAAGCTAATTAAGCTCTCTTTAATTTATTGAGCTTAACCACTATTTGACTATCAATGTTATTAATAGAGCAAAAGTTATCTGACCAGAGTAGTGAGCCAAGAAAGCACTTGTGTGTGAATGCATGCATTAGATGAATGGGACTTGAGACATGAAAAAAGAACTGATATATCCTCCTTCAATTCTTCAACCAATCTGCTCAACAGTGGATCTCTATTCTTGAAAACTGCAGTGTTAATGATTATAAACCATTGAAGTTACAAAAAATTATAAGTAGTTAGTAAGTAAGACAACGTTGTGGTGGAAGATTTGAGGGAAAGTTAGTAAGACATGGTCTCTTGTAGAAGAAGTCTGAGAAATACTGATCTATGTGCAACCTAGGAGACGTAGTTTCAAATATAATCACTTACTTTCAAAGATAAGTTCATTTACTTCAAAATATAAACACAAACACTTATCGATGCAACCATGTGTTTGAAAATATGAATACGAAAAAGTGAGAGAAACAAACACAAATTATTTATTAACTTTATACACATACAGTAGTTTTACATTATCAAATAAATTAAAAACATTTGAGTGATAACAAATACAAAAACCTCACTTCAAAATTTGTAATTCAAATCCAAGGCTGAATGCCTTTTTGAGTGTCAAGTCAGTAATTTGTAGAAGAATTTGATTAATTTGAACTGCGATTTGATTATCTATCTTTGCAGTTTCATAGCAAACTGTGTCTTGCACAACCACATTGTCCATACACAACCCCTATTATTGACAAATAGTTTTTCCTTCATATTTATTTTCAAAGAATAAAAAATTCAATCAATTATGAAATTTTTATTCATACTTTGTAGTGTTAAATACATAATGAAAATATTTTATGTAATTCATATATTTTTCTAAATATTGAAGTATCATTCTCACAGTAACAGTGACATTGTGGGTTTCAAAAACCCAATAAAGGTTTTGCAGTCTAGTAAATTCTTCTCTGGTCACTTCTATATCCTTGACCACTTCCTCATATTGATGTTTTTTGTTTCTGTATTCTTCCACTAAGTTATATAACTTGTTAGACTTTAATTTTCCTCCCTGTTATAAATATAAGTGAGACTTTGTTAAATAAAAATGATTAAATTAATAAAAAAGATATAACATAAAGTGATTAAGCAAATATTAAGTAATAATTCAAACATTATCTGAATGAGACATGAATTCCTCAATTTTCTCTAAGGAAGGATTGTAATAAAGACTTTGAAGTTGCTGATCAGTGAATGGACTCAAGGATTCAATCATGCATTCAGCTACTTTTGCTAGAGAAGGAACAGTAGCTTTTGCATTTATTGATGCCTCTATGTTTTGATTAAGTGCTTCTATATCCACAATATTTGGATTTGATGGTGAAGGTTTTTGTATTTCATTGGAAAATTCTTTTTTTTGTAAAACTGAAAAATTATTTAGATTAGATTTTTGAGTATTTGTCTGTATGCCTGCATAAATGGTAAAAATGAAAAATTCATGAAATGGTTTATTCCAAGAAAAATAAGTGTTTCAGAATTGAAAATTAACCTACTGTTATTTTCAGAGTTAATTTTTTCATTACTCAAATGATCTGGAAAAATTAAAGGCATATCTTGACTTTTTTCTTTAATTTCGTCATGAAAAGATTCAAAACTTTTATCAGTTCCCAGTTTAATTTTATTAATATTTTTATCTGTTTCAGCCTTATTTTCAATGCAAAGATTTACTAAAGAGTTCAATTCTTCAGCATTTGGTATACCATCCTCTATACCCTTAATCAAATTCGAGTTAGGTTGAATGTTTAAAACAATACTCATTTAGTTTAAAATAATATCAAACCTTTGAATCACGTTCAGATTTTTTTTTCTCACAAACTTCATACATTTTTCATAATATACAGTCGGAATTGAAAATGAAATTAGCTAAAAGTTAAGGTAAGTTACGATTCTTTCCTGAAGCAGCACTTAATTTCCTCGAGTTGATTGGTTTGGTAGACGAGACTGAACTGTTAATTATCAATGCTAAAAATATGCCCTTTGAATGAAAGTTTTCAAGTTAAATTGTTTTTTTACTAGACTAATTTAGTTGGTTATATTATTATTGTTCTTCCAAGAATTTCAACGAAAACTGCAAATTATTTGAACACTAAAGTACAAAGCTTTTTGTTAACAAAGTAACATTATCAAGTCACTTGGTATCATATTCTTCTTTCGTTCCGTGATTTTATTTTGCCCAGTTAGCTTCATAAAAGCTTGCAATAAAAGCTATAAGTATATTCATTTGAAAAGTTTTTAGTAAAAAATTTTCATTATTTGAATATATATTTTACCTTTTATAAGATTTTTGGCTGCGCCTCTAAGCTAGTCAACCCAAGTAAGATTAAGTAGTTGGGAGACTCCTTATTATATTTATACTAAATTATCGATATAATCTAAAAACTACTGATTCAATTCAATGAATGCGCCCAAACTTCTATTGTTTAAGTGAAAAAAAATTATTTAAAACATGTTGATAGATAACTGGAAAGTTCTATGTGTATGGGTGTATTCTGGCGATTGGTTAATATTGAAGCCGACACCAGTTGTAAAATAATACTTAGGTGAACATGGTTTCTCATTGAAATATGAGTCAACGAAGAACAAAAACCATGTCTAGCTTATACATTTACTCTTCATTTATAAAAAATTTTGATTTAAAGGTGTGGCACTATCAAAATGATAAAGCCGATAACTTGAATAAATAAAAAAAACTAAATAAAAATATTTTTTAAACAAAAATTATGACATTTGTTGGTTACGTAGTTTCGGCTATTCTGATTTTGATAATTTTTCACGCACTCGATAATGTTACACCCTCAACAAAAAGCTTCATACATTGGTAAAAAAATGTTCTTGGACACTGAAGAAGGTTTGATTAAACTTTAACGATAAAATTTCTAATTAAAAATATCCAAATATGAAATTTTTAAAATATTTTTAATATTATTCTTAATTATACCAAAAAAATATCAAAGATAGTGTATAAAAAAATTTTGTACTTCTGAGTAGCTAGACATGAGAAACAAACCAGACCAACTTGTATTCGTGGTAAACTTATAATGTAAAATTAATTTTTTTCATAAAAAAAGGAAAGCGATGCAAATTTTTTAAAAACTATAAATAAAATATAATGGGAAATTCTAGCTACCCATTGATATTTATAACATGTGATGACACAATTTTATTAGAAGCAAATAATAAGAATTAATTAGGCACAAAGTTTTCCTAATTAAAAACTTTTATTTTTAAATAAAAATTGGGTTATTTTACAAAAAACTTTGCGAAACTTTGTTTATTAAGCACTGTGCTTCTTCATAAATTTATAACATCGATTTATTTACAAAAATTTCTTTGAAAAAGTTTTTTTATTAAAAACATTATATAAACATAAATAATAACTGAGTTATAAATAATTTATGCAAAAACATGAATTTAAGTTTTTACTTAATAAGTGGCAGTTAACTTTTAAATTATCTTGTAAATATATCTAAAGACGTGGGACTTTTATAAATTTATTTTATTCCAAATAATGCATTTAGAAAATGAAACCACATTTTTTTTAGTTATTTTTTCCATTTGTTGCATAAGTACAAAAGCATCTATAGGTGATTCCTATCTTCCATTCACTGATTGCATGCCTAAGTGCTATATGGCCAACTGCACGAATGAAGGTTTTCTATTTATACATTTTCATTTTTAAAGAATTTAATGAATATTCAAAAAATCATAACAATTTCATTTTTTAAGACTTATTTTTGAAACGGCAAGATCTAATTTTATGGTTGACAAGATGGAGTTGCAAGAATGAGTGTGCTTACGAGTGCATGTGGCAAGCTGATGCATACTACAAAAGAAATAAAATGAACGTTAAATTTTACGGAAAAGTAAGCTAATTTTGAAAAATAAATTCCATCAAGCTACTCCTCTATAGAAATCTTTATGAGACTTGAAACATAAATAAATTTGAATACCAGTGGCCATTTGTAAGAGTATTAGGAATGCAGGAAATTGTATCAGTAATAGCTTCCATACTCAACCTACTTAGCCACCTATATGGTTTTCATATATTACATAAGGAGGTTATGTATAACTCAGTTTCTATATAAATCTCAATATATAATTTATATCACCCATGTAATACAAAATTTAATTCAAAAAATAAGTTATATATTTTTATGAATTATAATAAAATTGAAAATTTCATTTTATAATTTGTAGACAATTATTTTATCAAACCTCTACAACCTTTGTCAATTAAATTTATAAATAAATTCATCTTTTTTAACCACTCATTCAAATCATCATAATTCAAACTTTTTCACCAGCTACCCTTATCACCGATTGGTCATAAGCGATGGAAGTTTTTGAGCATATCATCAATAAATACTTGGTTTTGGTCAGCTGTTTTCCATGCCAGGGACACTCCTTTTACTGAGGTTCAGGCATTCCACTTTAATGTTTTGTTTTATATATTCATCAATTAAAAACACTCATGTTTTTTAGAAACAGCTTGTTTTTTTTTATTGAAGTTTTCATTCTAAAACTCATGTTTTGTATTTGTTTGTTTTAAATAACTTTTTTTCATATTTTCTATTAAACGATTAATAAAAGATAAACCATATATTTTTTAATTTACTCAATATTATTGAAGTGATTGATCCTATTCATCGTTTATGTCTTATACAATACAATACTAGACAGCTTCTAGACCACTTATATATGGCATAATTTGAAATTGTTTTAATCAAAATGCTCAAATCTTGCTCATCTTAATTTGAATTTTTAATAAACATTAAATTAATAAAATTTTCAACTAAATTGTTCTAGAAGATAATTTTAAAAACACTTAAATTAAAGGTTTTTAATAGGTTTTATTGATATCTTCTACTATGATAATGTTCAATTGCCTCAATGGAAACCCTAATGATGCACATCATTCCCCATAGATGATGGATTATTTCTGTGCCTTATACCTAGTTCTGTTATCGTTCCTCATTTTCATCTCAAGGCAAGCTTTTATTAATTTAAAATTATGTTTGCATGCTAGCACGGAAACGGATGTATAATAATGATGTTGATAATGATCAAATTGTATAAGCTGAACATATAAATAAATAAATTGACTAAATTTATGATTTGCAATGAATATTTGAAATATTATTCATCAGGATAACTTATACAAAGCATCGATTGCATGTACTTCTGGCCTATTTGCTCTTGAGTTATTTCACATGGCACTGTTACTACATGGCAATGGTCAAGTTTGATTATGGTTTCAATATGAAAGTCAACATTTTTTTTGGTTTGTATCAGTTTTAAGATTTCATTATCATTTTTTCTTCATCTCTTTAAAGGCAGACTTGCTTTAGAGTCACATCCTTGTGAATTAAATGCTATTATTTGCACCCAAGTGAAAGTTAAACATACAAAAATACTTTCTAAACGTATTAAAATTAGTTTCAGTTTTCAAATTCACTGAAATTGTCATATAATAAAAAGGCAAACCATCGAATCTCCCACCATCACAGGGTTGTCAAATTTAATAGGATGGGTACTTTGGTGGATTAAAGACAGAAAAAAAATGCCTCACTTGTACCAGGCAACCTGCTGCATAGTGGCAACAACGATGTTGATGGCACTGGAAGTGTGGGACTTTCCACCCATCTACAACCTGGTTGATGCTCACTCCCTGTGGCATCTGGGCACCTCCCCAATTCCTCTTTTCTTTTACAGGTTCTTTTTGTGTGTTTTATGGTGAGGTTATACTTACGGGAAATTATAGCTCAAGTTTCAATTAAAGTATTAAAATTCTTCAAATTAATGTTTTTTAGATCATCACTATATAAAAATTCATAAGATGTCGCTGAAAAGTTAAAAAAAATATAAATTAATTAATATTTTCATTTAATGCTGTAATTTATTTTATATTGATAATTTTGAATGTTTAACTTAGAATAAATATCATAAGTAAAACATGTACTGTTCAAAGATATCTTTTGTGTTTTAAACTTGAATTTCCCACAACCTCACTACTCTGTTAAGGTTTCACAAATCAAAAATTTTTATCAACTTCTTCATAAGTCAAATTCATTGTACCATAACATACCGTTTAAATCTCACTCATATAATCTCATTAAGATGGGACTGTAGATACAATAAAATTAAGAATAAGTTTGTGGTTCAGGAGTTTTTAGGCCAAAAAAATAAGGCACTAAATGATAATGATGATGATAACTTTCAGCTTTAAATTTGATATTAAATTAAAATACTCCAGGTTCGTTATAACAGATAGCTTCTTCGTTTTGAAAAAGAAGTCAAAGGAAATGTAGAAACACAATCGAGTATATTAAAAATATTTCCCTCAGGTCAATACTTGAATCAATTTATTTTATAAATAGCTATAAAAGAGTTTAAAGCCACGAAATTTTTATTTTTTTCTACATTAAAGGAACCTTCTGTAAGCTTCTTTTAATAGAAGAAAATGCGACTTTTCATAATTTCAATTAATTTTATAAAATTTTCTTAAACGTATGTTTGTATCATTTTAAAAATTGTGTATAGAAGTTTTTTTGCCTAATTTTTTTCCAAGTTTATTCTGCCAGATTGACAGCATACAGCAATCATCAAAGCATGCAATTTATGTTAAAAATTTCGTTTTTTTATTCAAACTTCTTGTTCAAAATGTACATTCAACGAAATTTTTTTTTTGATAAATTTTTTAAAATTTTATGTTGTTTACTGTTTTTAGAAAAATCAAATTTTAAAAGTTTATATTGTTTCTTAATAAATCGATAACAAACAACGAGTTGAACCTTTAGTTACTTTTTGTTCAATTTGAACGAAACTACTCGAAATCTCATTGATAAGTTTGAGTGAATACTAGTTTAATTTATATAGGACTTTGCTAAACGTTGAAAAGCGTCTCACGAGCAAAAACAAAATTTTGACTTGATCGATGATGAAACAGCTTATTGACCTAAAGAAAAGGATGAAAGTTTTCTTGAAATTTCAAGAAAATTGAATTTTGAATAATAACAAAAAAAGTCATTTTTTACTTTAAATTCAAGAGGTAATCAGATAAAAACAACCACCGCATTTTATGTGAGCAAGTTTAATGAAATGATCTTGCACTTTTCTGTGATTTCAAGGGTAGCAACAGAGGATGATAGAGGTGGAAGCCACGCCAAATTGGGCTGGTTTAGGAACAGTGGGATGTACCCAAGTTTCATTTCGCTTTAAGTTTATGGTGAACACGTTCACAGCTAAGTCCATGCCATAAAATACAGTAAAAACTTGTGAAATCTGAGGGATTTGGTTTCGATTGTGTCATGAAGATTGGTGGCAGATGAAGTAAGAGATTATGTTTGTGTTGAATATTTATTTGATAAAACGTGAAAATTAAAAATAACTCAATAAACAAAAACCTGATCACTTCTCCAAGTTTTGGCAGCTGCGGGAAATGTAACGTCAGCTAGGAGTCACAGCATGCAAGTTCTTAATTCTTAGGTTTTTGCAAGTAGTTTCCTAAAAAAAATTTTCAAAGTTTTCATAAAAAAGCTAGTTTTTGATATTAAAATCATAAATATTAAATAAAAAAATAAGGTGGAATCTGCTAAATTGACATATTACCACGTAAGTACATTTGATAAATTATACCTTTTTTTTTTAAAGGGATACATTTTGAAAAATAATATATATATATATATATATTATAGAAATAACGTTGAAAAGTTTACAGGGACGGTAAACTTGACAAGACCAGGCAGAGGGAAGCCATTGTTCGAATCAAACTCTAAATAGTCTTGGTTCAACTGTTTAAGAAGTTTTATTTTATTCAAATTTTATTACACATATTTCTAATATTCGAAAAAAATATAAATTGTTAAAATCTTGACTTAACCAATGTTGAAAGAAGTTATAAATAAGCACTCACATAATTGAACATCTTATGCACCCCTGGAGTGCTGACAAAGTTTGGTGTGGCAGTGTCTGAAGAATATGCCACCACTAACTTGTCTAATAAACCGCTAGTTGAAACATCCAGTTTCAACATTTGACTAGTACCACAGTCAATTGCTTTGAGGGAAATATTATTATAAATTAATTCCAAATGGTATTAAGAATAAACCAATCTTACCCAAAACAGAAGGGAGGACCAGTGCGGAAATAAGGAAGAGGATCATTTTTGCGAATATTACCTCCCCCCCCTCTGTCGTGCTCTTTTTATACTCTATTCACACGCACGTTTGAACGTACAAGATAACACAACGGGAAACATATTTGAACACATTTTAAAATTTAATATCATTCAATAATATTTATTATATAGCGACACTGCTCTTCGGGCATCGATTCGAGGAAACTAAGCGAGTTATATTACTCTCATCATTCGATTAAAAAACTTATTAGAATAGATTATCATTTGAAAAAAACTTCATCAAAATTATTCAGTTTAAAATAATTTTAATTTAACGAATATGACAATCTTATGTAAAATCAATCGATAAACTTGATCAGCTCAGTTAGATACCTATCGGGTTCAATAAAAAATCAACTTTCTATAAAAAATTCTACCACCTCTGTTAAAAACATTCAATAATGTCGAAAAATAAGTCATTATGAATTAAATTATTTTTAAATATTTATTCTTCTTTGGCCCCTAAAACATCAATCTATATATATATATAGATATATATATAATTTATATTGAACTAACTCCATTTATTCACGGCCTCACATGGCAAAACTAACGAAACTAAAACCACATAAACAAGTTGAAGACCTTAAAAGTTCTTCCATATTTAAAAATTATAAAACTTAAGACTGCCACAAATAGTCAACATTTTGAAGAGATTAATGCATTTAATTTCATCCAAGTTTTTGATATGTTTCAAATTTTCGAATAAATAAAAATACTGATAAAAGTCTTTATTTTGCAATTTTTAGCGAATCCAAGCCGTCAACAGTCTTTCAAATTTCATGACCCACTGTCGTATTTTAAAATGTTACTTCTGGCTTTTTGATTGATATTTATGAATATTCTGTTTCTTTTTGAATGATCATGCTTACAAAGTTTATAAATAATAAATAAGCGTCAAAGCATTCGAGCTTGAAATTAAGCCTTTATTGAAACTGAAAAAAATGATTTCATTCATTTTGTAATATTGCAAGCATTTATTGATGAAATTGTTCAAGTGTTGTTGGTATGCTTAGCTTGCAAAACATATTTTAGTTGGTGAAATTAATGTCAAAATTAAACTCTATTTCAATTAGCAGCTTGAAGCATAAAAGATTTTCAAAAAAGCTGAAATATTTCAGTATAAAAATATCAATATAAAAAAAAAAATTTTAAGTTCAAAAAAGAATAAAAATAATGGTGTATTTATGAAAGAAACATCACTTGAAAATACCTAAAACAAAACTAATACAACTCAAATATCACTAAATTTCAATAGGTTCGATTTCTCATTAAATTTTTTGTGTTTAACTCCAGGCATTACTGAAACCTCTGTTTCCTTAGTATTTTCAGCTATGAGGTCTTCAAGGGAAGGCAACACCAACTCAGGCTTCTGCGTGGGAGACTCCACTATCAACACTTCCTGTTTTTCTTTTGGCACCTTGGTGAAAAATTTGATAAAGTCTTCAGAATCGATTCAAAAAGGGTTGTGAAAGAGTTGAATTTTTGAATTACTTCTAAACGATCACTTGATAATGTAAGCTGGCCTTACAAAAAGCTTCGTGTCATTTAATAAATGCTTTGTGTTTGTTGTCTTTACTTTTAGATTCAGGCTATTGTACTTCATCATTCTCATCATTTTTCGACTATTCATTATTATTTTTTTTATCAACAGTTAATATCCGTATTTGGGGATGCGTGGAAACTTCTGGTTGCTGCCTTATGTGCCAGTGGGTTTAATAGATTTCAATAAAAATAATATCACCCGTATTAAAAATCTGATGCCAAGCAACAGATACCTCCAAAGGAACATGCTGATAGTTCTCCTTATCTCTGGGGTATGCCGGGAAATGGCTGTTGGAACTGAATGGCACATGAAGACTCGAAGGCGTGGAAAGTTCTTCAAAAACTACCGTCTCAGCATCCACTATGGTCGAGTTGTAGTTGTGGTGACTCGATGTTGATTCTAGCAGGCCGTTCGAGTTAGGCGATGTCTGTGTGAGATTCAAGTTTTAAATGCCTTAATGAACTTGTGAATCAATGTGTTTAGTTATGTCATATTGTTTTTAAGCTAATACTTTATTGTATGAAAAGCAATCACAAAGTTAACC
Organism: Pterobdella sp. o SKG-2022; assembly: GCA_964035795.1. Classification (NCBI taxonomy): domain Eukaryota; kingdom Metazoa; phylum Annelida; class Clitellata; order Hirudinida; family Piscicolidae; genus Pterobdella; species Pterobdella occidentalis. Next base: position 4,841,953 of record OZ038323.1, on the reverse strand, counting down.
ATTAAGTTTGAAAAATTTTAAAATGATTTTTTTGAAATAGCTTTTCTTGAAGCTCACAATTCAGCATCGCACGAAATATATAATTCGTTATAATTATCTCCTTAAGTATCTTTATTCAACCTTACACTCACCAGATTCCTTAAAAGCTATTTTAAACTTTAAAGGAAATGAGATTAGTTTATTATTTTTTTCTAAAACAATGTGGTACCATTTAATTCATGGCTTTCCATCAGCTTTAAAAATATATTTCCATAGTTGAACCTCATCTATGAGTCTTGCTATGGAAATTCATTTGCACAAAAGTCGACGCAAAAACTAAATAAAAAGCGAAATTAAGAAACTTACTTTTTTTTCCTATAATTTTTTCAGGCTATTCTACATTATTATAACACTTTTTATCTTTCGTTATGAATTTTTTATTTGTATTTAAACTACTTCAAAGTTATACTCCAATGAATTATAATTCCAAAATTATTTACAGCCCATTTATTCAAACCTGCTTAGAAAGGCCATTAGCTTGGGGTGCTCCACTGGAGTGCTTGGTGTAACCTGTCAGAAAAATTGGCCCTTAATTACAAATTTTAGTTTTTGGCTACTAAAACTCCAATTTGGAACGACTGATGGTTAACTCACATACACAAAAGCATTAATTGAAAAATTAATTAATATCAATAAAAATCTTTCATCGTCTTTTGTCTCATTGCTTGAAAAACCAATTTAAATTGATTAAAAGCTATGAATATTCTTTAAAATCTGTGACGCTTTTTATATGTTGTATCTTAACCCTGGTATGTGGGATGGAAATTATGAAGCACATCGACAACTACATCCTTCGGATTTATGGTCTCTTTGAGGTTTGATGAAATGCTCTGAAGTTTCACATCACGGCTTGGAGGATCACTGTGGAATATGTAATTCCCTTAAAAACCTTTTGAAATCTTATTAAAGGTATATAATTTTGATGAGAATCATTCTGATGTGTGGCTGAATGTATGTGATTCCCTTGGAAATTTTCTTGATGTATGATTAAATGTATATGTAGTTATCAAGTTAACAGTTTAGTCTAATATGAATAATAGTTAAAGTTCTAACATTTCTTCCGTGGCTTCTTCTTTGACTGTTGGAACCACAACGAAGGGACGATAAGGAAAGGCCAGCCAAAAACCTGGAAATATTTTGTTAGTTTAGGTGTAAAATATGAATTCAAACTTATAATGTTGTTTGTAGGGCGCAAGTGGGTATAAAAAATCATGAAATGGAAGTAAAAATCATAATATTCAAACCTAAAGCGACTAACTGCATTTCAATGCAGAGAATGAAGTTCTGATATCCAGCTGAAACTGTTCCTGTACCCGCAATTAACTCTCCTTTGTGGGAGTACAAGGGACTTATCACTCCTGCTTTCTCAAGGATTGCTAGCAACACTCCTGTTAAAGGGTCGATGGCTTGGCAGAGAGTAATTAACTTACAAGGAAATGCTCATGACGTCAATTATGAGGTATTAAAGTAGAAATTTAAAAAAAACATTACAATAAAAATTAAACTATTTGTTTTAATTTCAATTTAAAGATTGTAAATATATATTTTGAACGAAAATTCTTGAATGCAAACCTTGCCAAAACGAGACGAAGATGATTGATTTGACAACGAGGAACTTTGATATCGGCTCGAGTTTTGCCAAGAGGTCCTTTATCATTTCAATTTAAATACAATTTTTTTTCATTCACTAAATAATTGTTCAATAAATTTTTTTTTCGATTTGAATATGCCAAATGTTAATCACCTCTATAACTAACAGGGCAACTAGCTCAGATGGTGGAGCGATCGCTTAGCATGCGGGAGGTACGGGGATCGATGCCCCGGTTCTCCAAAGTATCATTTTTGGTTTACGTACAAAAAATCGATGATAGAAATAATATATAAAGCAGTAGAAAAATAAAAATTACAAAAGTGGTGAATTTTTCAGAAGTTATTTTGAATGGAATGAGAAAATTAATCAATTTTTCTTTCAAACGAAGTCCCGTGTATGAAAAGCTTTTTTTAAAGTGCTTTTGAGTGCTTTATTAATTTTATTCCACTAATTAAAGAATTTTTTTGTTCATTAGAAGTTAAGAGAACTTACCTTGGTAGCGAAATAGAAGAGTAGGAGAGCGTACAGAGCCAGACTTATGCTGATGTTGTAGATTATTGTAGTGTACAAGTACCCACTCTGTGGTCTGTGTGGAGTTACAAGAAGATTTATTCGAAAAATTATTTCGTTCATCATATTTTTACAATCCATCACATAAATAACTTTATGTAATAAACATTGAACATTAGCAATTAAAAGGATGAAACAACAAAGCTTTGAGACACATACGAGAAGTCTCCATTGTTGTAGAGACCCTGCGACTGCAACACTAGGGTGGCCACTGCAACCACTGGTTTTACAATGCAGAACTGAAGAGTCGCCTGGTTTCAATTCATTCTTTATGAAAATCTATCATTATCATATATGTTTGTGTTCAACTTAACGCTTAGATATAGAGGGATTTATTGATGATTGTCTGAGACTTTAACATATCCATTATGACTTTTAGAAGTGTGCTCTAAATATAAATTTCTAAAACCATTTCTTAATTTCGTAGTTTTTGGTCTAAAAATCCTTATTTTTCATGCAGAAAAGACCTCTTGTTCGATACAACTGTGGAATCAAGATTTCGTGCCTCAACTTCACAGGTAAAAGATCGAAAAAAACAAAGATTTTTAATTAAATCTCATCAATTGAGCCATGCAGTTTGTTTTCGGAAAAATTTTCGAATGGCATTGGAAGACGCTATTTTAAAGTAACTTGATTATAGATTATTGACATTACAAAATTTTTGAATTTTGATTGATACCTCCCAAGTTGAACATATATATAAACCTGCTTGCAAAATCTGAGAGTGTTAATGTTGAAAGACTTGCCAGCCAAGCAGCATGTACAGTGGATGCAACTAGCTCTTATGGGCTTGCCGTTTATTTCATTCATTATCCTTCCCTCGCCTCCCAAAATCTCGAAGAAATAACTCAGAAAGCTGTATATGACGAAAGCTGCGGAAGAATAATATTTTTTATATAATTTTTAATAAAATAATCTAATAATATTTTTTTAACAAATTTTTTTGTTATTTTTGTTCATTTCAAATTTTTTTCTGCAGAAATGCCCAAAAATTAAACGATTTTGTAATGTCTAAATCGTATTATGAAAACTTTTAATTATTTTTAGCGGCTTATTGAAAAGAAAATGCCTTCAAACAATACAAATCTTTACAGCACTCAATAAAAAAACTTGAATTTAAGGCGAGTTCTTTTGAAAAAGTCTATTTTGAATAGATTTTAGTTGGAGTTTTTGAATATTTCCAATTTATTCCAAATTTGAGGAGCCAGCCAAATCATTTGAAGCATGCTGATCAATTAAATTCTTTATATCGAACTTATTTTATATCGAAATTATCTTCGTTGAAAACCTTATAAACTCTGTTGATATTAATAATAATCCGTTGAGCATAATGCAAACTATATTCTCAATCCACTAGGTCGTCATATTGGCTTTCTCAGCTTAATAATGCACGTATTAACAAATCTTCAAAAAGGGGTTTTACTTTTAATGCTAATTTCGACTCAATATTTTTAGAATTCTTGTACGAAGTGGACATTTTTGTTCTAATTTTGAAATTAACGAATAGAATTATTGTCCAATCTACTTAAAAAAATCAAAAAAACGATGAATTATTAAAAGATCGATCTTTTTTAAGCATCCAAAAATATAAAATCTATTGGAAAAGATAATTTAATAGGCTTGTAATTAAGTTTCAAAAAAAGTTTCCCTATCTATGAAACTTATATTCGCAGATAGCAACTGAACTCAACCTGATACTTTTGACTCGCAAACAGAACAGAATAACTAATGATACGAAGATAAGCTTGAAATAACAAAAAAAGTACTCAATGAAAAAAACAGATTATAAATTATAACACAAGCATTACCTTCATAACAGTCCCTTAGTGTATTGAAGTAGACATAATAGTTATCATAGGAGAAGAATATAAGACTGAGCCAAGAGTCAAAAGAATATATGGGAACTATGAAGAGAATCCTAATGATCCAGCGTTGAATAGCCGGGTTTGTGTAGTATTTCAAATGCAGATATACCTGGTGGGGTTATTAGGTTTATTTGGGTTATTCGTCTTTGAAAAATTGGGTATTTGTTAAAAGATATCAGTATTTTATAGCACAACTGGTTAAATGGTTATTTTTAGTTTTTGAATTTTGTGTTTTTGTGGTTTTCACATGCAAGTTTGGGTGCTTATCAATAATTTTACATTGATCATATCAGATTTTAATAAATTTTTAACTCATTAAAACATCAAAAAAAGAACTTTTGACAAGTTCAGCTTCATCATAAGACCTGGCATTTATTTCAAACATCATCGAAATAAAATTTTTCGAATCAAAAATAAACATTGAGCTATGTTTAAAAAGTGTCTATAATGGCATTGAACTTAGAATGCTTCAAACGAAAATAATTAAAATGAATATGTGATTTGAAGTTAGCATTAAGGATAATTGAAAGTATTCGTTCTGTGGTATCAACTTTTATTAACCTGCTCAGTAAAGGTTTAGATGGTACGCCTTTGTTTCATTAGGGGGTTATTTTACTATTACTATTTGCGCCTCAGCTGCCAACTAATACTATTACATTTTCACACTGATGTAGATACAGATTTATAATATTTTTTTCTAACATTTTTTTATTTTAGTATTCAAAAGTTTTCCTTTTAAGTCAATCTTGAATTAAAACAAGCATTAAAAATTAAATTAATTTGTTGGATTTTTTAAAAACTAAAGTGAATTAATTTGAGCAAATTAACTCAAAATTTAACATTTTTTTGTGATATCTTCGAAATGACCACCTAACCTAACAATATCTTACATCATATAACAATAATTTACTTAGAAGCCTATCCATCCACATAAGTAGGCCAGTCAAGCACCAGAATTAATTTCAGAAATCGATAAGCAGCAAGAAAGATGTCAGAACTTAATCATGATTGATTTGAATTTCTCAAAATAATTTCCTTTTCTAATTAATTTCTTAATTGACTTATCAATTTATTAATTAACTTATTTATTTATTAATTACTATAAATTTCCTTATGTAATTCTATTCCTTAATTCTTGAAATTCTATAAAATACAAAATAACTAAAACCGATATGTATCTTGAAAAAGGGTTCGTTACATTGAAAAAACTTACATGGACTGAAGTAATTATAATGGCTATCACAGCAAATATCCCTGCCAGTGCCTGTGCCAGTGTTGTTTGGAGGAATATCATGTTATGTAGGTCTGTGGCATTGTGGGCCGAGGAGTTATCCGCAGCTGTGGTCAAAGTTGTTGGCATGAAAGCTGTGGTGTTAAGTCGCGGTGATTCTTTTGTGACATCGATGCTCAAGTTTGACATGGTTGTGATCCAATATGGCGTAATACTTGCAAGTAAAACAAACACTTCTCGAATAAATAATATTGTTTTATTTATCACTTATTATCAGTTTCAAGTTTTTAAATACAACAATGAAGTAAAGATTGGAGTTTTTAACGGGGTTAAAGGCGTTTATTTCGTTATAATTTCAGTACTTTTAAAAATAATAATGTCAACAAAAAATAAGCAAACTTGCTACTTTTAACAGTAATTCAAGTTAAATTTGTACTTCCACATTGTTTAAAGTTGTTAAATGGCTGCAACATTAGTTAGGTGTGTGGTTACTAACGAATGATCACATCACCCGCTTACCTGTATTTTTGGACTTTCAATAATATTAATTATTTTTGAAACTTTTTTATGAAATAGTTTTCAATAATTTTTTTCTATCATCAAAGTTTCACCTATATTAAGAAAGTTGCTTTAAATGAAATGAGAAAAATGAAATTTCAAATAAACGTTTAAACATTAGTTTTAACATTAAGTTCAGTTATAAATATACACTAAGCCAATTTATGATTATAAAGTTTGTGTTTTAGTACTATCCAAGTGACCTTGTTGTTGCTTTACACATCTCGTGTTTGTACTTCGGCTCGTCGAATTTGTTGCTGAATATTTTTGAGTAAAAATTATTTTAATACTTTTTTTGTTCATTGTTCATGTCACAAGATTCTATCTTAATGATAAATTATTTCGCTAAGCACAAAAACTACAATTGTATAATAATCCACCAAGTTTTTATTTAAAATTTTATTTATTTATTTAAGTAAACGTTAAATTATAAAATCTGTTTCGATATTGGCATGAGGATTTTAATAATATTAAATCACTGATAAAAAGCCATTTAAAATACAGTTCGATAGTGAAAATCTCATTTAAATGTTTACATATACAGCAAATCCACAATGGCTCCACCATCATTCAATGACCTTGGCAAAAATGCAAGAGACATATTCTCCAAAGGCTTTCGTTAGTTGATATTAAACAAAATAAGCTATAAATATTTTATTTCTTTGATTTTTTTTAAGATATTGGACTCTGCAAACTTGATTTGAAGACCAAGACCTCTCAAAACATAGAATTCAACACAGCAGCACAAACCTCTCATGATACTGGGGTTTTTTTTGGAAACCTTGAGTCCAAGTACAAATGGAAGGAGTATGGTGAGCACTTGGATACATCTTCAACAACAATTATTTAAAATACCATAAAAAATTCATAATTCTCAATGAAACATCAAAAAAATTCAACTTAATTTTGAAAAAAATCTAATACTAAAAATCATGATACAAAAGAACAGTTTTATTCATAATAAATCAATTGTCATAAAGTAATATGTTGAAAACTAAAGTTTCAACCTCAACAACAACTTTGACTTCAGGAGCCACCATAAAGGAGGTCTGGGCCACAGACAACAATCTTGCATTTGACATCACAGTAGAAGACAAACTATTGCAAGGCCTCAAAGTGGGACTGAACAGCAAGTTCAATGTTTGCAATGGGTTAGATGCAGTTTAGCCATTTCATTTTAGATTTTCTTCGACTTGAATCTTTTTAAACTTTGTAATTTTTTACATTTTATGTTTCAAAAGAAAAAATATCCTCAATAGAATATTTTATTTCTAATGAAAATCTTCAATTGCTAGCAAAAAATCAGGAGCATTGAGCACAGCATACAAGAATGACTTTGTTCACTCCACTGTGGATTATGACTTGTTCAACAACAAAGTTCTTGCTGGCATTGTCTTCGGGTCTGTTGATTGCTTGATGAACTTTGTATAATATTAAATGTGACTCAGAAATATGTTGGCAATTATTTTTTTCTCTATTGTTCTGATATTTGGCTATCTTTGTCATAGTGATGTTGACTTGATTAAATATCTTTTTCTGTTTTCTTATGTGTATTAACAGATAATAATTTTTATCTATTGATCAACTTATCTGTTTCTATTTTTGGTCTTATTATAATTTGTAATTTTATAATATTTTGTAAGTTTAATCTAGTATTTTTTTTTATAAAACTCAAAATCTTTTTTTTTTCTTTTGCTAAATTATATAATAGCATTTTTTATTGGTCTATCAAACCATCCACTCTACCAATCAAAACCCACAGAGACAAAGGCTTTTTAGGAGGTTTCCGAGTGGGATCTGACTCTCTCAAATCAGTCAAAGATATCCTCTCTTGCAGCAACGTGGCTTTGGGATACAAAAAAGATGACTTAGAGATCCACATTGGAGTGTGAGTGGGGGTTAGGGGCTGGTCAGTTGAGTTTGTGTGTTATCTGCTTGCTGTCTGTGATTGGTTGCTTTGCACATCATCATCATGTTTATGGGTTGTTTTTACGTGTGCTATTTGCTTCATTGGTTTTGTTATGTTTGAGTGGATACCTGAGGTGTTGTTGGAAGATAGTTGTATATTTTTTAAAATGTCATGGGCTTATTCTGTGTAGGATTGGTTGTGATTTTTGGTCATTAGTAAGATTATCATACATCATTGGAATGAGAATTTTGTGTTGAATTTTATAGTGATGATGAGATTATCTCAAAAGGAGTTGTTATTTAGTTTTATTTATGTATTGGATATGTTAGATCATTGATGTGATTTGTTTCTCTATATTTTCTCTACACTCCATTTTTTAAGTCATGGAAGCATGCTCCAATAATTTAAACCATGTTCTTTCAGTTCATGTGTATAAAATTATAATCCTTGTTTTTAGTGTTAACGAACCTTGAATTTTTATAGCTAGTTTTCAAAATATCTATTTTTTGAAGAATAAAAACAAAAATTATTAAATACAAGATACTCATGATGTCTCTAAAAGTCCTATCTATTTTTCAAAATATGACTCACTAATATTTTTCATAAAAAAAATTGAAAATCACTGTAAGCTTGTTCAATTTTTTTTTATAACTGACCAATCAGTATATATAATTATAATTAAATCCTTAACACGTTTTTATTATCCAAATTTTGGCTTTTGTTTTCAGTATTATTGAAGTTTTGATCAATTTTGAATAGTTAACATAAAACCTTGATATTTCAATTACATCACAGTTTATATAAAATACATTTCAATCATTTTTTAAAATTTTTTTACTATAAATCACAAACAGAAAGAACTGCCAGGAATACGCAGGATCAGTGTACCAGAAAGTTTACAAAGACCTTGAGACTGGTGTGCATTTGAGGTTGGCACCTTTTAAACTCTTTGTTAATCATTATATAACGTGTTATTGTATTCCTGATTGATAAATATAAAGGGAGTTATTTTTTTCATGATGTTTTTTGGTAGTTGGAGACTGATTATAAGTAGTTAATTTTTTGTTTTTGTTGATTAATTCTTCTTCTAATATAAATTACTATTAATGGCAGTTGGTTGTCGGGCAGTGGTGAAACAGCTTTTGGTTTTGGCGCCAAATATACAGTTGACGATGAAACTGCATTCAAGGTGCTTAAATTTTCATACTTTTTATAATCAACATCATGGTTTAATGCTAATAATTATTTTTCAAGTTTCAGCTTTGGACAGTGATGTATTTTATGTCATTATGTAGATTATACTGTTAGTTATGTAATTATCAGAGTTTTTTTCATTCGTATTGATAGTTAATTTGTGGCCAATAATCCGCAGGTGAAGGTTGATAACTCATGCAGAGTTGGTCTCTCATACCAACAAAAGATTAGACCTGGTCAGTAGAGTTTCATTTCTGATTTCAATATCTCCATTAATGAAATATTTTTGACTTGGGTATGATAGCATTGAAATGCAACCAGATCATTTGACTATTGAATGATTCGTTACAGGTGTCACCGCCACATTGTCGACACTGTTGGAAGGAAGATCATTATCAGCTGGAGGTCACAAGTTTGGATTGGCTCTAGAGTTTGAACCTTGAGAATTTAATCAAGATGGTGTTTGTGGAATACTAAATTAATGATGTAATCGGAGTGAATTTTCTGGTTTGAAAATTTATTGATATTAGAACAAAATTGCTTTTGAATTTTAGGAAAATAAATAGATGAGAGTAATTTTTTCAGGATTTACAAGTTTTAAAATTCATTTTTTGCATGTCAGTTTTTTAAATTGCGTGTGGTTACGTGTTCCCGGCCATCCAGTTTTTGCCCGATCTGAAACTTTAAATATGTGATTTCAGAAAAATTCTCCACTTCTTTTAATCGTTCATTTTTTAACATTTTTGAAGCAATAAAGGCAACTAGGTTCTCGTTTAAGGCTAAACTTATTCAGCGCTTTACGATATTTAAAAGTTAATTTTACCTTTTAAATCTAAATGAAAACTAGTTAGTTAAATTAATGAAATAAGGAATACATAATGCATCGAAGAGGGGCTGGTGTTGGTGCCATCAAAAACCGATCTGTCGTTCAGGTTATTGTCTATTTCAGGATTTGAAAATTATACCTATAGTGATGTATATTTCAACGAAAAGCTTTGTACTTAATAAAATTACCTTTAGTGTTCAAATAATTTGCAGTATTTACTTTGGCTAAAGAAGATTATTATGATGTATATTTTTTTTAATTAACCAACTAAAGGCTAAGTTTAAAGATAAAGGTTCGGAACTTGCGTCAGAACAGTTAGCAGAAGTAAGGAAAATATTAACATTACATTTCCTTTTACAACTTAATCTAGTAAAATATTTTATCAAAGATGGCTACACAAATGGAAAAGTTTAAAGTAAATCTAGAAGAATTTGCAACACGTCATAAAGAAGATATAAAGAAAGATGCTTCTTTTAGGTCTCAATTCCAACAAATGTGTGCGGCCATAGGAGTTGACCCTCTAGCCTGTATGCCCTCATTTTGATTCAATACATTATTTTTGACATTTTTAGTATTTAATATTCTTTATATTTAAAAGTATCTATTTTTTTTTATAGGATATACTTTTTAACATGTTTCAATGATTTTCAAGCAAGTAAAGGTTTTTGGTGTTCTTTGCTGGGAGTTGGAGATTTTTATTATGAGTTGGGAGTTCAACTGATGGAAGTTTGCATTGCAGCCACCCCCCGTACTGGAGGTCACCATTTTTTAATTAATTTTCACTTTGGTGTTGTTCATCATGCTCATTATCATATTTATTTTCAAGTTCATAATACAATGATTTTAAAAATAGTATTTGAAAATGCAAAAATAAAATCATCTCGTGGTTTACTTTTTCATCTTTCTGTTGAATAACATGAAAATGTTTTTTACTGATTATATTTCTATTATTTCATATATATGAATTCATATAAAAAATCTAGGTTTAATGGAACTAGATGAGTTGAGGAGAAGATTGCTAAAATCCAGAGGTCCCAAGAAACAGGCCATCACCAAGTTATTATTTCAACTATTTTTATTCATCAATAAAAAATAATTTATATTATTATTGCTATTTTTTTTAATTAAAGTTTTAAACAGGATGTTGAACTACCTCAAACTTACTGCTGATTTTTCACAACCCGGAGGATAGTAGATTATGGTAGCAAGTATCAATAGGTTTTCAGTAACGTTTTCATTTGGTTTGTGAGATGCTTTTGTTGATTTAGAACAGCAAACTGCCTAAGTTTAGTGCTGGTGTATTTTGAGCTTATATAATTTTTTAGTTGAAAAGCAGTTCTATAAAAAAAATTAATCTTGAATAATCTTGGTTAGTTTTGTATTGAATCACGAACTTATGAATATTTTAACGTTGAATAAAAAAAAAGATTAATTATGCTTACTGGGAGATGTGTAGTAGTATGGCGCCTAAATTGCTTGTCTAGGCATTATATAAATTATTTTCATTATTATCTATGTAGCTTATTATTGATTTGTTACAATCTCATGCTGATATTTGAATTCTATTTTTAATAAAATTCTCCACTTATCATTTACTATTTCAAAATCAATGTCACCTTCAAAATGAGTAAATTTTTAGACATATTTTTTGTTATACAATGAAAAAAATTTTTACATAAATTCAACATTATCATAAATCATTGGGGAAGTTATTGAAAATTTGTGTAAATCTATGTATCATATATATTCAAATACTACTTGAAAACCTAAGATTCAATTCACATGTATTTATTTAATTTTTAATAAATTTTTTATGATTTATGAAAAGATATAGTTTATCGAGATATTTTTTTTAAAGCAGTAAATGTATCTAAATTTGCCTAATTTTGAAGAACATAAAAAATCATGAAGTTTTGTATTTAAAGATTTTAAGAGTTTAAAATATTACTGTAGATATATTCATCAATTTGAATGAAGCATTTAAGAATCTTAAATTGAATATTTTGCTCAAAACACAGTAATCACTCAATCACCATAAAAACCATTCAAACTCTTCTCATACAACAAAATACTCCCAAATTTCTATACATTAAGGACCCTATCAATTAAATGACACTAACTTTATCAAGCATACATCCATCCAATTTCCCCAGTGACGACATTTTGACATGCGTAAAAACCATGAAAGTACTAGGAGATGGCTTGAAATCAGTCAAGTTGTCTGAAGGTTGTTATAAAGTTTACATTATAATCAGGGTACACATCGATGACTTTTTATTATGTTGCTTTCATTTACTTTCCAATAATGTGCTGTTCATGCGTTTTCAAAGTATGATAGAATACAAAAATTAGTATGCTTGTAGTGGCAAATTTTGAGTTTCAGAATTGAAGAATCTTTTTCAGTAGTAAAACTGCTTTGGGCTTTTCATTGCCTTAAAATATTTTTTAATCGTCCAAAAATAAAAATTATAATTACTCACCTGTTAGCATTATTTCAAATATCAAGCTTCATAATAATAACACTATGATTATCATTGTAATTAAGACATCAAAGATGCACTTATTGCTAGCATCACATACATACATAATTATTTACTCATCGTTACTATTATAATCAACTCACAGGCAGGTATTTGATTCAGAGTGTGCCAGGGGAGCTTTCCATGGACCACACCACTGTGCTCAATGCTGCCCAGGTGCTGGATAGATAAATAGATAGATATTTCAATAAATTAAGAAGCTAAATAGTTTTTTATAAAAATATATAAACACTTCACTAAGCATAATAATAATGTTAAATTTACAGAAAAAGGGTTACACATCGGCCAGTCAATTGAAGACAGATCTGCAATGGCATGAGGAAAGAGTGAACTATGTCCTTGTTAGTCACGTCTCGTACAGACATTTCATGTATAATTGGTAATTAGTTGGATAGTTATAGAAGAACGGATCAGTAAAAACCCCGTCGATGAAGTAGAATGGTCTGCCACAATTTTATGGAAAACAAACATATAGTGTTTTTAAACTTTCACTTGAGAATGTGAGATTTTTTACGAGAAGATTCGTGAATTTCGTTTTATATTTACTTTGTGTTTGTTTTTTATAAAGCTCGCCCGTTATGAATTTACTTATACATCAGGTTTAATGTTTTATTACATGGATTAAGTGTACAAACACCTTTTTATATGGACTAACCTCCCATGAAATATGATGGAGCAGGTCATTTGATCGAGATATTCAACAATACACCATCACAGAATTTCATGGTGGGTGAAGGACTGGCCTGGGTGGACGAGCAAGCACTTGGAGGTACCATCTACTGGTTTCCTGGCTTTTTCCAGGGCACCCAAAACTCATGACTCATGATTTTTTATTGATTTCATTATTTTTTTATTTTATATTTTAATTATTTTTTCATTTAATTTATTTTTTATGATTTTTATCATTATTTTTAACTTCATTTTTTATTGATTTTCTCCCACAAACATTTAAAAAAAATTTTTCGACATTTTCAATAAATTGTGTATATTCTCACAACTCGATATGAAAAGCTTATAAACGTTCTTATCTGAGTGATTGATAAGAATAATATTATTAGTTTTCAAATCAAAGTAATAATCACTCGGGTATTATATTATTCACCCACTTAGTTGGCGTGTGTTTATCTTATGTAGTACTTAAGTTGAATGTCGAGTAGTCGTTTTATTGACATAGCAATTACAGAACCTAACAACAAAACATCACAAACTCAAGCGACTTTTTACCTTTTTAAAGTCTATCTAATCACATTTGAAACAATGATCGATAAAATAATCAATAATTGGATTTAAAAATAAATGAAATTGACAAAAAAAAATATTTTTTTAAAGAATTTTACCATATTTTCAATGCTTTTTTTGTAAATCAAAATAATTTAAGTGTAGATATAAATTTATAAAGTAAATTTTATAAAACTTGTAAGCACAAAACTACATCATTTAAGAGTTCCAGTTTTCATAATATATACAGCTGGTGATATACACGATCATGTAACAACGTTGAACAGTTCACTGAACTTTTATCGAAAATAAACACAAAAATATACCCCATCCACAACACCTATAACAACATATTATTACAGCTTCTACAGCTCATAAAAAGATATCAAACAAACAATTATAGAGGATACAAGCGGCTAGTATAAAAGTACGAGAGTGGATGGTATGAACCGCCTAAGATTGCACGATTTTACGGTGGATGTGGCAGTGGTGATGTATGGGAAGTCATAAATGAAGAAATTTATGGGCATTTCAGGTGTTAATATTTTCTGCGGTTTGAAGTATGTTTTTCTTTTTTTCTGCTAATTTTTGATATGATGAAATGGAAGTTATAAGGTTATTTTTTATTTGTTGTTATATCATTATTTTGAAAAAATAATTTTTCTTATAAGTTATGTCATTGGTATAGGATCTTTAAATTACAATGTACTTTAGTGAAGGTTTTTGATGAAAATGGCGTATACAATTTTTTACAAAAATACAATCTTTTATGAAAGAGGATTGGCAAATAATATTGCAGTAATTTTGTGTTTTTACAGAAGTTTTATTTCAAAAGTTGCTTCTTTCATGTTGCTGAATAGCCTTTCGTACTAGCTCTTGAACAAATATTCCAAATTTCCAAGCTCCAAATATTCAACCATTTTCAAAGAAATCTCTAATAAACAGAGCAATAAATTTTTTTCATTTTTCTCCAGCTTAAATCAACGGACATGTTTTATCAAAGCATCAGCCTTATCCATCTTTCGATGCATCTAATGCTTTTTGATCAGCTGCGGCAATTAATAAACTCTGCGGACATCCATCAATTCCTTGCAAGTCTCATTACCGTTAGATTTTCTTTGTGGCATCTTTTTATTTATTTTTTTTTCAGAGTATATATTGTAGATTTGTTCAATCCAAATATTTTCTTCGATGCAAGTTAACTTCTATTTGAATATGAGAATGTATTTTCCATAACTTTATACTTATATTTTTTTTCGAAGTTTATTTTAAATTTATATCTTAGTTATAATTTATTCTAAAGTCTAGGGTTACTGAAAATAAATTTGGTTTATCCTGAAGTGAACTAAAATATAGACTTTTAAGCTCAAAGTTTAAAAGCTATAATGAAACAAAGCTGATTTTTATGACTTTCTGGCTGATAATCCTGGAACGCCACTTTTTAAAATAAATTTATAAGGTGTATTGCTAAAATTACTAGAAAATGTCTGAGATGGTATTCATTTCCTGGATGGAATAACGTCAAGGTACAAGCTTTTCCAGAAGTTATACCAGTTCTGAATGTAAATTTTTGTAAGTTTCAAACATTTAAATTCAAAAAACCATAGCTTGAAATGAATTTTTTTTAAAGCTCGAGGATAAAAAAGATATTAAACAGTTGTGACACACAAAAGCCCTTCCTTCTCATTCTCTTTGCTTCTATCACTCGACATCACTCGATGTTTGCGTGCGTTTCCTAGCGGTCCAGTGTCTGTAGATAGAGTCTTTGAGAATTTGGGAGAAAAATGAAGGCGAGGTGAAAAAGAGTTTGAATTTACGTAAGAATGATTAGGTGTTGAAAAAACAGAAGAATTTGATGTTTGTGAAAGAAAGTTTTTTGTTTGATATGATTGTTTGGATGGAGTTGAGGTAGAATGTGTGGAGAAGACAACTTGAAAAGAAGGTTGGATGTTGGAAGAAATGTTAGTGGTAACCGCATCTGATTGGTGATTTAAAGCTTTGAAAAGATTTTTCTTCGTTAAAGGAGTTCCGGAACCATTTGTAGGATTGATCGAAAGAGAAGGGATGAGAACACCATTGAAAGAAGAATTTGACAAATGCTTTTGTGATGAAGTTGATTGAACGTTTGAATTACTTTTAAATTTGTCATCATTTTTTTTAGGAAATATTTTCGAACTTTTAAACTCCACGTTTTTAAAATCTTTTTCTTTTTGTTCTTTTGTCGGCAGATCAATATTTGGTCCATTGCCGATTTTAACTCCGTTCAATAAAGAAGCCGAATTTAAATGGTTCATGGCATTATTAGACTCATTAATTTTAGAACGACCATTTATATGGGACATCAAATTTTCCAAGGAACTGTCTTCATCCGCTTTGACTGTGGTGTCTGTGGATGATGTCATTATGGCTACCATGGCGGCTTTCTTTTCCGCCAGTTGCTTCAAAAGCCGCTCTTTCTGCCTGTTGAAAACAAAAACTTGGTCCATTTCGATCATTTTTTCAATATTAAAAATTAGAATGTAAAAAATCAAAATTTTTAATGCATTTTGAGCACTCGTAAACGATATCTCATCTCTAACCTTGGAATCGTTTAATATAAAAAATTCTATTAATTAAAAAAGAATTGTAACTTCTAACTTTTTATGTTCACGCGCCTTTTCTAAATGAATTTTTCGTTCTTCTCTACTCCAATAGCGTCCAATCTTCAGCTCACTCATAGCATCATCATCAGTTGTAACACCGCATCGTTCCTCGGCAAGCTGACGAGCTCTCTCTTTCAGGATCTGACTTCTCACAGGCCTCCTTGTTATGTATCTGTAAAATTTAATACTTTTTCATTTTTTCAGATTCCTATTCATAATTTAAAGTTAATTTAAATTTTTGTGTGTTGAATTATAAAACTTTCTAATTAATAACCTAGATCCATCAGCCCGCTTTTTCACGATCCATTTCATTTTTAAGTCTTCAACTTTTTCTTTTTTGCTTGCATCTTGAGGGCCAACATGGTTTTCTGGTCTAGGAGCTTGCTCAACTTGAATTTAATTTAGTTTGATTTAATGAATATTTTTTCACAGTTTTTTTGAAAAGCTAGTTACGATATTTAGACAAGGGATTTAGAATAACATAATCTGCACAGACCCAGAAAAGGTAGTCGCAGTTGTTGTTGCAGTAAGGATTGTTGTAGATTGATGGTGTGCAAAAGATGTTGGTGGTTGGTGTACATCACATCAATGGGGTAGTTCAGTCCCTCTTCCACAAAGCCATCCACAAACACCTCTTTGAACCCTCCCGCCTGCTGTCTTTTTTTGTGGTTTAAATACTTTTTAACACACATCTTGTTGCTGTTCCTACTTTTTCTTTTGTGTTCAGGTTTTTCAGATTCTTCAGGTTCTCTTTCTTCTTTGTCTCCATCACTGTTCCATTCTTTAACAAATATTTTATTATCTAAACTTTCAGGGTGTTCTAAATCACTATGGCTGGTTCGTCGCTCGTAAATTCGTCTACAGTCTCCATTCTTGAAAACCCTCTTGTAGTTGTGACCATTGATATTTTTTTGACCCAAGTTTGAGTTATTTTCAGACGTTTCCAAAACGTGATAAAAGTTTATATTTTCGTTGTTATAGATTTCGTTATTGATATTCCTCAAGTTGTGAATATTATCGTCCTTCATTTTGAACTGCAGTGTCTCATAGTGAGTTCTAAGTTCCTGGTCTTGTAAGGCGCAATACAAATTTTCAGGTTTTTCAAAATAGTTATTTCGATAAAACTCTTCAGAAAATGTTGGTTCTAAGCCAGGTAAAATACCATTTAGTTCATTGGTGGATGCATTTTTCATAATTGTTTCTGTGAAACCATTGTTGATAGACTCGTCACAAACAAAATTTTGACCGTTAGAATCCCCTTTAATACCCATTCTTGGAAGAATTTTACGAACGTTTTTGATGTTAAGGTTTGAAAAAGAATCTAAAAATTTAGGAAACATTTGAGATGATTGTCTGCAGGTATGTTTGACCGGTTCAAAATGTTCTTGATTGAGATGACTTTGACCAGAAGATGGATTGGCGGGATTAAGAGATGGAAAACTTTCGAGGAGAGCATCTGAAGGGGATTTGTTGTTGAAAGGGTGTGTAAAGGCATCGTTGTAACGTCGTTGCGTTTTAACTGCGGGAGATTGGAATGGAGAAAGAAAAGGCGAGGATATATGTGAAGCTTTTTGAGTGTCTCTGAGATTTTTCTGGTACAACCATTCTTCTGAAAAAGCTAACAACTGTGCCTCTTTGTGGATTTTAACAATCTCAATGTATTGTTTCTGTATTCTTTCCATCTCTAAATTCAATGCGGCTAACTCTGCTTCCAAGTTGCAACCAACAGTCGAAGAGTCGTTGCGAGCAAATGGAACATTTACAGATTGAGTGGGAGCAATTGAGGTTGGAAGGTTGGGAATTTTTTGTACTTGTGACAAGTCCTGAAAGAAATAAATCAAAAGCTAGGAAGTTTTTATGCATGATTCATCGGCAAATCAAAAATAATGCACTTGTGTCTTTCAAGGAGATAGCGAAGATGATAAAAATTTGAAGAATTTATTCATAACTTTTGAAATTTTCCGCTTTCAAATGTTATTTTAAGCAAAACAAATTTTTTTCAATTATCTCTTGATTCCCTGCCATAAATAATGCCTTTCAAGTTTTGAGGGAGACACAAAATAAATCTCTAACTAAAAAAGTTTTTTTAGTTTAAAAATTAAATTCAGAAAAGATTTGAAGTGTTGGTTGCACGCACATGAGTAATTACCAAAGAATTGAGACCTCATGCGCACAATGATGTGAGAAGCAGTCGAAAAATCATTTTAAAGCACCTCTTTCTATACGAAATTATTTGTAATACCATATATAGAACGACATTTCAAACTATTTTGAATACCGCAGTTTTGTCATTTAATCGGAAAACTTCATTTTATCGCCAATAGTTTTTTTTACGATAAAGAATAGATGTTTAACTTTAGAATGAATTCAATGTCAGTAGTTTTTGAATAGATTAATTCGTCGTTCTGGTATGATATTAGCAGCGCTTCCTCATAACGGGGTTATTAGTAGCGTAATGAAACGTTAACGGCATTTTTAATGACGGTTTGACCTCTTGTCGATATATTATTTCCCCTGCATTAAAAAGATAGGAAAAAAACTTTGGAATATGAAACATATATAGAGTTTATTTTAAAAATTTGAGATTCAAATCAGGTTTTGTAATGTTTAATGTTAAATTTTGAGCTCAGAAAAACGCCTTGGATACATAAAAATAACATAAAATAAAGAGAAAGGATTGATGTGGTCACTAAAGTAATTATTGAATTCACATAAAATGTCTGAGAAAGAGCACGAAATTATCGCAAAACCAGAAAAAAAAACAAAAAATAAAACATAAAACAAAAAAAAATTAACGGATGAATACATTTTTAATAGGTTTCCGCTTATTCTTTGTCAAACAAGAAGCTCATAAAGCAAATGTATTGAAAAAAGCGCCTAAATAATAAATGGTGCCTATTATCAAAGGAGGAATATTTTCTTTGTGCAGTCTTCAACACTAACCAGTGGAGCCATTGAATGAGTTGCCTCCCTATGCAACTCTAATGGGATTTCTACGAGAAAATTTTTGAAGTAAGAGAGTAATATCACATCAAGGAGGTGTCTTGATGTTTGTACATAGGCTTCAAGCCTTGCATGGTGTGTTGGAAACACATAGGTTACGTGGGAGTGTGTTTGATGTTGAGTTTCCATTACTCTTATCAAACTAATTTTGCTTCTTATAGCACTCTGTGATTTAGAAATTCAAATGCAAAGTTTGGAAGCTCGAAAAACAAGAAGCAAAATCTTGAGTATATAGCATCTAAGTAGATGTTATCAAGTCGTGTTGTGTGTGCGTGTGTGTTTGTTTGTGTGTGTGTTTGTTTGTGTGTGGGTGTGTGTGTGTGTGTGTGTGTGTGTGTGTGTGTGTGTGTGTGTGTGTGTGTGTGTGTGTGTGTGTGTGTGTGTGTGTGTGTGTGTGTGTGTGTGTGTGTGTGTGTGTGTGGGTGTGTGTGCTTATGTTTGTAGAAACTGAATTGGATTTTTTAGATGCTGAAAATGCATTAAATTCATTAGGAATTTAAATGAAATGTCTTGAAATATAGAATGTCCGCTAAAACGACTTCAAAAAGATAAGATGCAATGAAAAGAACTAATGGAATAAAACGATTTAGTGATGGGCAATGTTTGTGTTTTCGCCTCTTCTTTAGTAAAATAACATCGAAACAACTGCAAAAAATAATGTGAAAAAATGAAAAAAATGGAAGTCCAAAAATCTGTAAAAAACTGATTTTTATGCGGTTTAAAACTCTCGGGTGAGACTCGTGAGTTTTGAGTTCCTTCTTTATTTAAATAAAACGATTTCATGTTATTTAATTCAATTTAACATGAAATATTCTTATTAATATTTTTAGTTTTTTTTCATTTGAAAAGCTCGTCTGTTGAGATTTTGAGGTGTCTAAAGATGCAAATGCTTTTTTCTTCACAAGTGTCAACTTTCAAATATTTCGAAAAAATTTCAATACTGTAAAACATAGCTAAACTAAAAAATATATAAAAAATAAGCATTTTCAAGTATTAAACTAAACTTTTAGAAAGCCGAAGAATATGTGGAAATACCAAAAATCGAAAATTCTGCTAGGATAATGGCAATTGCAGGCCTAGTATCAATAAAACTGTCAACCAAAAGATTAGTCTTTCAAAATTTTAACTCAAAATATATATTGATTTCAAAAAAAATTCTGCTTCAATTTTGAATTTTATAATTATTCATGAAAATAGCTATTGATTAGAATTACTTTTGAAATCAAATTTTTTTTTCAAAGTTTCAACATCATCGAGATTTCTCTCTCTCTCTCTCTCTCTCTCTCTCTCTCTCTCTCTCTCTCTCTCTCTCTCTCTCTCTCTCTCTCTCTCTCTCTCTCTCTCTCTCTCTCTCTCTCTCTCTCTCTCTCTCTCTCTCTCTCTCTCTCTCTCTCTCTCTCTCTCTCTCTCTCTCTCTCTCTCTCTCTCTCTCTCTCTCTCTCTCTCTCTCTCTCTCTCTCTCTCTCTCTCTCTCTCTCTCTCTCTCTCTCTCTCTCTCTCTCTCTCTCTCTCTCTCTCTCTCTCTCTCTCTCTCTCTCTCTCTCTCTCTCTCTCTCTCTCTCTCTCTCTCTCTCTCTCTCTCTCTCTCTCTCTCTCTCTCTCTCTCTCTCTCTCTCTCTCTCTCTCTCTCCTTCTTTTCTTCATTCCCTTATTTCGTTTTCAATTTATCCTATTTCTTCTCTTACGTCATGTTTCTTGTATTTCACGTTACATTTTCCATAGTATTAACACGTTTCAATATTTCCACATTCACATTTCTTCAAACATCGATACGTACTCGGAACTCGCACAAAGCCTATGCAATCAAAGCATTTTTTACTTTTATAACCATCATTAATGCTTCCATCAATAATTTTTTTGCAAATTATTTATTTATTATCTTATTTCGTAATCATTATTTCTCAAAATTTTTTCTCGACCATCTGTTCTGCTTTTTGCCTCGAAGCATCGCGAAAAGATTGTGTTGTTTAGAAAAAGATTTTGCATTTTTCCACAATTGTTTTAGTTTTATCGAACAAAATCGTGCTGCTTAGTGTTTGCTTAAGTTTTAAAGACCTTAAAATATGAAAATTTGCATAAAATATTTTTTAATACAATTTATCAACAATTACGCTAAAAATTGAAATAAAATACCTTTTAGTTCAAATTTATAGCTTTTTGTATCAAAAATCTCAAATATTACTTTTGTTCCAAAATTAAATACTTATTAAACTAAAAATAATTCGTGCGAGTGGTTAAGATCTCATGCAGTAGAACTCAAACTACAAATATTATAAGAGATCAATTGGAGTTATATCACAAAAGTTTAAGCATCTCTATTTTAACCATCGATCAAAAAAAGAAAAAGCTTTAAAAATAATATTCAAAAATACTCACATACTTCAAACTTGACTGAGGTTGAAAGAAGACTTCAGTTTGTAAGCATTTATTTTCAGATGTGTTTGTATTTGAATTTATTTTCAATCCCCTCTGCATCCATTCATCATGGCCACAAATCACTTTGAGGTGTCTCGCATTAATATTACTCACACAAACCACTCAGATATCGATTTCCAGATACTTACTTTTAATGAAAAATTATTATATATCATGAAACTTCGCTAAGAGCGTGTTTCATATTTTAAAAAATGAGTAGAAAACTAAGACAGCTAAAAGCTGTATACCACACAAACACACGCGCACACACACGTACAAAAGGAGAGCACAGTCAATCTCAATAATAACCTGACAAGAGAAGTTTTTGCAATTGAAGAGATTCATTTGAATAAAAATGGCGTTCTTCATTTCATCATCCTTATATTTATATATATTGAGAAATTATACAGAATTTTAAAATGGTTTTTTGAACATTTTTTTTCACAAATTTGGTTCAAAGACACAAGTTAACATCGTCATAATCCTTACATTCTCTTGACCTTTAAACTCCCGGCGTTAAATGTCACTAAAATGCAATCCACATATAATAAATGATCGGTAATGTATTTTGTTTTATTTTATTTTGTATTTTATTGTATGTTATCTCATTACATGCCGGTACGCTTCGGTGTTTAGCATCAGAATGTGTTGCTGTTATTATAGCTAATATATGTGTTTGCAATAAATTTTATAGCATTATATTTGACTTATTATGATCTATTTTCCAAAACTTTTCATTTTGTTCAGAATTTTTTAACCTGATAACAACATGATATTCTTGAGTACAAGAAACCTGGTGAAAGACTCAAGCCCTAATCCCACTACTACTACTACTACTACTACTACTACTACTACTACTACTACTACTACTACTACTACTACTACTACTACTACTACTACTACTACTACTACTACTACTACTACTACTACTACTACTACTACTACTACTACTACTACTACTACTACTACTACTACTACTACTACTACTACTACTACTACTACTACTACTACTACTACTACTACTACTACTACTACTACTACTACTACTACTACTACTACTACTACTACTACTACTACTACTACTACTACTACTACTACTACTACTACTACTACTACTACTACTACTACTACTACTACTACTACTACTACTACTACTACTACTACTACTACTACTACTACTACTACTACTACTACTACTACTACTACTACTACTACTAATAATAATAATAATAATAATAATAATAATAATAATAATAATTAGTATTATTATTATTATTATTATTATTATTATTATTATTATTATTATTATTATTATTATTATTGTTATTATTGTTATTATTATTATTGTTGTTATTATTGTTATTATTATTATTATTATTATTATTATTATTATTATTATTATTATTATTATTATTATTATTATTATTATTATTATTATTATTATTATTATTATTATCATTATTATTATTATTATTATTATTATTATTATTATTATTATTATTATTATTATTATTATTATTATTATTATTGTTGTTATTATTATTATTATTATTATTATTATTATTATTATTATTATTATTATTATTATAAGAATAACTTAAATTCTTTTATATACATCAAAATTTTAACATAAAAGCAAATTTAAAGAACAATTCGTTAAAAATAATTGGGTTATCAAATTTCGCCATGGTTCAGAAGCGTGTTTGTTTAATTAATCTTTGGGGATTTGTGTTTTAAACTGGGTGTTTTTGAATGGACTTTTTAAATGGTTTAAACAAACGAATAGTAGACTAAAGTTTTGACTGTTCATCAGTGGATCTTTAACAACCATCACAAGTGTCATATATGCATAAAAATTAATCACTGTTGAAGCATTAAACAGACAGCTAAGTACACAAGGATTGTCACCAGGCAGTTATAAACCTGAGCATTATTCACCTAAAAAGCGCTATAAATTTTGAATTACTTCTTTATCATGTTTTATCACAAGCTATGAAAAGTATCATTTATGTAAACGAACTTATAAACGAAATTCACTGCTTTAATCGTTGCTCTTTTTATTGCTTTTATTAATAATTTATCCTCTTCAACTTTTAGGCATCCATTAAAAAATTTTCATTTCCGTTGAAAGCTTTCTTCCAATTTATTTTAATCGAATGCTTATTTAGAATGTCTTTGTTTCCAAACATCCTTCATCTTTTCAATTTTGGCCTTCCTTTGCACTTACTCATTCTTTCATTTGGCTATTTATGCTTTTTTTCATTCCATCCGTTTATTCTTCCATACATTCTCCTATCCATTTATCCATCCAACCATCCATCTATCAACTTAATTTTTTATTCTCATTCTGAATATTTGAACGAAGTTTTGAAATTTTTGACAGTAAGTTGTTATATATTTGTGGATGTGTGAAGCTTTAAGGATGCTTCATTTGCATTGTAATTTCATATTCCCATTGATTCTTCACTCATCGATTTGCACTGCAGAAGAACCCTAAGTTCAACTTTTTTTCTTCGTAAAAGTTCAGTTGTGAATTTAAAAATGCTGTTCAAAAGAAGCTGAGATTTCAACACCTCTGCCAACTTATCACTGTTTGTTCGCTGTTAAATTTAAATTTTTCCAAAGTGGATTTGAATTTTTAATCAAATTTTCAAAATGTTTCAAAAGAATTAATTCGAACAAATCCCCGTCCATAAATACAATTAAATTTTACAACTAGTTCTTCTCCTGACGTTTCGCTTCGCGTTTTATAAGAAAAAATTTCATCCGAGCTTTTCTTCTTAAAAATGAATTAATATTTATTTCAAGTTTAAAAAATTCGTGGAAAAGTTTTCGCGAAAGTGTTATTTTGAGACATATGTTATGGAATATGGCAACAAAGGTTTTCTACTTCTTTGTTCTCAACACATCCTACAGCAGTAAGTACGTATTAAAATAATCGTTCGAAAAATAATAATCAAAATTACTTCAATATATACTTCGCTTAAACATAAGAAAGGCTTAAAACGATAACACGATTGAAACAACAGAAATCATCAAGTCTCATGAAGGTTTGAGTGCATTAGAAAGTATTTCAACAATGTGTCTGTGTGTTGGAGACTTGTTTCTGTGTTACAATGCAAGTGTGAACTTATCAAATTAAATATTTATATCTAATTATTTTTTAAATGCAAAACATCACTAGAAATTTTCAGTAGCATAAAACTGCAAGATCTAAATACAAAAAAATTCAAAAAGGCGTTTATTGTGAAGTGTGGAAAGCCAAGGCTATGTTGAAACACAAAGAAATACAGGAAACTCTCGCATTGTGGTTGTTATGTATGTTTTATTCGTTATTTAATTGATAAGATTCTATGTTTTATTCAGGTGCAGGTTGCTTATGGCTGTGTGTCATTTACTTATATTCTTTATAACCGTCTGCATGGCATTTGATCGAAAAGCATGGAAATTATTTTTTTCTTCGATTTACTTTTAATCTTGGCAAAAATTGAACTCCAATATCAAGTTACTTAATAATTTAATCAAAAAGTATTATTTGTAAAACAAACATATTTTTAATTAAAGCGGAAAAGCACAAAACTGAGCGGTATAATTGATTATAAAGTAGATTCTGTATACGTTTGTGATGTTTCACCTGTTTTGACGCCTTGTGTTTGAGTCGGTGTTTCGAAGCATTATCACGTCATCTTGTTTTCATTTGGTTTTTTATTAGTTTTTCTTATTAACTCAAAATGAATATATTAATCTAAAAATTTTAAATTTTTTCGTAGTTGAGCTTATCAAATTTTAATTATCATGGTCCTTATCAAATAAAAACATAAACAACATTTCACAAAAATTTATAAAATAAAATTTAAAATACACTACTCACTGGTGTTTTTATTTTTATTATTCCATGCTTAATTATGATTTTATTCCAACATTTTTCCTTCTTTTGTTGCTGGGTATTCAATGAAAATGTTTCTAGAATTTTCTAAAATCTCATTTTTCAGACTTTTTAAAACTTCTTTCAAACAAAAATTTTAAATTATTGAGATTTTTTTTAATGCAAGCTCATTTTATATTTTTAAAAACATTTTTCTTATAAAAGTGTTGAATTTCAAGAGACACAAGTTTACATTTGAAATAACAGGTCTGAGCAGTGAAGATCATAAAAACGTACTAAAATGTTTACTTAAGTTTATTGCTTAAAATTATTTTCCTCTTCAAATAGGTTTTAGTAAAAAAAAAACTGAGAAATTGAATTTTTAAAATTGAATTATTAAATTTTTCATTATTGTTATCAATTCCGGTTTGCATGAAAATAGTCTTGTACCTACACACGAACCTCAATTTGTATATGTCATGCACAAAAATAAATAATTAAAAGTTACTCTTTCATACTCCTACATATCAAAAAACCACAACAACCTCAACATAAAATTACGTGTTACCAAAACTCGAGTGAAACTACAAATAACACTGGGAGAAAAACTAAAAATAACACTGGGAGATAAACTACAAATAACACTGGCAAGAAGCATGAAACAATAACAACAATGAAACATGTCTATAAAGACACCACAAATATTACATAAATCGAGCCTAGTTCTTACTGCAGCCCTTGGGAAATAACGTTAAAGAGAACTTGATGTGATGATGATGAGAGATGTGTGAGGTTAGCTCGGTGGGCAAATGTCTTTTTTATTATGTAGAATTGTGAAAAGGAAAATTGCGGACAAGAATTTGGGAAGAAAAGTTTTTATATAAAGTTTTTTCGAAATTATTTTAAAAATTTTAAATATTTAAAATGGTTTTTTGAAATTTAATTTTTTTGTATTTTCTTGCCTATGGCGGTGAAATTTAGTTAAAAAAAATTTGTATATCAAAATTAATGGAAAAGACGGAAGAAAAAAAGGTTGTATATTTTATCATCTAAAAATCCAATAACTTCAGAAAAAGTTAATGAAAATCTAATTTAAAATTAATTAACCTCTAAAAAAGGAAATGAAAAGCTTCACACAAAGTGAAAAAGTAGCTTTAATACAAACATTTTTATAATAAAAAAAAATAGAAATTATAATCTTGAAAAATAATTTAAAAAGAGTGAGAGCTTGATGTGGTGAAACTTGGAAATCTTCCTTCCCATAGACGCCGCCAAGATTGATCGCAGTAATTTCTCGATATTGAAAGTGGTTAATTTTTTTAAAATTTGAGCATTAAAAAAAAACTTTTTGTTTTGAAACTCAACAACTTCAGCAAACGCCATGGTAGCATTAAATGCCTCAATCCATTTCACCTCTCCATTTTTCATCGCATATCGTTATTATTTCCCGTTTTATTTGCAAATCGCGTTGAGTTTTTTAAAAAAAGAGCTCTTTTATTGAATTGATGAATGAGCTTTTTATTTTTATAAGTTTGGAATGTTATAATGATTTGAAGCTATTTAATTTTTAATGATATGAGTTTCAAATTTCATAGTTTCATTCAATTATTTATCAAGTTTTAAAAGTGAAATATATTTTTGAGATATTTAAATGTGATGAATTTTAAGTTAAATTTTCACTAAAAATTTAAAAAAGAGTTCATTCTCATTACTTTTAAGCATATTTGAATTTTTAAAAACTCTTTAAAATTAAAATTCCAAGCATATTATCTCTCTTTTAATTACAGTTTTTTCAAAACAAATGCATTTTTTAAAATTCTCTATTTTAATAAACGCATACACACACACACACACACACACACACACACACACACACACACACACACACACACACACACACACACACACACACACACACACACACACACACACACACACACACACACACACACACACACGCACGCACGCACGCACGCACGCACGCACGCACGCACGCACGCACGCACGCACGCACGCACGCACACACACACACACACACACACACACACACACACACACACACACACACACACACACACACACACACACACACACACACACACACACACACACACACACACACACACACACACACACACACACACACACACACACACACACACACACACACACACACACACACACACACACACACACACACACACACACACACACACACACACACACACACACACACACACACACACACACACACACACACACACACACACACACACACACACACACACACACACACACACACACACACACACACACACACACACACACACACACACACACACACACACACACACATGTGCATCTGATCTTCAGTTCGATCACATACAGGCATTTGATGTATAAAACCAAACCTTCAAATACTTATAAACTACACAAAACTTCTATAATAAACATAACAACAAAACCTGATCACAAACCTCAAAGAAAAACTTTACAAACCTCAAAGAAAAACTTTGCATCAGACCATTCACCTTCCCTCTGCTCCCTATCACCTTTTCTCTGCTCCCCGTCACCTCTTATCTGCTCTCCATCCAACACCACATGGTCGTATAAACTGGAATCACACGAGATATGTCGATTAATACTTTGAGTCATAATCCTATTATAATGAATTGGAGCTTTGAATAAGTATAATCATCAACTAAAAATTTTGAGTTTGATTTTTTTCTTTTTTAACTTTTGTTTCATTCCTAGGTTATAACCGAAGGTGTTTTTTATGAATATTAAATAATAAATAATTATAATAATTTTCACAAGCCCAAGAAATTTTAGCTACAAATTTAACTAAAACATTTATAATTCATATAAAGGTTGAAATGAAGAAAAAATGGCATAAAAAACACAATGTGGGAAATTTCGTTTGAGCTTAACACCACCAACAGTCACTGTCCACATAATTGAGTATGTCAATAAAGTGCGCCATGACTTCTATTATCACTTCTCTTCCTTCTTCATCATCATCATCTTCTTCTTCTTCTTCTTCTTCTTCTTTCTTTTTTGTTTATTTTTTTCTTTTTGTTTCATGTTTTTGTCTTCTCTTATCTCCATCATATTGTTTTCCAATCATATTGTGTTTTTTCATAATTTTCTTCATCATTTTTTGCAGCTAACTCATTTTTTTCCATCTTACTCACCATATTTTTTTTTCATCTCCAAAATTCTTATCTCCATTTTTGAAAAACTTCTTTTAATTTTTTTTCTTCTACTTGTTTCCCATCTCTCTTTTCTCTTTTTTTTTCATCATTTCACATATCAACATACCCAACCATCTTCGTTCTTTCATAGTCACATGATACAAGCATATTAGTGCCCCGATGGCAATAACCCTCAACAGGATGCTTAGACATCATCGTTAATGATTAAGTCATCATTTTCAGCATAATCTATTTATAAACTTGATGGATACATGCTCATAAATTTACACACGCCTGCTCCACACATGTTGCGTGAGCCTTTATGCACCCGAGCCTTTAAAAACTCATAAAATGACACATGAAGGTATAAAATGAAAAATACAAAATACAAAAATACTTAGAAGAAACACACATTAGTACATGAAATTTTTATTTGTATTGATTAATACAATATACCATTAAGCACTAACATCACCACCTTCAATACCAACACCACCGTTATCATCAACATCATCACCACAAATATCCTCATCATCATCATTTCCACCATCACCACCACAACCCCCACACCATCATCATCGTCATCATCATCATCACCATTTTTTGTACTCTTTATAATCTCCTCATATGCTTCTAATGATGACCGTGTTTATGAGTCTGAGCTTGCATAAGTAATGGAAGATACATGTGTGTGTTGTGCATGTGTGGTATTGTGTCTAATGTATGTGTCATTTTTGTGTGTTTATGGATAATTATTCAAAAACTAACATGTGTTTATTTAAAGTGTCTCTGACACATGCCTTATAAATACGCGCTATATAAGTTAAATATAATCATAATAGTTTGTATTTTTTTAAGGTGTTTATAAGTCGATGTTCGTCTGTATGTACGTGTATATACTTTGTGCGTAAAGATCTTTTATGTGTGATGATGTGTATGAGCATGTGTCATAATTTGGTTTGTTTGAGTATGTGTGTTTGTGTGTGCGTGTTCTTGTGTGTGTGTGCGTGTAAGTGAAGTGTATGGGTGAGTGACGTGTACGTGTGTAGATGTGTGTTATTAGAAGCATAAAAAATGCTTAAGAGGCGACCAGAGCGCGAGATGAAGCTTATTAGTTTTTTTATTGTTTTGTTTATAAAGTTTTGAAAAGTTTTTGAAAATATTGTGATTGTTATTTTTATGAATTTCTATGATAAATATCGTTCAACTAATTTTCATTGTAGTTTGGACTGATATTGTGTATAATAACTTGAAATATTTCCTTTTTTATTCAGAGTTTTTTGAGATATGTGAATAAAAATTTTAATTTATTTTTCCTGGTTTTCAACGGTTAATTACATCACACTTTTTTAATTCTTTTTCAAACGCGACTAAATATTTTGAAACGACACGAAAATAAATCAAAATTCTAAGCCATTTAAACTTCCAGAAGAGTTTCACCTCATATAAAAAATCACTTTTCAAAACAACTTTTTTTTTGTTTAAAATAAATTTTTTAAACTATTCATTATTTTTTAAATAATTTCTAAAATAATTGTCTGGCAGATTTGAGTACATCATTCATGGGCAGACGGAGTCAAAAAAGCGCGCCTTACTTCCGTGGTTTTTATCAAAACTTTTTCATATTCGATTTGAATCAAACAATTTTATTAACTGAATTATATCACGAAGCTTTTCGTAAGTTGAACTCACAACTTTTCCTATTTCTTTTTGAATCTTCATAAGAGTAAGCCTAATATTTTTAGCATTTGAAGAAGTTTTCCGGTAGTTTTATTGGCCTTATATTCTCTCATGTTTTCTCATGAACGATTGTTGCTTTTGAATTATTTTTGATTCCCAAAAAGTATGATTCATTACATAGTTTTCTTGTTTATTTCACCAAAAAATCTTTTTTTCTGATGTTATTATTAACAAGCAAATAATTCATGCCTTATACAACGACTATTTCTCATGAAGACTTTGAAAAAATTCAAAAAAAAAACGTTATACAATGGAAATAAACGCAAGATATTTATAATAATCAGAATTTTGTGTTTTTGACAATAAATTTTAATTTTAAAATGCTCCTCGACGCTTTAAAAAGCTAACAAGAGAAATTATTATTTATTTTTAAAATGAAAATTTAATGGGCAAAGTCGAAAGTTTTTAAAATTGTTTTTTACACGATGCTTTCCAACCTGCCGTGTATTTGCTTAAAAGAAGTTTCACCTCTTAATCCCTACCCACACATGTGTTTGTGTCATAAATTCGCCATATTATCTTTGTCGTTACATCCAGGAAGGAAAAATGGCAAGGCTTAGTAATATATTCACGTTTTGAAAACAGCAAAAAAAGTAAAATAGAGTGAAAACAGCAAAAAATGATAATCCATTGATCAATACTATTTTGAAAAAGTTCATCTATTTTCATTATAAGCTTTCACAATATGGATCATTCTAAATATTCTTCTTCCAATACTTCTGTCTATCAAGGCAAGTTGCATCCAGATAGATGCTTTTCCCTCATAGTCGGCTATTGATTCATTTACTGGTCCAGAAACTTCCAAAGACTCAAATTAAACAAAGAAAAAATAAATAATGATCAAAGAAAAATTTTTTACATTTTTTAGTGTAAATTTTGCCTACGAGCTTAAGGCACGTACAAAAAACGCTTGAAAAAATGGAAGAATTTCATGCCTTTGGAGTTTTTGAAGAGGTTATGTAGGATACCAAAACAACGTGTACTAATTAAACTTTTAAGTCAGACCTTAGAGGAAACACTAGAGTTTAATGATAGATTAACTTTTAAAGCAATATTTATATAGAGTTCAATTTGCTTTGAGTGCTGAAATAAATTTCATTAAAATGTTTGACATATAGTAGAAACAATCAAAATTCTTAATGTAAAAATTTTTCAAAGTAAAATCACATACAAAAATCGTTTAAAACGAACAGAAAACTGCTCAAACAAATAAATACCTATGAATAAACAAACAAACAAACATTTACCTAAAAAAATTTACATACATTCACACATACATACACTTTTTATTGTATGCACTTCATTGTATACATGGAGTTCCAGACAAACATACACACACACAAAAGGCACAGACACACAAACAAACACACAAACACATACACCGACATAGCGACCAGTGGCAAATGGAGCGATAGAAGTCTGCCGAGGCAAGATAAAACCATCATATGACAAAAAATAAATGCACATTTTTACTTGCTTATTTTGTTTTATTTGTAAGATTTTCGAAGCAGACGTCAAAAGGAGGAAGAGTTCTATGGAGGTGGGTGTGTGGTTGGGTGCATTGGGTCGGTGTGTGGTTGGGTGCATTTGGTCAGTGTGTGGTTGGGTGCAATGGGTCGGTGTGTGGTTGGGTGCAATAGGTCGGTGTGTGGTTGGGTGCAATGGGTGTGGGCATTGGGTGGGATGTGGTTGGGTGAAATGGGTCAGTATGTGGTTGGGTGTGTGGCTGTATAATTCTTTGGGTAACAAAATTTTTGTTAGTTATTTTAAAAGGGTTTTGCACAAAAACACTTTGTGATGGTCACAATGCTCTTTGTTTGTCATCAACAAACACTTGGAGAAAAAGATTTCTCAAAATTTAATTTGCAAAAAAAATGAAACAAAATCTTTATTAAAAAATTGAATAAAAAATTATTTAAAAAATAAAAATGGCTGACTTTTTGTTGAGTTGCACGTCATTGAAGCACTGGCTGGCCAACATGTCGTAAAACATCATATCATCGTGTACTTCATCGTAGTCTACCAACATTGTCTCAAGCACTTCATCCTCTTCATCTTCTTTTTTTTCTGCTTTTACTCTTTCTTCCTTTTCCGTTTTTTGTTTTTCTTCTTCTTCCGGTGTTTGTGAACTTTTTCCTGTCAAAATATTGGTTTGCAAAAATTGTTCATTTGGATTTGTTTTAGCATTGATAATGAGATAGTGCTGGTTGTTAGCATTGATGTTGCTTATAAGAGCATCATTCAACGATGGGTTGTTGCCATCACTGGTCACAGAATCGGGTTTGCCGTCTGTAAAGTTATTTATCTCGTTTGAATGTTCGTTGCCCTTCGTCGCCCCACTACTGTATCTGTTCAATGCTTCGTTATTTCTGTTAACTACGTCAGTACTTTTTTCGTTCTTTTTATCTTTAGTGCTACTTTCGTCATTCTTTATATTTTTCAGTTTTTCCACAGCGTTTTTGTTGTTATCATGTTTGTTTTGTGATTTTTTAGGAGTGGAGTTGAATCTGTTGAAGAGGGCAGCGAAAGAAGAACATTTGGCAGGTTTGACACTAGAGTTGTTGAACATTTTATATCGAATTCTCTTTTTGAGAAACTAACATCTTTTTTTATTGATTTTTGTTTCTCTGAAAATTGTTCGTCGAGTTAAATACTTCATTAATCACTCTTTAGTTTATAGTTTTTAAAAAGTTTTTAAACAAAAAATAAATTTAAGTTTTATTAAAAACTTTCAAATAGAAGGTATATAGCTTCCTTGAAATTAATTTATTTCTTCAATTGAAATATTTAAATGCTTAAGCTCCATAAATTATTCTGAGACATTAAGAATAATTTTTTTAATATAGAAAATTTATTTTTCAAAATAAATGATTGTCCTACCAGGTGTATATTCTTCTGAAAAATGAGAAATATTAATTTTTCCATAATTACAATTAATTAAGACCCCACTGTGGTATGCGGTACTTTTCGTATATGCTCACCTCGTCGTGTTTCTTTTTCAACTACATACGAAACTTAATACGGATTCTTGAAGATGAATTTTGCATGTTTTTTTTTCAATTATTTGTTCTTCAAGGGAGTTTTAGATATATGTTTTTAAAAGAGCTATTATTCTCCATAGGCTTTACTTATGATTGTACTCTGCTATTGTTTTACTGAATCTTTTAACATTTAACTTTTGATCACCAAGTATTTTTGCTTCAAAATCACCCCAAAACATGGTCATAAATATAATTCTGAGATACACTTTTCTACCAAAAACTCAACTTTTTACTTTCAAAAACAAGGCAGAGTGTAAATCGTGCAGATCCGATGCAAAACCTCCTAAAGATCTGCCACTTCCGTGCCTAGAATATTAATCGAAGATAACTCGACCATCTTAAAACATTGTTCTTTATTGTTATTCAGAGATTAAAAAAGTTTGGACTTTTTTCAGAAATCTACATTTGTATCTCTTCTAACCAACAAGTTTACGTTTTGTACTCACGATTTACCAAATCAATCAAAGGGAAAGTATACAGAAAAATTTTAAATGATCGAATGGTATTTTTATGATTATATGTGCTTTAAATCAAGCTAGGTTGACACGATGTAAGAAGTTTTAATGAAAAGGCGGTCAAAGACTTTGTTTTATGGCTGTCTTAATTGCTTTTTGCTTCCACTATTAGTCGTGTAATTGGGGCACTAATTAAAGCTTTAAACCTTAAAAAATATTTAAAAGATTTGAATTAGGAATATAAAATATTCTAATTTTTAATTTATTCTCAAATGTAAAACAAAGCTGAATAAAAATTTGAGAAAATTCATAACAAATGAATGAACATAATAATGAGACTTTGAAAATTTTTTTGGTAGAATAGCAAGACTTGTTGTTTTAAAATATGGTGAAGGCAATTGCATCATTAGAGTTCAATGGCGCGTCGACGAATCTTTCAATAACATCCTATTTAAAATTTTATGGAAAAATTTTCCTAGTTTTTAACAAAACAATCGTCCAGAATCTTCGAACTAAATACATCCCTGTAACTGTGCAAAAAATTGGCAATTAAAAATTTTATTTACTTATCTTGCCTGTTCGTCTAAAACTACCCGTAAGTTTGTTTATATGGTGCTTAAACTCTTTTATTGTTGAATTTCCAATATTTGTTTTTTCAACTATCTATTTTTCATCAAATTATGAGTACATTTCTTTTTTTTAATTTTTTCACTTCACGAAACTTCCATTAATAATTACATTCATCTGTCATCCCACCTTTCTCATTTGCCACCTAACCCTTCTTATACCACCCATTTATCTATCATTCATAAGTTTTCTCCTACATTTATCAATATCCTTATTCATCTCCTCATCAATCTATTCTTTCTATCATCATCCAACAATCCATTTATTCATCCAAATAACCATCCATCCATCACCCTACCACTATGCTCACTTTTACTCTTTTCCATCCCTCTTTCTAATTTAAACTTTTTTCACTCATCCATCTATCCATTCATTTAGACATTCACCTATCCATCCATTGACTTTCACTCACGTTGACCCATCCGTTCATAATATTTTTCCATTCATCCATCCATTGATCTAACCACAAGTTCTTCCTATCTACCCATGCATCTAGCCACCCATCCATCTGTTCATTATCAAGAATTAATCCCTCAATACGACACACATGCATTCTGAACAGCTAGAAGTGATAAATCCCCGGATGAAGACAAATCTAACCACTACAGGTGCAGATGCAAGCTTGTCTCAAAGCTTTTCTACCTCCTATTTTATTTTCTAAACTCCATTCATTTGACACGAATTACTCTTATTTATTAATTTTTATAATTAGTTCATTTTGAAAAGATTTTTTTGTATTGATATGTTTAAATTTTTTGATAAATGACCTTTTTATGTAAGATATCTAGTGCTTTTTGCAAGGCATGATTGCTTTGTGATTTATTATCAATTAATCAACTTAATTCAAAATTAATATAAATAACTTAGATAAGAAAAAACAATCAATTCAAAAAATAAAAATAATTATCCCAAATTGCATAAAATATCCTGTTTACTTTATATCAAATCATAACTTAGTTCAAACTTTAACAAATGGGAAAGCTCCAAACATCAAACTTGGTTAAGAAGTTCATATGGTTTTGTTGTTTTGCAGGTTTTAGTGCATTCTTTAAGCAAAAACAGTCATAATATTGAGAGAACATTTATTTCAGCTTGTTTGTAATTTATATTCAACAAATTTTTGTTATTATAGTGTGATGCCAAAGAATGTAGCATTTTTTATTTGAATTAATTTATAGAATTTAAATTAAGATTAATTTTTAAATAAATTTCATAGTACTTCCAACCTCCTCAATACAATCTAACTTTACATCACGACACTACAAAATCCAAATTACCAAACTGATAAGAATCTGGAGTAGTTTTAACCATGGAAAAATGTAAAACAAATAGCATTTAAATAAGTCTAATCCAAGCAACTCTCTTTAAATCTCTTTAAACTACCATTGTACGGTATATGTGCACAGACTTCCATACTACAATTCTCATATATTGTGTACGCGCGAATATATATCTTTGTATGAATTTATATTTCTCTACATTATTTAAGCTTTACATCATTTTCTTATAGCCTGTGACTGGTTGAAAATGTACGGGTGTATTGGTGATTGAATAACGCTTGGTTTTTTTTTATAGATTAAGTGCATTTAATATTTCTTCTAATGAATGTTGAAAAGTTAATTATATTTTGATTTTTACTTTTTGAAATTTTTCAAATGTCCAAGAAATTACGTTTGATTTATTGCTAAAACTTTTCTTAAGCTTATTTCCTATGATAAAAATTTTATCTTGTAAATAATTCTTTTAACGTGGGTATTTAAAATCATTTTTCAATAATAAATAACTAATTCAAAAAATTAGAACTTTATTTCTACATGTATAATTACAATAATTAAAAGACAGACATACCTCATGAAACCTAAAAATAACTAATAACCATCCAATCAAAACCAACGGAGAAGGATATACCAGCTCCATATGCCATGCAATTCTTAATCTAATTTGTTACAGTGCATAAAACCTAAAGAAAGAAAAACATCAAAAACATTACATCCCATACACGGATAAGCCCAAGAGTTTTGCATTTCAATTTTTCAAAGCAAACATAAATATTCAACTAAAAACATATTTTTGAGTTTAAGTTCACGAAAACTTTCGTAAGATGAACTTACATTACCAAGTGGAGGTACAAACACGGGTTTGATTATGTTGAAACTAATAGAGTCTACACTAAAATATGAAGTTCTTCCATATGAAATGCTGATTATTATATGGGTAATTATATGGGAGGAATCATATAGTTTATTTAAAAATAATTAATTAATACATAAATCTTGTTTTAGATATGAACCCTGAATGAGGAAGTACTAAAATAAAGTAGAACCTGTACAATATATATACATATATATCTTAGACTAATTATCTCTTCATTATCAGTAAAATAGTTATAAGTATCAATATCAATTTGTGGTTTCGTATTATATATAATTATTAAATTCTTTTATTTATGCTATTAACCAAAATTATAAGAAAATTCCATTCTATATCTACAAACTATCCTTTATATTATTCTACTGAAGAAACAAAATATTATAATAAAACAACAATTATTTTTTTTGATTATTTCAAGGGATATGTTGAGAATAGCTTGAAGAAAATGATTGATGTAGGCATAATAGTGATGTATGGAGAGTTAGCTTTAACATTGATAACCGAAATGAAGAAAGGTATTGCAGATAGAATTTTACCTCTATTTTAATAATAGGATTTTGTACCAATTGGAATGCTCAAACACTTGAAAATCTTATTATATTTTATAATATAAGCTTTCTAAGCATCTGATTGTTGATTATTATTTCTTTATCGTCATAGTTTTCAATAGTTATCTTATCATCATCCTCATTAATATTATTATCAGCGTCTGTTTTTTTATATTTTTCATCATTTCAATATTATTCTTATTCTCAAAATAATAAGCATAATTTTTAATCATATTTTATGTAAGACTTACATTACCACCATCCACACTGTTACTTACCTCGCCATTAATATCATTGTCCCCTTCAAAAACTCCATCAATATCATTAACATCAGCTCCAATATCGTCATCGTCATCATCGTCTTTCTCATCATCCCAATCATTATCATCATCATCTTTTTTACCACCATCATCATCTTCTTTACCATCTGCCTCATCCACATCACCAACCCGGCGAAAGAACCCACCTTCTCGTGGTGCTGGGTGTGCACTCCAACAGAAGTGTCGAAGAGGTTCTAAACCACGTCAGCTTCCGGCCACAAAGCATTTCGAGAATTTATCCATCATTTTTCACTGCTCACCAAAAGTCACAAACAACTCTGAACTACAAGTTTCTTTCGGTACTCGCTCCAAGGAATGTCAGAAGAGTCTTTGGAAGTTGGCACCTAACAACAACAACAACCTCCACATCACCATTACCACTCACTCCTCCAATCATCATCTTTATTCGATCTGTCATTACTCCCAGTTACATCCCAACAGCCATCATCACTCCAATATTGAACTTTTATTAATAAATAACCTTTCGTTTTCCATCACCCAACAATCCATCATACATGATTGACTTCAATTTTTGCCAGGTTAAGACCTTATTTCATATGTAAATGATTGAAGAACTATTACAAGAGTTATTATTTTTTGATGCTGAATCGTTATTCGATATCAATTTGAAGTTTTATGATTTCAAGACAATAAGAGTCGAAAGTCTCTTTAAGAGATGCTTTTCTTTGAAATCGGAAAACTTATTTGGTTTTATATGAATTTTAAATTAAATTTCGGACATTTTTGATAAGCGAATAAAAATGGTTCATTGGTTTAAATAGAAAGGTAAATTTCGTGGTAATATTAATGTTTTTAACGTTTTAAAAGATAATAAACAGTTGAAAAATTGAAACTGTTTTGAGGTACCAAGCCCGTAAAGGTTTTGTTTATAGGTCTGTCCTAAACACCAAAAACCACAATTATTTTTAATTAAAAGCCCCACATTTCAAGACAATTGTTTATTACAGCATCCATCAAAGGAGAAATACATTGAAAATGTCTAGGGTACAAATCACTTCATAAATAGATTCATCAGTAATGCGCAGCAATTTATAAGATGAATGCTTCAGAATGTTCTAGAATGTTCCACGTAATTAAGCACTTAGCATGTTTTCTACTCCAATCAGATTGTTTATCATTCTATCCATCTCCTTGATTTCTTTCTTCAGCATTCATTCTCAGCGAAGTATATGGAGAGCTGATATAATTTTCATTGTTATTGATGTTTTGCAATCTTCTTTAGCTATCGTTTCATTTATTTATCAATTCATCATTTATTTTAGTCGCTTGAATTCGTTTTCATAGGAAAACTTGTAGAAACATTTATTTTTTCTGAAAAAATCTATCCCAACGCTTTGCGAAAAATTTATTTCAAAACTCAAAAATGTCATTTACAAAAATTGGTAGAGATATATCTAAAACTTCATCTTTAAAAAATAAATTTAACTTTATTCAACTTCATGAAATATATAAAGACCATTAAATTTCAAAAAGAGTACAAAACAATAAAATCAACTTAATAAAAACATCAAAGTTACTACAAAAGCGCAATTCTTTTTAAAATAATGATTATTTAATTTCGCATCATCAGTTCTCTATGCAACTTAAATAGCCTGAGGCCCTTTCTTCGAATACAGCTTCTTTTGCTTTGGAGTGGGGAGAATCGATGGCGGAGAAACAGACCCTGGTGGGAATGAATCATCAGCTTTTGGTGGAGTGATGGATGCCGGAGAAGAACTTGGTGGTTTCACAGAAAACTCAGCTTCGGTGGGTGGCTGTACCACTGGTGTATAGCCACCTCCTGCGTACTGGTTAGATGGAGGGTATGCGGCCACACTCCTCGATGGAGTGATGAAGCCACCTGGAGTTGCAATAGGGGTGGCCAGACGAGACCTTCTCTGGGCAATGATGGAAGTTTTGTCACCTTTCTTTTTCTCTTCAGCCACGTCACATGAACACACTCGACACGTCATCAGAATGTTCATCATGAAATGCACGAACCAAATGATGAACAAGATCCAT
Organism: Pterobdella sp. o SKG-2022; assembly: GCA_964035795.1. Lineage (NCBI taxonomy): Eukaryota > Metazoa > Annelida > Clitellata > Hirudinida > Piscicolidae > Pterobdella > Pterobdella occidentalis. The sequence continues at coordinate 4,802,389 of OZ038323.1, read as the reverse complement.
GATGCAATCTGTTTCAATCGATTGAAAAAACTATATTTTCAATTGAACACTAAGCTCCATCATTCTACATTAGCAATTTAAGTCATGCTGCCAAAACCTACAGTTGCACAAACATCACCACCACAATGATTTTACACTAGCCGCAATCAAGTTTTGAGATACAAAACTTTTCGTAAACTAAATAACTTTTTGAAGTATGACTTGAAAATGTTATATATCTACACCACAACTTTAAAAACTAGATAGAAACTCACAGCAGCCACAACGAGGCAACCATAGAAAGAATGCCCACGCACTCCCTGGCTGGTTCCTCTGGCTACGCTGAGACTCTGCCAAAAGTCCCCTTGTCCTCCCAACTCCTGGCATTTGTAGCTGTGTGGGTTGAAGATATAGAGCTTATAAGATAGTTTTTATTGATACTTATTATAATAATAAATAATAATAATAGTAACTATACACTTTTTTAAAAAGGTTTTTAATGAAAATAATTAAATATATAACTGGTTATTTTGTATGTTATGACAAAAACGCATCTAATTTTTAAAAATCATTTGAGCACATTGCTTATGCAAAAAAACTTTTTTTGAAGTTAAGATTAAAAACATTAATCTTTCGCAGTGAAAAAATATCATTACTGTAAAACCACAGCTATTATTTAGAAAAATTATTTTAATAATTATGTTTTTTTATCTCCGAATTTGGCATAAATAACTTCAACAATGATAATATACAAAATTTATAATTGTGATATTCAACCCAGTGATTTCTCAAGATCAAAACATCCTTAATGAAATGCTATGAAATTTCAACTAACTAGTGGCCATTCTCAAGTCCTATGACAGTCTTGTCCGGCATCCTGTTGACAAAAGTCTCTGTTCTGTTACAGAAGTCTGCCAGTCCCGAGGTCACTATGCTTGCTCCTGCCACCTGGTGAAAAATTTATTATTTTGATATTTTATAGATTTAGAGGTTATCTATTATATATCTATACAAGCATTTTAAAATAATTTTTTATGAAAATCCGAACCTCGAAGAACATGATGCAAAAGTTGATGACAAGAAAGACCGGGTTAAAGGCTCTCAAAATGTAGCTGATGTTCCAGTCCAGCAGTGCTCTTATGTTTTTTGGCATTTATACAATATTATAAAAACTTTTTTTATATTAATATGATATTAATTCATTATTTCCTGCAATATCATTTTAAGAAACTTTATTTCTGTTATTTTAACTTCATGAATCAATAAACTATAAACTTACTGTAAAGATCCAGATTTTTTGTCGGTGATTTTCTTGGAGTAGACCAAAGTATTAACGAGTCCCATGAAAGTTGCATAGAAAACATTAACAGCCAAGTTGAGGTACAAGACATATAAGCAGGATGGTTCATTCCACGGCCAGATTGTCAGTCTTTTCCATGTCACTATCTCTGCAAACAAGATGCATGCACCATGGAAATTCCTCTGTGTGGGTTTGAATGCTTATAATAATCGAACGTTTTAAAGGTAGCTTTTGAACTTTTTAAAAGTATAATTTAAATTTATTTTTTTTCTTTGTACTCAAGCACGATAATATTTTTACTAGTAATACATTTGATGCCAAACTTTGCAAAAAATTGTTTTAAACATTCATTTCTTATCATAATCGAAAATATAATAGCTGGCATCTAACCAAAGTGACTCCAATAGGGATGACAACGAAGAACCCGAAGAAGGCTGCGGTAAAGTATAGGATGGTTTGAAGTTTTATAGCGCTGTAGCCTTCAGGCAAACAACCAACTGGGGCCATTTTCAATGATTATATGAACAAAAACTTATGTACTTCAAGCTTTGCGCTTATAAGTTATACAATTCTACATAAAAAAGTTTTCAAATTGATTTCAAAACGACTTTTGAATAGGATTATATTTTTTCATGAGTTTATTAGTGATATTTAAATACTATATCGAAAATGCAAAATTTAGCACAAGAATTACAGGTAATTCAGGTATGAAGGATTAAGTGATGTGCAATTTTAATTTTTTAATTTCTCGAAAAAAAAAAGATTTAATGTAGCTGTTATAAAAATTTTTAAATTTCGAAGATGTTCAACATATTTATTTAAATAGTTCATTGCTTGGCCCTACTTCACGTTGCTAAGTATGGGCTCTAACGACCAAGACACAATGTATTTTTAAACAAAATAAAGCAAAGTAAAAACATAGTTAAAACTTATTATAATCTGAAAAATTTTGTTTTGCCCATTTTATGTCGTTCAAACAGAATCTTCATCTAACTTTTTCATCAGTTCGTATGCAATCGTCAAAGTAATCAAAATGGATATGGAAGAAGAAATTTTGGGAATAGAGTGAGTTGTTGAATGAATTGACAAGTAATTTGTGAAAATTTATCTATAAAATAATTAATTCAAAGCACAAACCCGGAATATTCTCAATTTGATAAAGTCATAGGCTTGATTGAAGAGATTGTAGTGGGTAAGATGCATACTATTTTAAAAACATAATTTAAAATACAGTTTATACATGTATATTTGAAATTTCAGTTAAAATGTTCAAATGAAATTCTTAAAAATATATCAAAATAGATATTTTTATAAATTTTTTTTACTACAAAAATATAAAATGAAATTTTGTAGAAGATGGCTTTCAACACCTACAAAAGAATTATTTTGACGAAAACTGTAACCATTTTGACGATTGTGAAGAAAACAAACTGATATACACTGATATTCATAACCAATATGTAAGTTTATTTTAATATTCTTCCAGATTAATAAGTTTAATCAAATTTAAATTTTAAAATACCATAATATAATTCAGAATTTAAAATGAATGACAAATTAGATTATCTTTGTTCAAAACAATACTCGGATAATTAGAGTTAGATATCTCCAATATACTGAGAGTGGTCAGATTTACTTCATTTACATAAAATTTCTTGCAATTTTATATAATCCTTATCTCACTCTCCCTATCCAACGCATCTTTATCTTTTAAGCCAACTTCACTACTTTCTGATACTATTTTGTTTTCCACTTAACTTTCGGCCTACCTTTCTTTTTTTAACCATCAATTGAGTGCCTTTATTAAAACATTCCTCTCATCCCTTCTCATTATATGACCAAACCATTTTACGCCGCTAGTTTTAGTTAAAGTCTCTAAAGTTTCTTTTAAACCTCACCTATCAATTAAAGATTAACTTTTAAACCTATACTGGGCTAATTATATGAAGTTATATGAATTATATGACGACGTCGAATAGCCTGAATCAAATAATGAGAGAAACAAATACGAAGCATTTTTTAATTTAATTCACAAAGACTTTCTTAAGACAAATTTACATTAAAAAGGGGTCATCTGACAATGTTTGTCTTATGAAAAACTTTGTGAATTAGGTTAATACTTTGTGTTTTTACCCTCATTATATGAATTAAATGATATAAGTTAATTTTTCAGACAAAATCGATTGAAGACTACATAGAACAACGTCTGATCAGCAAAGATGAAAGCTTCTCAATGGGAGAATTCCTATCTTCTCTCAAGTTACCCTCATTATTTATACTTATAACACAAATTTCGTTATGAAAAAGTCGAAACTTAGAAAACTCGTAAAAAATCACAATAAATTTTTTCAGATGTTTATCTTATAAAATTTTGTATAGATTCATAGAGTATAGAGAATTGAAAGTATAAAATCCAAATGAAGCAGTGACAACGTGAAAGCGGACAGTGAAATCATGGAATTGTTGTTATCTCTGAGTGATTTCAACCTTTTCAAAGAATCAATGCTTTCTCATAAAATGGTAAAAAATTTCATATTTCAATAAGGAAAAATAGTTTTTACTCATCATAATGTTTAATTTCACTAGAGAAAATCAATCAAATCCTTTTTATAGCTTGTTTTCCTCTACCAAAGGTTGGGCAAAAAGTTGTGTTTACTGATATAATAATTATCGTGAACAAATGTTTTTTTATCTGTTTTTTGATTTACAACATTAGATAGTTAAATATGCTAGCATGCGTTGACGAGAATGATGACTTTAACACCACAGAGCCTAAAAGACGAGATGCAGCTTGCTTGTGGGGACTTCTTTCAAGTTGTTCCATTGAGGATTGATGATTTCAGCATGAATAATTCTAATAACTTCAGAAAAAATATTTCTAAAAAACCAGAAGACCAAAAGGTAGAAGCAGAAGAAGCAAAAGATTCCAAAAAGAATGCAGAACCGTCTGCAAAGAGGGTGGAAATGATGTTGGACAACTTGGGCGAAGATGAAGTAGAAGAACAAGTTACAAGTCAAACATTAAGTGTTGAAGTGGAAAAAATTGCTATAAAGCAAATAGCATCTACAGAAAAAAAAATGAAGAGAGCAACTGGAACTTTGAATAACAGTTATAATAGACAAAAACTAGAGCCAAAAAAAGAGAGAAAACCTTCAAACAGTACGAACACTCACCATAATAACAACAATGATACCTGCTGTGCCAGCGAGGGTACTTCGGCATTTATAAGGGCTGACGAGCATGTTAAAAATAACTCCAAACTCAAAAACCCATTTGCTAACCTTTCTTTGTCGAAAGTATTGAGACGACATTAAAAAATTGTAGAAAATTGTGTAAAATTGTATCGATGTGCCTACTTTCAACAATATTTGTTATGGTTCGCAATGAAACTTGCACATTAATACATCAACTTTTAGACCTAGTCTGTTGGGCTCTTTGAAGCATTCAACGTAACTGGTTTACACGATAAATTTTGTCTAGTGTTAATATTTTTAATAAAAAGGTGCTGTAACATTAGATCATACATCAATGACAAGGATTGTTTTTTAGATTTTTATTCGTTTTTTAGAAGAAACCAAGTCGTCACCGAACTGAAGATTGGATGCACTACTACTTATACAATTAATATTTAATTTATTTTAACTTGAAAGCAAGATTGGGTTTTGGCTTTTTGTTTAATTCTGTTTTAAACTAATCCATGAAACTAAAAATTTTTAATTTTTAATTGCTAACGTTTTATGATAAGGCTATACTTATCGAAAATTATAGCTTTTTTTAAATCAATGTATGAATCTTCAATTGATGTTTTCAAAGTTTAATTGCTATATAAAACATATATAAGGTGTCTGAAAAATTGGAAAGTATGTTCAGGACTTTTATTAAAACCAGGTAAGATAGTTTAATGCTCAGAGAATGAATAATATTCAAAATCTACCAAGATGTTATTAAAATAATTTCACTTCCTGATGGGAATTAAATTAAGAACATCCCAATAACTATTTATTCCTACCGAGGTAAACTGCAGTTGCAGAAATAATACTAAATGATAAACAAGAAAAATGTGAAAAATTCACAATTATAAACACTGTCTCAATAAGATAACGTCAAATTTTCTGATTGGTGCCAGAAATGTCATTTTAACCGCAAAAACCTCCAAAATTACGAGACGACAGCAAACGACACAAAGTTAACAGCGTCGAGTCAACGACTTACGCATTATAAAATAGAAAAAAAAAGTCTAAGGTGGTCCGGAATTTCAATCTAATCGTTATCAAACCATTTGAAAATGAAACTTTGACAAAAAATTAAAACCATTTTATTTATTGTAGAGTACCTAAATAAGAATATAAATTTTGATATTCTTTAGAAAATGTTAAAATTAGCATTAAAAAGCTTAATGGCAATAGATGAAATACAACTAGCTTCACGTAATATGCACAGAGGATTCTTGTATACATAATCTGACTAAAACAATTTATTACTGAAGCAAACATAACTTTACATAGAATATAAAATAATTTTACAAAGAAGAAAAAATAATTTTTAATAAAAATAATTTATGAAGACACATTTTGATATGGAAAGAATCCATGTATTGCTGACCTATAAATGTATATATATTGTTGCCCTGTTAACAATTTGAACAGTTTCAGAAGTTTTCATTATTATTTATATGTTTTTAATTTTTTTTTTGTATGTAGTTTTATATCCGTAAAGATTTCCTTGATATTTTATACCTGTGAACATTATTCCTAAAAAACTTATGAAACATTATAGTCTCATTTCCATGTATATTCACTAATTAATTGTTCATGAAGGGATTATCCGTGTATAAAAAATGAAGTTAATACAAGTATTACATAACGTTTTCAGCTGGTCATTAAAATAAATTTTGAGCTAGTTATACTTAACTATTCAGAAGTGCAAACTAAGACATATATTTATTTGTATAAGGGTATATATTATTCAGTTATGTTCTATAATAGTTCTTAGCATTTAATTCTTAATACTAAAGGCTGGCTGCGGCAAAGCATCTTTTGAATTAGTTGATGGTTTGTATAAATAAACTTAAAATATGAATAGATTCAACGTAACGTTCACAATACAACCTGCATTTGGTATTTCGCGCTAAAAAATTTAATTTCTGTTACAAGCGTTCCAATGAAAATAATTTGAGAAAAAACAATGAAATTGATGAAAGTGTCAAAGTGATGAAACTAATGTAAAACGCACGTAAAAATTTTGATTTCACAATAGGTTTTTATCTAATTTGAAAATAATATGAAATAAATCTTAAAAATTTCGTTAAATAATTTTCACGGTATTTAAATATATACATCAAAAATTACAATATCAATAATTTTCAAAACGTTCATTTAATCATACACCTTTGGTTACAAAACCATTGAATTTTTTAAAATGCACAATCACTTTATAATCTGCCAATGACACGAAAATTAATGATAACAAACGGTGTAACAAGACTAAGTCTTTTGTACTAACTTCTACCACAAACACATTCACAACCAGGTGAAGGGAATGTTTATGAGGCCAACATTCAAACCACCGGAGTCTGTGAGAATGAGTATTGATTCACTTATTTATTTAATTTTCATATATAACATAAATTTAATAATTTAATTTTTTTTATAAATAATGAAATAAATTTACTGATTAAATTGTTTTATACAATTGATCAACACTTGAAAAATTCTCCCTTAAGATAATGATCATTTAATATTTTAAATTAAAGATGCCTTGGAGTTTCAAAGAAGCAAAGCAAATTTAATCTAATAAACAAATACTAATACAACTGCCCTTCACAATCGTGAAGATTCAAGCATAAAATTGACAATCATTTACACTACATAAAAGCCAACTTACATCAGCAGATAGGCCATTTATCAGTGGTGCGGTAGCATTGACAGATGAGTTTGAATTTTTTTTATAGAACTTATAATTAGATGGGTCATCGTTATTTTTACTGTTATTCATGACTTTTAGGTCGTTGTAATCATTATCCTTGAGGTTCAAACCCCCGCTATTTATTTTCTTGTTCGAGGCATCCCTATTCACATCATTGTTGCTGTTATGATACAGTTGCTTGCCCACCACTATATCGTCCCTTATTGGCTTGAACAGTGCATCGTTTTCTCCATCACTGTAGGTAAGATCTTCCTCGTTTTCATCATCAGTATTATCACACATATCATAGCTCCCGTTAGCGTTATAATGATGTTGATTATCGTCATCACTATCTTGTAACGATCTATTCATAGATGCTTTTGCACTGTTTGCCTGTTTACGACGCTTATTATTACCTTTTGGTTTATTGTTGTATTTAGAGGGGTAATTATTGTTGGTTATATTTGCTGGCAGTTGATTACCGGTACTGGTGTGGTTGTGTTTTAGGTTTTTATTGTTGAGTTTGTCGTAACTGCTATCAGTGCTGCACGGGCTTGGTGTTCTTTTGCTTCTGCTGCTTTTCTTTCCTCTTCGGTCTGTCAAGTAATAAGTAAGTTATCATCAGGTTTCTCAAGCAGAGGTCTGGTTACATTATTTTTATGCTTCAAATGGATCTACTTGAAGCCCCAAGAAACCACAATAATAGTTTATAATTGAAAAATTTCTAAAGCTCTCATGAACTTTGAAAGTTAGAATTTCAAAAAGCTAAAAATTGAATTTCTAAATTGGGCTTTATTAAAATGCATCATGATATATGCAGATCTTCAAATAATCATAACCGTTAATTATGAACATAACTCACTCTGGTCTTTATTCAATGCAGGGTAGGACTCGGTCATGAGATATGGTTGGGTGCCATCGTCGGAAACATTTGGTTTCAATACATCACACGCATTCATAATGTTGTTTGCCATCATTCCATCCGCATGGTTGATCAGATCTCGGTCCGTCCAATCTGGGTGTTTATTTATATCATAATTGCAAGCCTTTATGGTTTTCATTGATTAGAATTTTGGAATTGAATTTTTAAGTTTATGCAAGTTTTGAATAGGTGACTTTTTTAGAAAGAACTTTAAAGATATTTTCAACTGTTTTCTACTCAATCCATCACGGAAAAAACTGGGAAACCAATAGATCATCAGCAAGGAATTGTTTTTTAACCAAGAAGTTGACTTATTAGAAAAAAAAACTCAAAAAAATATTCAATTTAAAATTAACGATTACTTCTATTAAAAAAACAAACTCCAAATCACATGAAACGCCAATGATAATTCGTTCAACCAATAGAAAATAACACAAAATTAACATGATAAAACTTAACTTCGTTTATTTATTATACACACCTCTAAAAAAACCCTCTAACCATTAGAATGCCTGGCATGGCGCATGTGCCTGTAATCGACACAGTTTTCAAAGGCTTCATGCGATCTATGTGGGTCGAAAGACCTCGAAGCTTCGTAGGACTTGTGCTGATCAAAGTAAGGATTCTGCTGATATGATGTGCTAAATGGTTTGGTTTCTGTGAGAGATGGTAGCAGGTGGCTATCTGTGCTACCACTTTGCCTCCCTATGTTACTGTTGGTGGTTGGTTGAAGTATGTTATAGCTGGTGTTTTAAATCAGTAAATATAATGCCTAAAAGTAAAATTTAAATTATGGAAAAATATACAATATTGAATAATTTTCAATTCTGTAGTTAAAACTCTTGTTTCAAAAAGACAACATTCATAAAAGCAACTGGTGTCATCTCAAGCATGTTTGTAAACGTATCTTAATTTAATTTTTTCTCTGATGATGATAATGAACAGGTATAGAACCTACCTATTACAAGGACTATCGTAGGAAGAAGAATTTTTGCGCTTAATGCAACTGTTAGTCTGGCCGTAGGAGCTGTTGAGAACGTTGGGGATAGGGTTCAGATATCCGGACGAATTATCTTCAGATAAAGCTTTTTGGTAACTGAAAGATGTGGCGTTAGAGTTGTTGAAGTTGTTGTTGTTGTTGTAGTTGTAAGTGTTGTTTTCGTTGTGTTGCAACTGTTGTAGTTGTTTCAAAAGAATCAGTTGTTGTTGTTGCTTTAATTCTGGGTAGAAATTGCTATCTTCATTGATTGAGTAAGGTTCTAGAGAAGTGAGGATATTTGGTATGCTATTTCTTATCTTGTGGACATTTTCGTTGGCATTCGTGCCAAAATTATTAATGTTTTTTGAATTCATCAAACTAGGATTGTCGTTATAATGGCTATTACTGATAATATGAAGATTATTATTGTTATTATCATTACTACTATTCATATGGTAACCATTATTAGGAATAATATTGCCATTGTTATTATAGTAGCTATTATTATTATTATTGATGTTATGGTATGGGGCTAGAGCCGCATCTTCATGCTTATGGGGAATCATGTAGGCTGATGGGTTGGGTATCATTGAGTTTGGGGAAGGAGAACTTCCATTCCCATAATGGCCTTCTGTGGTCCCTAAACGTATAATATGCATAATTATCATTTGAACCTTTACTTTTTGGACTTGCTTTATAATAATTATGGTGCAATTTTTTTAGGATTTATGCATTCAAAGACCTTTTGTGCAGTAAAGTAATAACGATAGTTCTAGTAAGGATTTATTAATAAATTATGCCAAAAATAACGAAAAGGCTAATGCGAGGCCTTAAGCAAATTGCAAGTACTATTATCAAACCTATATTTAGAATCGATAAAAAAACTGAGTTAAGAAAATTATTTAGGAGTTTAAATGAACTACCTAGGGCCTTTTCGTTGGGTTTGAGGCAATTGCCATTACTTTGGTGTTGAGGGTTGGCGTCTTGGAAAGATTCCACTGGAAATAATTAAAGTTTATAGCTTTTTTTTGAATATTTAGTCTGTTCAAAATTTATTTTGAAAAGATTTTTCATGATCAAATCTTGTCTTATGTTATAATCTTAATCCTTCTATTTATATAATACATATTTAATTTTATATGCTTCCTTTTTGAAAACTTCTACAGCGTTATAAAATAAAATTTTCCTCTCATGATTATGAATTCATAATTAAGAGCTGGCCTATTAAACATAATTACATTATCTTTGGAATTTCTAACCTTTAAATGTTAATTAGAAAAACAACTAAATCTCAATTTCTTTAACACAAAACTTATTTTCAGAAAATTAAAATATTCTTTATTGCCTCATTGTTTCTGAATACATAAGTTTATACATAAAATTAAGCTCGATAAAACCATTTCATACTCCTCTCATGAAAATTAATAAAACTGAATCTTCCCAGCAATTAATGGGATATAGTTGTACTTAAAACTATAGTTAATACAACAATTATAGTAAATATAATTGAAAAATCAGTTTTGTTTTATGAAAAAAATTAAATTTCGGCCACCTATGACCATTTTATCACTTATAGAATTACTTACGATGTTTTTCTAATGCTACTTTGAAACAACTGTAACTCACACGTCTGGTAGGTATGCCCTGACAAAGGCACATCCGTTTCTGCATTAAGTCTGACTTCAGTATAATTTCCAGATGCTTTATTTGACAGTTGTTGTTCCGTGTAACTATTGTTTGGCAGCAACGGCAATTTGTTGCAAGCATTGTTGTTTGCTGGGGCTGTTTTAAATAAATTTTGACGTTTTTGTTTTAAAATTGGAGTGGTATAATTTAATTTAAAATCAAGTTTCAAAACTTCAACCTTTATACGTCTGAAGCTCATTCTTGTCTAGTTTTTCTACCTTTTTTTTGCGCTTGCACAAGCAAATGGCACAAACACAAAAAACGCACAGAGCTCCGAAAAATGAGGCAATAATGCCTATAAACCAGGGTTCAGAGACAAATCCTTTGGAGGAGTTTCTTCGAGAAGATTGGGTCAAAAGATGTTTCTCGTTGTGAAGCAATGAATCTGTATAAGTAATTCATTTTAAAAAAAAAATTTTTTTTTCTGATTTTTTTTTAAAACCAATTGATCAAACATGAAAATCATGGCAAACAAACCTGTCTTGATAAACTGACTTGAAACGCCATCACCAGCACCGGTGAATGCGCATAGCTTGAGCTTGAACGGCAGTTCGAGAGACGTTGATGTTAATGAAGAGGAGGGAAGCTTTATAGTGATTGATGTAATAGATGCATTAGTCTCAATGGTTTGAAATGGCTGTGGGTAATTATCTTTGTTGCTGAAATTAATATCATTGTCGCCAACATCGCTCTCGTATACATAAATCTGCGGAGAAAAAATGGTTTGTTAACATTGTATTTCTTGTATTTCTTTATATTATTTTTTAAAATTCAATAGATGAAAAAATTCTGATAATAAAAGACATATTTCTAACTTTATATCCTAATAGTTTGCCATTGATTTCTCCTTTGGGAGGTTCCTTCCATGAAAGCAGCAGAGAGGAGTTATCGGTCTTGGATGCTTGGATTTGTTGAGGCGGAGAAGAGGGAACTGAAATATTTATAACTATATCAATAACAAAGCAAACCATAATGGTTTACGAAAAAATGTAAAACTTTTGCGTTTTCTTTAAAAAATAATTATGCTGATAAATCTTTTTATTAGTTTAAACGAGCTTAGATAATATAATAGAAAATATTCGCATAATGAAATGGCTTGAATAAGTTACCATCTTCCAAAGTCTTGAAGACGATCGGATGAGATTCGGTTCCGTAAATATTCTCGTGGTAAGGGCTTATTTTCAAACCATACTGAGAATACTTTTCGAGATTGGCTAAAACAAATGTCCTCGCACCTTTTAAAAATTTGTACATGAGTTTTTTCTTTGGACATAAAACAATTATGTTCTCAATGTTTAAATATAAAGCCTTATGAATAATTGAAAGACAAAAACATCATCATAACTCACTAGAAACAGCGATAAGTTCTTGCTTGACTAATCCTCCGTCAGACTGCGGAAGAAATAATAATTGAAAGTTAATTTTAAAGAAATGACCCATAATGTACTCACAGGTTTGTATGTAAGTCTGAATCCTTCAATCAGTCTTGCATGTCTCTTCACCTCCCAGCTGATTTTCACCTTTGTGTAAATTGTTTTTTTATTGAAAAAATCTTCGTAAAAGCTGTTAATAACTCTTTAATAAACTCAATTATAATTTAAATTTACATCTTAGGCTAATAGTAATTACATTCATGTTATTAAATAACTTTATTAATTAAATACTAAACCTACCATAGTTGAAGAAAGGACTTCTGGGTTATTAAGGTAGACTAGGGGCGGTCCCGAAAACTTGTTGATAAGCTCATTGGGACGATGAAAGGATGTTGAAGATGTTGATTTAGAAGCTGATTCTGTAAACGATTTTTTTCATTTCGAGTGTTATTTATATGCATCTTGAGTGGTTGAAGTTTGTTTAAAGTTGATCATATACTCAAAACCCTTATATAAACTTTAAAATTTTCTCTTATTCTATGTTTAAATTATTTAAAAAATAATATTTTCAAAAAAACCGGAGATTTAAAAAATTTTTTCAGATCATTCTAATTTGAAATGAATACCTGTTCGAATTGGATTCGAAGCCACACTGGGAGGCCCCAAGCCTAGATTGTTCTTGGCTCTCACAGTGAACACATAAGTGGTTGAAGGTTTTAAGTTCTTTACTATTTCACTGTTTGATTTTTCTGAGGTGTCGTACACCATCCAGCCCTTAGTGTTATGATTTTAAAGTAGATACAAACCTGATAACATAGTTGATTGTATAAAATAATGTGTTAACTAAATAAAAAATTTCAAAAAATTTTACCTCTCCATCTTCTATGCTGAAATATTCAATGCGGTGTCCAATGACGACAGAAGTGCCGAAATGGTTGTCCTTCCATGTCAGGTGCACACTGTTCTGAGTCACTGAAACGTGAGATAAGTTGACTGGAGGTTCTGGAAAGTTCTCTGGTTTAGGAGTTTTTTTGAAGACAATCTCAGGATCCGGTTGTCTTACTGTTAAATGCCCTACCCATCTGCTTTCCATTTCTCCTTTGCCTACTGCCTTGCAAGTGTATTTTCCACTGTCACTCTGCTTTAAACCTGCATATTGTATGACGAAATTATTTTTGAGTTTTCAAATCATAGTTTTTGAGTTAAATGTTTAAAATTTCAACTCTGAGGTTCTTGTGGAAGAAATACATTTAGAAAAAACCGATGAAATAAGTGTCACAAAAACCTGAGATTTTTAAAGTGCCACGATTGATCACTTCAAATCTTTCGTTTCCAGGAGCAAGCTGATGGTTATCTTTGAGCCAAAAAATTTGAGGCTCTGAAGATTTTTTTTGTTTTCTCACGTCACAGTTGAGAGTGGCTTCTGAATCCAGAGGTAGTGTTTCATTCTGGAAACCCATCTCGATTATAGGCGGTATTTCTGGATTTGAATCTAGGAATAAAAATGAAACTTTTTATTCAACCATTCTGTCATTTTAATTATGTTTTGAAGTAATAAAAACTTTTTTTCCTTTAATTTTCTCATACCTTTAACATTTAAACGAAGTTTTCCTGTTATCTTTCCAAGAAGATTAGCACCTGTAGCAAACATAAAACTTAATAACTGACCCAAACTTTTCAATTCAGTCAAATATCAAAATTAGTTATGTTAACTCTTCAAAGTTGTTTTCAAATTTTACGGTTTATTAGAGACGAAAAAAGTTTTGTATTTTTGGCATGCAAGAAGCAGCTCGCAAAAAAGTTTAAAGTTTCAATCACTCACCGATACACAAATAATCTCCACTATCGTTTTCTTCGACATCAGTCATTTTCAAGATCCCGTTCTCCGAAACCATCATTTTGCCATTCATTTGATTTGGATAAATTTTGGTCTGTTAAATTTCATGCATTAAAATAAATTAAATTTAACTTTTAAAAACAGAAAATTTCTAATTTTGTAATCATATTGAATACCTTATTGTGATTTAAAGCCGAACAAAGATAACTTGATATTCGAACTAATCATAACCATATGTTGAAACTCAAACAAACGTCACTTACCATGTCTCTCGTCTTTACCCAGTACATCACTGGAAGGGGGTTGCCTGAAATATCACATGATAACTCAACATCTCGACCGCTTTTCACTCTGCGGTCTTTTGGCGGTTCATTAAAATGCGGCTTATCTGTGGGAAATGTATTTGCATAATTGAAAGAGGAAAGTTATAAAAACTAGAAGTAATTCCCATAAAAAGATACATAAGTGGTTTTGATCTGGTATAGTTTTATGTCTAATTGATTTGAAAACATCAATCAAGGGCTAATATGACAGGAAATGACGTCTCAAATAGTTTTGTCATTTCAAGATTACTGTTCATTAGTCGCAAAACAACCGAAAATTACATTTGTTTTAAGTGAAATTCTCTATTTTTGATTGACGATCTAAAGACTTTTAAAAAACATTTTAGAAAATTATGTATTTAAGCTGTTTTAGTATTCAAAGAAACACATTCAAATCACTAACATTTGACGACAACACTAGCTGATTCTTCGGCAGACCCGATGTTATTGTGGGCTCTGCAGGTGTACACACCAGCATCTGTTCGCTGCAGCCCTCTTATTTCCAAGCTATTGTCAGCTAGCACTTTGAACCTGGAGATGTAGTGTGCCATATTGTACCATTAGCATATAATTATGAAAAATGCAACTTTTGGAGAGTATCTAATATTTTGCATCCCATATTGAGCTTTAAAACCTCCTTCAATGTATTTTTATGCGAAAAATTTTGATTTATACAAACTTTAAAACAAAACAAAGACAATATGATCTCAAAATAAACGAAAGGAGCTTAAAAGCCAACCTATCAGACGAGTATACGCTTTCCGGTTTCATCCACGAGACTTTAGGCTTGGGCTCGCCACGCGCTTTACATGAGATAACCACTAAATCACCCTCTTCTACAACCGTGTCTTGTGGTTTGCGGATTATTGTGGGTTTTTCTGAAAGAATTGAAAACAAGATTGAATAAAGCTTCTGTATTTTAAATATATGTTTTAAAATTTTTATAACAAATGGTTCTTTTAGATATATTTTTCAAAATATTCTTCAAAATTATCTATGTTGAACTGAATGTAAAGACTGCTTGAAAGAGTATTCGAGGATAAATTCGTTCACTACTTCCTGATAATTCAACTGAGATAATCTTCTTACTCATCAACAACCTCAACGACTTTTAAACTTTTTCAAAACTTAGTTAACTTTTAATCAAACGGAAATTCAAATAAGCTCTGCTGAGTGTTTGAATACAATTTTCTCTGCCTAATTTTCGTCCCTTTAACATGTCTTTTAACAAAGTTTCACAAAAACATTACACTCTTGTATTTAAACTTATCTATTTAAACAAGAATAGCGTAACTTTTTAGTAATTAAATCGAAACATTAATTAAATATCTAGTTGTATTAAAATGCTGAGATATGAGAATTTGGCGTTTATGATTATTTTTTGAAGAAACGTCTCTTCTTCTGGCCGCTTCGATGCGTCATAATATGATTTGAGCGTGTGTATGGTGCACACCTCGATATATGCACTGGCGTGATTGGTACTTTAAATAATTGATTCTTTTAAAATTATTTTATACTTACATAATTTATAAACTTGTTTATAGATTAAAGTTTTTATTTAAGAGAGAAACTCACAATTTTAATTTAGTTGATTCTACTTTAAACTTCAACATAGTTAAGTATGTTGATAGTGAACAAATTTTGATTTAAGTTATTTGTATTTAAAACAAGTAGAACCAACTTCCAATAGAGAGGATGGCAGTGTTACTCTTTCTTTCCCCAGCCTGATTGTAGGCCACACAAGCGTACGATCCCACATCTTCGGTAGTGACTGATTTAATTTTCAACCTTCCATACCCATCAATAAGCAGGCCGCTATTGCTGTTATTGTTACTAAAATTTTGTTTGGGCTTGTTCGTTTTGTCGCTACTTATGCTATAATAAAGATTATTCTTGCCCCCGCCGAAGCTTTTAGAGAAAGAATTATTTTCTAAAACAAGTTCTTGATTGTCCTTGAGCCATTTGATTTTGGGCGTGGGATGGCCGTTAGGTGGATTACAGGCAAAAGTTACAGTATCCCCCAGGAGAACGTCTTGACTTGCGGGATGCTCTTGAAAGTTTAAATCGAGATCTGTTGAATTGTTTTACATGGGTAGCTAAACTTTGGTTTAATCTATTATTTTCGTACGGTAGATTACAACTCATTCAAAGGTCGTTTGTTATAGTTGAGGTTACAGTTGAACATAACAGTAATGAACAAATAAAATAAAATTTTTATAAAAAGGTAAATAATCTTTGAGAAAACTTAAAGCTTTTAATGCATTAAAGTTGCATCAGTCTCATTTCGTTGAAGGGTCGTGCATATACAGCTGGGTTTAAAACATCTCAAGAAGATTTAAACATGGATGTTTGATGATGACGTATGGAGACATGAAAATAAATGTGAAAAAACCCTCAAAACTTTTATGTAAGCACAAACAGTTGCAATGAATTTATAATTAGAGACTTTTACAATATGGGCAAAACGTGACGTTGGCCGATGCGCAATCAAACTTGCTTTATAATCTCTAATGAATACAATTAGTATGACAGAGTTAAGATTTTCATTCATTTTATAATTTTTTTTTAATAGTAGAAGTATGGGTTATGTATTTTGGGGGATCTATTTTAATGATTTGACTCTGGAAAAATTTTCTATTTCCAATAGTATTGTATTCATTTAAAAAAATTTTGAATTTATTTGATTTTTCCGTGATTAATCAATAAAATATTAAATAAAAAATTTTCACTTCAGTTGATTTTAACCTTGATATTCATTTTAATAGAAGAGAAGGCTTGAAATTATAAAACTCTGAACAACACAAACGTTGTATAGAAGACTAAAATAAACCACTTAGGAATGCAAGTAGCAGAAGAGTAATATGAATGATGACCTAAAAAAAACTACATTATCAAAGCTGCGGTAATGATGGCAGTTTATCATAAGACGCAGACGATATTATTGAAGAAATATATTAGCAAATCCATTTAATATTCCCTTAGTTTTTAGCATTTTTTAGCAACTTTTCTGAGTTTTTAGCGTTAGGTGTTCGAATAATGTGAAAAAGCTTGAGAATATTGGAAATTACTGAATCAAATTTTCAAGTATATTTAAGATCATTTGTGATATAGTATAAAAATTCGATTTTTCTAATTGTTTAATCACATTTTAATTATCTATTTTACGCATTCTCTTGTTTCATAATTCGAATACTAAACACGAAGTTTTAATTTCGGTAAAATTGAAATTGTATGAATGTCTCCAAGCAAATTTGTAACAAAGTTTTCAGAAATTTCAAGTTTGCTAAAATATTAGTCACATCACACATTCAAAATAAATTACAAACTTCACATTACTTCCAATTCACTTAGAATATAATTCAACTTTCATTTTTTTGTGAAATCCAAATGAAATTTTTCAATTTCACAAAATGTCAAAGCATTCTTTTAGAGTAACCTTGTCACGCCTACGAGTGTTTCAAGAGTGTCACGTGCCATGTTGATGGTGATGAGGAAGAGGAGGAGAAGGAGATAGAGATGGATGAGAAGGGAGAAAAGGAGAAAAAGAAGAAGAAAAAAAAGCGAGAAAAGTGAAAGAAGAGAAAGAGGAGAAAATGAAAAAGAAAAAATTGAAACTAAGAAGAAGACAATGATAGTGCAAAAAAATGTTACGAGTATCATGTTTGTAATGAAAAAAAAGAGAACAGAAAGAAGAGTGTTGAGAAGAATGAAGATGGCGATTGTGAGTTTATGGTGATGGTGGAAAAAAAAGCGATAAGAATGTTGAGTCAATGAGGAAGAAATGAAAACGAGGCGGAGTAGGTTATAAAATGATGGTAGGATTAATAGGGATAACGATTTAAACAACCACCATTATCAGGCTGGTGACATGAAGATAGTGAAACGAGCTCAGAATTCACTAATATTATTCTTCCGAACGATTACCTAATATATTTACATTCAAAACTTTATTCTCCGGTTCAAACTGGAACTTGAGAAAAGACTAAGTAATTCAAGAAACTTTTTGTGTCTGTGTGTGTTTTGTGTTTGCGTGGATGTTTCTTCATGATTGTGTGTGTCTGTGTGTGTGTGTTTGTTTGTTTGTTTGTTTGTTCATATGTGCATGTTTCGTTAAAAATATAAGTGAAAGAACAGTGGGGATTGTGGTTTTATGGCGATTGCATGAGCTTGACCGCCGTGTGTGTGCAACAAGGCAGAATACATTAGCATACGTTTAACGCAGCTCTTCGCTCTTTCTTTATAACTTTCTTGCTTCATTTATTAAATACAAAAAAAATTTAATGAATCTTTAGAGTTTAAGGAATTTTTTAAAATTGGATATTTTTTATGATTTATTAACTAAAATTTATGGGGTGTTTTGTGAGATGGTCTGATGAAGGATATATGGGAGTGTTAATGATTAATGGCATAAAATCCCTTCAAGCGTTAAGTCGTGGTTTTTTTTTTGTATAGTTTTACCACCTTTTATTGCTTCCGCTTAAATTTTCATTGAAAAACTTCGAATTCTCTTGAGGATTATTTTTTTCCAAAATTTTTAAGCTTTAAAAATTTCTAGCGATAAATAACTAGCAAAAAAATATTCATTTGAAGGGACTTTTTGAAATAGTGTTGAATGCTTAAGATGCAAGAAAAGGAATTGAAATAATTACTGTGTGCCTTTCTGTTTGCCATCATCGGCCACTCCAAGTTTACTTTTGATTTGTGCTTCCGAGTTTTGATGTATTTTCTCAAGGCCGTTTATAATATTTTTAACTTAAGTTTTAGTTTTTTTTTGTCTTACAAAAATTTATTGAAAAAATTGAAGTTTTCATGAAAATGGTTCAAATTTCTATGAAAATGGTTGAAATTTTTTAGATTTATTGATCGATATATGGCATTTTCCATTAGAACATTTGACACTCGTCGTCGGATTCATTTTAAAATTTCTTTTTTCAAAAAGTTGAAATACTTTTATAATTTATTTCTTAATTGCTGAAGTTTCTCAAATTTTTCAGATTTTCATGTTATTTGCTGGAAAAGTGTTATCTGTCATAAAAACCAAATTAAAAAGGATTAACACAAATTGCCATTGAAATAGATGGAAATCCATATGAGAGGCGTACATTTTAGAAGTCGAAAAAAAATCTGAAAGTTTTACTTAATTGAGAAAAAATTTATCTAAAGACTTCATTTTAAATCTGTCTAGAAAACTTAATTGGAAGGTCTGAGCTTTTATAGTGATTTCAGCTTTTTTCAAACTTCAAATTTTTTAAAAACTAATCCATTAAGCTTTTAACAAACCCACTAATAATAAAATGAAAACTATTTCAACCATTAGAGATAAATTTCCAACCTGTATTTTTTGGGACCATCTTGAGAAATTCCAGACAGACACCCTTAGCAAATTGAGTTTCGTGAATGCATGACTCTCAAACGAGTTGATTTTCAACACGAAAGCAACGAAAAAGGTATAAACAGAACTCTAAAATATAATTACTGTAGAAGTAATTTAAAAAGAAAAAAACTCTTTAAAAAGCAATTTAAAACGCTCAACAAAAAGATATTTTTAGGCCTCAAGTTAACAAAAGCCAAAAAAACTATAAATATTCCCCTGAAACTTTTAAGTTCAAAATTTTTTATTTAAACCTCTATAGCACAATTAATATGAGGGAATGTACGCATCCGGCCATCAATGCCTCAATTCTCGAAGCACCGCTAACATTATGCTAATGTTCAACACAGCCTATGACATGATAATTTGCTATCCTCATACGAAGTGATTCAAAGTTTTATAATGAATCTAATTCTCGAAAATACGTTATATGAGTTCATATCAAATTTACACAAACGAGTGTTTGTATGTAAATACAACAATACGTGCAAACAAAACAGTTTGAAGCATAAATTTTACATAAATAAGAATTATACTAACATAAACAAAATTAATAAGAACATAAATAAAACAAATAAGAACGTAAATAAAACAAATAATATCATAAATAACAACTAATAATAACGTAAATAACAATTAATGATAGCATAAATAACATTAATTTAAACAGAACTGCTAAGTTTACAAACAGTAAAAACACGAACATAACTATTGTATAACAACAGCAAACACCAACAAAAAACACAAGCAACAAACAACAAAACTGCAACAAACAACAACACTACAACAAACAACAAAGCTCAACATACCAGCAAACATGATGGAAGCCTTCCTGGACACTACATGTTGAGCCGTTAGTGGGTTTGTAGCGTTGCAATGGTAAGTGCCCTGGTTCTCTGGGGCAGTTGGGTTGAAGAAGAACAATTGGCCTGTTATGTTAGTGGTTTTATTTTAATTATTTTTGTTTTTTATTTTGTTTTTTTTTGTTTTTAATACTTTTTTTATGTTGTTGGATGTTGATGTTGTTTTTTAAATGTTCATTTCATTATGAGAAGCTTTAGTAAGCGTTTGATTAAGATTAATTTTTGTTGTTGTTGTTCTTTTATCAATTTTATTACTGTTGTTGATGGTGTTTCATTGAATATTTAACTTTATTGAAGTTTTAAGTGTGTCTAAAAGCTCTTCATTTTAAAGGGAAAATGATAAAAATATTATAAACTGCATTTGAACAAAATTCCATCACTTTAATGATGAAATTCGTATCCTTCTGTTTCAATATATAAACTAAAACATAAAAATTGAAATTAACTATTAATAAAAAAAATATAAAAAAAATCAAAATTAATTTAACAGAAAATTATTCATTTATATTCTTTAGATTTTTCATAAAAACTAAAAACAACTAAAATGAAGTAGGAAATTACTCTTAAACCCAAATGACACAGCAAAAACAAACCTGATGATAGGACTTCATGCAATGTGCTTGCTTTCAACTCCATGTCATCCCTGTGTGAAAAGCATAAGATTCTGTACATGATTCAAAGTTGGACGTGGTCTGCAATTGATTTTCTACAAAAAATTCAAAACTTTCTACTTTGAAAATATTGACTTTTTAACTTGAGATTTTTTGGCTTTGTAGGGAGAAGATTTTTTAAAGAAAGTTTAGTTTTGCGTTTTTGGTGGAATGGAAGGATTCAATATTAATCTATAAATTCTGAAGTTATTGCTGGTTTTCAAAGTCTTGTGCGTAACGTTAAAGATGAAATATTGCAATTTAATTCGAACTCAAAAATAAAACTTGGACCGACGTTCAAATGCAATATTGCCGCTCCTTCTGTCATATCAATCAGCTTTTATCTTTAGATCGTGATAAATTTTAATGAAATTAATTCAAGTCAGTTTCAAGTGTTGAAAAACATCAATTTCTCAAATAATAAATTGATAAAAATGTTTCGTCTTGTCATTTTTCCAGCCTTTCACAATATATCTTCTCTCAGACTAATTTCAACCCTCATTAGTTTTTCAATTTCAATGTTGAGTTTAAATTTCCTGAGTATCTTTTATGTAATTCAATTGAAAGATGCGCTCTCATTTTTGAATTTCCACATTGAAAGCATATTGCATAAAGAAAAATTTAAATTGGATTTGAAAAACCTTGAAAACCCGGTTTGAAAGTTTATACAGAAGCTTTAAATCAGTTTTTGTAATATATTTTCCAAGGCACTGTTCATTTATGCTCGCTGATTTAATGATTAAGCTTCCTAAGAAATTTTATTTTCTACTGAACAAAAAAACTATTATTTATTAAGTTGAGCATTCCTTATGAAACTCCTTTCTTTTCGATTCATTCCATATTGAATTTGAATTAAATTTCAATCCCAATATTTAACAGATGAACAGCTTTTGATCTCGGATTCATATATAACGACAAAAATTATTCCTAACCAGCGGCAGGTCCCATCACTACCATCAAATAACAACCACCACCCACCGACAACACTCTCCATCATCATCTCACCCCCACTCACTTGTACCAGGTGATGTAGGCGGGAGGTTGGCTATGAACCGAGCAATTGAGGCTGAGAGTAGCATCCTGCATAGCTCCCATCCACGTGTTTGTAGGGTGCTCGATGATCCATAAAGACCCGGCATTTGACCCACCCTTGTCTGGGCCAGTGGCCGCTATATCATCTCGTAACCCGTTCGCTCTCTTGGTTTTTTGTGAGATGAGTGGTCGATCTGACTCTAATGGTGCTCCGATAGTAACTGTAGGATAGGGTATTGATTCGTTTTGATGTTTTGAATTTAATTTTTGATTATGATTTAGGGTATATTTTATCAGCTATATTTTTTTTATATAATGTATTTTCTCGTGTTTTTTACAATTTCTAGAATATAATAAATCAAAAAGTAATTAATTATTTAATTTCACATTTAAATAAAGTATCATGGCGACGCAGGGTATAGTTTATAAAAGGCGGAAGATTTAAACACGGTCTGTTTATCTTACTGCATATCATTTAATTTATCTCTCGTTGAAACTTTAAGAAACTGTATATCTTTTTCATGTCACTAATTCCGCATTGGTTTTCATTATTTTTCAATTTTAAAATGAAATTATAAATGTTATAAAAATGTATATATATATAATAATTTTTAAATAAATTATAAATATTTTTTTTCTAGTCTCAAACAGGATTTGAAATGGAAATTCAAACACTCAAACCAAAGCAGAGTTTGAGTCATTTCTTTTATACGTGGAATAAAAAAAGCAACAATGATAAAGTTTTTCGAAAATTTTCTTCGAGTTTTATGATGATTCTACATGCCATTAATTTGTGAGAGTTCCTTTTTATTTCGAGTGAACAGGTTTCGTTAATTTACGCAGCATCCTTGCAGTACACAAAATGTTCGATTGACTTTTTCATCATAAACATTCCTTCTGTTCTTTTTTCTTTAGAATTATTTTCGCATTTTATTACGCTAATCATTTCCTTTATTTTTCCAACTAAAAATAAATTGAACCAATTCTTTACAAAAAACCCCGCTCTCAAAAGATCTTCGAAGCATGCACTCACAAGTCTATCAACTCCTCAAATTAGCCCTATTGAAATCCCAATGTTATAGTGTTAAAATATACAAAGAAATAAAAATAACTATAATTCTAAAAGACGCTTCAAGGGGCATGAAGGAAGCACTATAGATAAGAAAGGATTGAGATTAAACAAACAAGCCAGAGTTCTAGACCTCTTATATAGCTCCCCTCAATAGCTTTGCAGTTTCATAAACTTCAACGTAAACGACTCTACCCCACTTGAGTTTAGAGTCTCAACATAAACACCACACACACATCTGCTTCTACCTGGCCTACCAGATGAAACCATTCATCGTTATTCACAATTGTATTATACATCTTTTATACTTCTACATGCGGTCGATCTGAATTTTTAAAGATATGGGAATACATTTTCAAAAGCCTACTTAACATCAAGTTACACTGCATTTAAAATCATTTATCACCTAAGTAGTATTGTGAATTACTGGAGCCTAATGATCAAATAATATTGCTTCTTGTAATAATGTTTGAATAGAGGAGTATTATTTGGACGTGGCGTGTGATTTTATTTGAATTAGCATATTGCTATGTAAGACTACGAAAAACTAAATATTCTCATAAAACAGTCCAATAAAGAATTTATATTTTTTATCAATTATAAACAACCAATCTCCTTCTTATTGAATAATTCTACATAAAACTATTTTTATAGAATAAATTTTAGCTATAACAATAACTTAACAATCAATATGCAGACATGTTCAAAAATGGTCATTCATCAATAGGGAATGTGCGTTGGACAAGAAGACAATAAACAGACCTTAAGTGTTTATACTCCAAAAAAAACAGCAAATTATTATTCTTGTTATTATTTTTATTATTATTTTTGTTTTATACTGTTTTATTTCACTTTTCTTTTTTTATTATTTATTTTATTTTTTCCAATTATTATGTTTTTTGATTTATTCCTTTCTATTGCTTCCTTCAAATCTTATGATTTATAGGGCATGATTTATTGGCTGGTGGAATCTGACTTCACAATATAAGTGATGGTTTGGTAATTTTTCATTTCTTTTTATACCATTCAAAAAATATTTCTTCTTAATTTGAATATAAATAGCTAAAAATAAATATTATTTGTAAGATTCTTCTTCAGATTTCAAATTAAACAAACTAAATAGAATAATAAATTCAATATTAATAAAAAATAATTATATAATGAAACCAAAACAATATTAAACACAGAGAGAGGACTAAATGCATTATATAAATGAAATGCAAGCATGAAAAAGCCCATCATTATGAAGGCATTAAACGCTAATAATTCAAACATAGTCAAAACTTGGTATTTAACCTCAATGACTTTTTCGGTGCAGCCCTATTAGATATAATACCGAAAGTCATTGTATATATGTTTGACAGGTGCTTATATTTGGATCTATGTATGTTAGATTGGTATCCATTTTTAATGGATTTGATTAAAAGTTAGTGTATATATTACTAATTGTTAATTTTTGTATGTCTAAGTGTTATTTATTATATTGTAATTGACAGTCAAGTGTCTATATTAGTTTGTGTAAAAATTAGGTAGTTTTATCAATAGAATACTTAAATCTTTAAAAAAAAATGCCAAATTCTCAAATATAAAATAATAAATTCTATCTATCCACTAATCAAACATGAATAACCATAACGCCTTGAAATTTCTACTCAACAAACCCGGTACATTTCCTGGAAGATAATTTTGAAAAGGTTCTGATGGCTGAAACATCAGATAATGATAAACTTCAAAACATGGATAAGTTTCAATCTAATTGCCCCTCATCAGCATAAATCATAGGATTTATCTATGTGATCATCATTCAATACATTGGGCTTAATACATGTTTAGTTAACCTTATTTATATTTATCATTGTTGTTGTTATAAATTTTGATTTGGTATTTTATCGTTGTTTTTGTTGTGATATTTTTCTCAGTTAATATTTTTTGTTGTTATTTTTGTTTTTTTTTTTATTATTTTTTTTTTATTGTTTTTTCTGTTTTATTTTATGTTGTTATTCGCATTGTTAAAACTTTGCAAATTAATTTTTAATTCAATTAATATTTCTTATGCATTAATTTTTGTATTACTGTGGTACTCTTATATGTATTTAATATATAATATAGTTATATATATTTCAATGAATTCCTATTAATGCCTTCATTTCTTGTTTATATTTCGGAGTATTAATATGTTTTTCATAAGCTTTTGTTATATGTATTTATTTGTCATAAAATCTACATATATTAACGATAAATGTGCATTCCAATTCTTTTCTTATTGTAGTTTTTGTTGAGTTTTTATAAGCTTTAAACTTATGTATTATATGAAAAAATAAAAAATAAAATTAATGAAAAAAATTTTTTTAATAAAAATAAATAATTCCAAAAAATATTTAAAATGAAAAATTCAAAAATTGAAGACAATCAAAACAAAAAGTAATTAAAGAGGAAAACAATTAGAATAAGTTCTTCCTAGGACTACTTTGTAAAAATATTTGCTTTCATTGAAACAAATGAACTGCCATTAGAAGTTAATTTTTTGAAATAGCATTGGTGGAAGATCTGTATCTAGCGTGCTGATGTTTTATAATTAGAGTTTAAAAAAAGCAAAAAAACAATGGCGTTATGGGGAGACTGAAGGCTAGTTATGTTCAGGTCTTTATGATGTCTCAGTTTTGGAAGGTGTAATATGATAATTTTAATTCATGTTAGTATGCTATATATAACAAGTAGTGGTTTATGTGGAAACGAGTTTATACTATATAATTTGTGTTTATTGACCTTTCTATTTGATTCAGGCTATAATACTTCATCAAACGAGTATATTTTTGAACCTGTTTTTTATTAATATTAATAGCATACTCAAAATGATCATTTGTATTGCCTCAGAGTCAAACCGAGATTTTGATCACTAGTTACTTATTAAATAGATTCAAGTGCTTGAATAAACCTATCTGGATTCTGCAAAAACATTTATCTCATCGTGCTTTAGATATTCTATTTAAGAACCATTAGTGTTGTTTTTAATAGAAATATCGTGTGACGAAGATTTTGAAGAGTTTCAGGCGGGAAACCTGATATTAAAACAGGTTGTAACGACTAAGTCGCGTCAAATATAAATTACATCGAAAAAACTATAAATGCAAAAAAAACAAAACGTTAAATTTAAAATGCAAAAGCTATTACTTTTTAAAGATAATGCATGAGTAGAACCTGTAATGTAATGTAATGCGGTATTTATAAAGCGCTTTTTCTTATAGATCAAAGCGCTTGCTACAAATTTAATGTAGCGAAAACACATTGTAGAACAGGTGCTAATTGTCGGCCCACGTGGGATCGAACCCGGTAACTTTAGATGATTAGTCTAATGCTCAACCATTGAGCTATACGGGCATCATTTCCTCTTAAAAAGGAAAAAAAACTTTCGAAGATCTTAGAAAACATAAAAAAATGGAAAAAACTTATCAAGTATCATTTACACTTAAAATTTATTTTGAATTTCCAAAGTTTCATGGTATATTTGTATTTCATGGAGGGGGGTTGGGAAAAAGTGTAGTAGTAGTAAAAAAAGTGTACAATACATAAAACTCAATACATTTTGTATTTTTAGCTGTTTTCAGTCTATGAATAATTGAAACACATTTTTCTCCTTTTGTTTAGATTTATTTATGTTGAATTTCTTTATATTTTGCAATCATTTGTCTGCTTAATGTCAAAACAACATATTATTTAGAGTGAGTTTTTGAGGTATTTGATATTAATTTTTAGGTGATTTTTAAATGAAATCATCAAATCAAAATATAGTTGAATTTAATAGTTATCAATAGAGTTATGCAAACTTTCTCTCAGTATCTATTATATTTCTTGTGTGTTTTACTACATGTCGGAAACCTGATAACTTTGTAGAGTTCCAAAAAAATTTTTTTATATAATAGATTTTTTATATTTTATGACAAATTTGTTGTGAGATGCTTTATGATGTGTTAAAAATGAAAAGTTTCAACTTTTTGAGTGTTGAAACACTACTGGTGTAGCAAAAAAAAATTGAAAATTCTATAATTTTTTAAATTAGAAATACCTTTAAAATATTAAACTTGATTAAAATTTCTCAAAATGTCAAGTTTCTTAATCAAGAAGGAGCACAAAAGACTTTTTAAACTTCCAAAAAAGATAAAACTATTGGCATATTACACAAGGGATCTTCTCGGCATCAAATCCATCAAAGAAAGAATTTAATTTTAAAAAGTTCGAAAGATGCTTCAGGGATAAACAAACTAAATTTTATTCTGGATTAATTACATTGGAAATTTGCAAGCATTAGTGGAATTGAAAAAATTTAAACTTTCAAATTTAAAAAATATGAATAAAAGAATATATATAGATATAAACAAATGCACTTTTTCTTATATGTCGGTACATACTAAGCTTTGAGTTTGAAAGAGTTTTATAGGGTAATAATTCAAGATCTATCCTATACGAGAATAATACCAAGATATGCTTTTACTTATAGATAACCAAACACTTCAACTATCTTTATTTAATTCTCACCCTAAAACTTGTTAAATATATCTTTGAAACCAAACCTTAAGTCTGAAATTTTAAAATTTATTTGTGTTCCTAAATGTACTCATCTTTATAACTTTCAGGCACAATTCTTATTATTAACCAATCAAGCTATTCCCAGTTGAAATGCTAAATACCATCCCAACATCAGTGAAATTACACTATTAAATAGTTTTACAATCACCATATCATTAAGAAAAGTTATAAGCACCATACTATTAATATCTTTTCATTAATAATACCTTAGACATTATATCATTGATAATACCTCAAACATCATATCATTAATAATATTTTAATACCCCACTCAAGCTTATCAGCAGTTTAAGTTTCTGTATATGATTTATAAAAGTCTGATACATGGTAAAGCTTGTTATATGACCACCAGCATCCCATCTTTATCTTTAAAGTAAACATTCCACGAATCGGGATATGAATTTCCTTAGAGATGCTCTACGTATTTATTCAGAAATATTTTATTAATTAGTAATGATGATCGTGAATATGTGCGAAATTTTTATTGAAATTATTAGAGTAGATATTTGAGTTTTTTCATTATATAATTTCAACTGTAGATTTTTGGGTATTTTTTAGAGTTAAATTGTAAATATCACTATGATTTTTTTATATTTTTTATTTAATAGTAAATATTACTAAAAAATTATGCGATATTTTTATCAAATATTGATTATTTTTTGGTATTTCTGTGAAGTATTATTTTGGCTGCCTTCCGCAGCGAAGATTGATTAAATATAATCGGATTTGGAGCTGGGATGCGGTTTTGGAAATGTATATAACAGTTTTTCACTCAACTTTGCAAGGTGCAAAGCATTTGTTAAATGCCTTTGATACATTTGTATTGTTAAAAAATCTCTCCTTAAAATTTCACAAATATTTATTATTTAAAATAATAAAATTTTTTTTTAATGATTTTTAAATTTATTATATATTTTTTTTATTATACATATAACACTAATATTTTTATGCGGTTAGCGGTTATTTATTAAATCAACAATTTACACGGAGTACAAGCGTTGAAATCTTTTGGGAAGCTTCCAGTAGGACTTGTATCCAACTCGGCGTAATTATTCACTGACATGATCATCAGCCTAATGTATTACAATATATTCATCATCTATCGTTCAGGGGATTAATGTTAGAATTAAGGTGGCCACAATCAAAAAAATTTAAGATCCATGAATGAATTATGAAATTATTATCAGAAATATAAGGTGGAATTCAGTTATTAATTCATCAAAAATGATTAAATGGGCAGATTATTATATTAAAATCTCTATATCTAAGTAATGAAAAATACTGTGCGGTTAATTGGAAGCTGAAGATTGATTGGGCATAGCGGGTCAGAAATGCCTTCTTGTACGTTTTATTTGCAACTTTTTTAAGCGTTTCGTGCTTTTAGTACTGTAATTGCGAACATTAAGTTTTATTAAGCTCTTAAAATACGCTTTTAGAGTTAAGTTCTGGGATACGGTTGAACTAGAAGGCTGGGCCTGATAGACTTTCTATTGAGATAGTATTTCTGATCTACTGGTATTATTTATAGACAGATATGAAAGCTTTAGATAATCTTCTACGCAGTTAGCCCTAAAATGCAAAAGATTAAGCTTATAAAAACTATTCTAGGCACAAATATTCAACATAGAGCATCAAAACGACGAAAACTAGTTCTCTAGACTCAAAAACTGAAATAACGTAGTTGAGAAATAATACAAAGATGTTTGAAAGAATCTAATTTTAATAGGATTATTTGTATGTGGCTGGAAACAATATTACAAAAGACAAATTCTGCGAAACTTTGATGTGGCGAGATCGATTGCGCAGGTGGCAAATTGCTTGAGCAGTTTAAAATGCATCTGGAGCCTAATAAATAGTCACTTTGCTATAAATTTTTTCAGATTTTTATAATTGAAAAACTTTTCATATATCTATTATATAGTGTGTTTTTTCTTTAAAAAATGGCTGAATGCAAAACTTTGTGTGAAAAAGTAAGTTATCAGATTCAAAGTTCATAAAAGGACAGATTTGGAATTTTAAAAAATATTTTATATCAAATTAGTGATAATTAGTAAAAAACGTGTTGAAACGTGTGTTATCTGCAATGATAAACACTTGATTCCAGTGCATGTAAACTACGAACTTGTTATCTGTGTTACTTTTTTGGAATAAATATAAAAAACACTAATCAAACAGCTAATGGAGAAAGAAACAAGCCTTTAATTTGATTAGTGAGGTTAATCATAGAAAAAATCGAAACAAAGAAAAACCGAAGTGTATTTGTATATTTGGAGCAACAATAACGAAGGATTGATCGGTAAGCATAAGCCGTGTGTCAACAAATCTGCCACTAAACGCTTGATATTTCTAAAATAATTGGATATCTTAGGGATATCTTAAATTATTTGCAGAATTATGAGATGGTCTTAATGTGTTCCTTAGAATTTTTAATTCAGATAACTTCTCAAAATTATTATTTGAAATTTCACCCCGTTTAAATTAGCTTCATATTCATAAAATATTCAATTTTTGAAACCAATCGTTAAACTCTAACTCATGTTAATGGAATAGGTTTCCATCCTACACAAAAAAAAACCTAAAAAAGCTTCATTAAAATATAATAGAAGCTTTCCATTATAAATATTCTCCCATATTTCAAAGGCTTCAGAACAAATTTATCAAGAGCAATACGGGGTTTCTCATATAATGAGGTGAGAAATACGAAAACATAGGGGTAGTTTTACTAATTTCACAGCACGAAACTCAACGTAGAGAGGATGGAAATTCAATCAAATAATCCCATGCATCAAATGCTGCCATCTGCAGAGTAGCTCACAATGAGCTAATACTGCTAAAACTACTACTACTACTACTACTACTACTACTACTACTACTACTACTACTACTACTACTACTACTACTACTACTACTACTACTACTACTACTACTACTACTACTACTACTACTACTACTACTACTACTACTACTACTACTACTACTACTACTACTACTACTACTACTACTACTACTACTACTACTACTACTACTACTACTACTACTACTACTACTACTACTACTACTACTACTACTACTACTACTACTACTACTACTACTACTACTACTACTACTACTACTACTACTACTACTACTACTACTACTACTACTACTACTACTAAAACTACTACTACTACTATTACTATTTCCTTGAATTAGCATTTTGATAACCCCATCACGATTATCACGATACACGTGTTTAGAACCGACAATAATGGCTTCATGTACATCAGCTTTCCAATAGTTCTTATCTCCACCGATGAAAAAAAAAATTTTTATCTATTCAAATGTGTCTGATTCTCGCAACCCCACCAATATCTTTTTTTTTCTTTTCTTTGGTTAAATTAGTTTAACAATCATGGTCTGTATAAATTTCCCTCTCATTACCACCCCAAACAAAACCATTTAACGAGGTGCTAAAACCGCAATATTATTTCAACAAACGTTTGATTTAAAGCTTTTCTCGAGAACTTTTGCAGAAAAAAATTAAGATTTTAACTGCATATTAAAAAAGACTCAAAACGTATAGCAAGAGTTGGAACACTTCAAAATGAGATTCTCAATGTTTTTAGCTGGTTTTGACATTTTCTTCACCCTGTAACTCAATGTCATACAGTATTTATAAAACGGTTTGACTTTTTGATCAAAGCGCTTGCTACAAATTTAACCACATAACAAAGCTAATAATTGGTTTTAACTCCTCATAAACCCTCAATTTAATGAAAAAACTAATTTAAATATTCCAAAAAAATCAGGTTAAAATGGCTAATAGACACGTTAGTAGCGTTGGCAGACAGTAGTGCTCGAGGATTAGTTGAAGGTATGTAGGGTTGTTGAGGGAGAGGTTGGTGTTGTTATCCACTAGGTGCTATCTTTATATGGATACTTGTCTTATACATTATAACAGGGTTTATTTATCAATTTTATTACTTGTTTATATTGATATTCTCTATATATTCTTTTTTTTTTGTTTTATTCATTTTTATGGCTTTTATTTTTTCTATTATTATTTTATTTTTTTAATTTTTAATTTTTTTGATTCGTTTTTTTTATTCCCAGATACAACAGCATGCTCCGTACAATAAGGATGCAGCGTGCACAATATTGATCGCCTCAAGAAGGTGTGTGTGTGTGTGTGTGTGTGTGTGTGTGTTTGTGTGCGTGTGTGCGTGTGTGCGTGTGTGTGTGTGTGTGTGTGTGTGTGTTTGTGTGCGTGCGTGTGCGTGCGTGTGTGTGTGTGTGTGTGTGTGTGTGTGTGTGTGTGTGTGTGTGTGTGTTTGTGTGCGTGCGTGTGCGTGCGTGTGTGTGTGTGTGTGTGTGTGTGTGTGTGTGTGTGTGTGTGTGTGTGTGTGTGTGTGTGTGTGTGTGTGTGTGTGTGTTTAGGTGTCTGTTTCTTTAGGTGTGTTATTGTAGGTGAATTTTTGTACGTATGTGCGTAAATTTGTCGATTTACATGTGAATGAAAATGTGTTTGTCTGCGTGATCTGCTTATATGCATGTGTCCACTACGATAGACGTCTTGGTCTGTATTTTTATTTCTTGAAATATTTATTCGAGCTTTTATATAAATAATACAATAATCTATCAATTCAAATTAAAAACATTGGAAATACATTTGAAAGTATAAAAATATTATTAGCATATTCATATATTTGTAATAAAGTCTAAAAAGACGAAGCGTTTTAAACTCTCCTCACGAAGGCCAGATCGAGCGGCTAATATTTCTGTGTGCTCTTCTATTATTTATGACTGAATTTCTAAAACAGCTGGACTCGTGTTCATGTCTCAAAAAGTCGTTTTTGACTTATGAAAAGCTTTGCGTTGGTGCCACTATATCATGGTCCCCACAAACATTCATCCAAAAATAACCTAATCCTAAAGGCTAAAAAAGATTGTGAACATATAAAACATTTTTGAACGTGTGTTCTGAGTGCAAGGTTACAAGTCTTTCTTTTCCATACAACATTTAATCTATAACATTACCTCGTTTTCCATACACACAATGACCTTCCTCTATCGTGCTACTTAATATAACTACTGAGAAGTTTAATCTTTGCAAGCAAGATCTTAGCGTAGTTTGCTTTAATGCATCATTTGATAATAGGTACTTATTTATTGAATTTTTCTTTCAAAGCACTTGAATCAATATTTGTCTATATATTCCACGCTTAAATGTTTGTCGTTAAGACTCTACACACAAGATACACAGTGGAGTTTTTGTAGCATATTCGAGCTCTTATGATCTTCAGGATGATTCACTTTTTGTTATTTGTACTTTTTTTTTATTTTTTTGTGTTCTGCAATTGTTTTATTTTTTTATGTTTTTATTTTCTGTAAAGTTATTTTTATTTTCTAATATTTCTTCATTATTATTTTATAATTTAAACATTCTTTTTTTTTTCTTTTCCATTATAAAAATCCAAGAATGACTCAACTCCAATGACATCACAGATCGATCAGGTATGTTATATCATTCCCATATAAAACATACAAAAAATTGAAATTTAAAAGGTGAACTTCTTACATAAGATGCCATAAAATATTTAAAAATAAAAACTTTAAAATTATTAAAAAATAAAAACGAATATTTTTTTGAAATAATGACAAAAAAATATAAAAAATTTACAAATAAAAAATTAAATTATATGAATAAACCATGAAAAAACTCTTGCTATAATCTAATCATTACCCACTCTCCCAGCACTACCGCCTCTAATCCGTAGCACCAATGCCCAGTCATGCGCGAATATCTTGCCACTATATGCAGGTAACCCACACAACATCACACAAGCGTGCACAAATATAAGAGTTTTTGTGTTGCAGGCAATATGTATAATTGAGTTATTTTATATATAATAAAATGTTGAGATATAATACATAATGCCTGTTTTATTTGGAGTATTATTACATGTTGAGTAAATGTTACATTAGTTTCACATATTACCTGTTTTAAAATATTTTCGATTTTATAGACAATTTTTTAGTTTCATGAATTTAAAGTTTCACATACGTACTTTTAAATGAAATATATAAACACGTACATAAACAAAAAATACCACACGCACAAAAACAGCCATGAAATTAAAAATATGACACAACTAATAAAAACCCACACAACACATCAGCTAACGTCACAATGGACGATAATCTTTTTTTAAAAGCTTTCAAATTACCTTATAATTTCTGAACCACACACGATGTGGTAGGATGACAAAGACAACGCAACAACTTTAAGACTTTGAAACGTGAAAATGCCTATAAGGATAAACTGTCAAGTTTATCTTCTGACATAAGTATTGATATGTTGCATACTTAAAATGTCTTTTAAGAATTAATAACTGTGACATCAAATATTATCGGTTAAAAGAACTACCATTATTTGTAATATTTATAAGAATAATAAAAATAAAAACAAAATAACATTGAGAATTAAATTAAAAAAAAAAACAAACATAACAAAATAACAAAGTTTATTTTTTTATACAGATCTATTATGAGAGGAATAGAAAGTATAGAAGACAAAGGTTGAAAAAGTCACATGAACATCTGAGTTAAAATGATTGGCTTTGTGAATTTTCAAGCCTACCACAACTTTTGCTAATGTTTCGCTTTTTATGTGCTGATACGGTGTTGTGTGTTTTCAAGTTTTTCCGATAATATTTTTATTAATACATTTTTAATGTGATGTTGTATTAAATTTTTGCATATTTATTACTATTTTCAA
Organism: Pterobdella sp. o SKG-2022; assembly: GCA_964035795.1. Lineage (NCBI taxonomy): Eukaryota > Metazoa > Annelida > Clitellata > Hirudinida > Piscicolidae > Pterobdella > Pterobdella occidentalis. The sequence continues at coordinate 4,767,759 of OZ038323.1, read as the reverse complement.
AATTAAATTCTCTTATAAAACAATACGAGAGTAATATAATTGAATTCTGTTGGGACGTTAGTTTTTTATAATTCTCAGTTTATTTTCTAGTTTAATTATTTTTTATGCATTCCCTTTTTCGCGGTTCATGGCTTTGTTTTTAATGGAAAGCACAGAGTGGAAAATATTGTTTTTATATTGGACTTTTCCTAACAATTTG
>OZ038323.1:4760060-4762560 GCA_964035795.1 Pterobdella sp. o SKG-2022 | reverse complement strand
AATCAATAGAATTATAGTTTGATTTAGTGAACATTTGTTAAGTGTGAAATAAGGTCTTTAATAATGTTGATAATTATGAATTTAAGTTTGTATACTTGATAATGAGAATTTACCATACGAAAAGCTTCGTGTTATTATTCAGTGAATAAAAATGTTTGATCCAAATCGTATTTATTAATAGGCTAGTTAGGCTAGTTTAGTTAATCACTTGGGAATTTGATTAATTATACTAATTATAAATTTAATAACCATAATGCTAATGAAGCATGATCATCATTATAGTAAAGATCTTCAATAAACCATGATAATTATAAAACTAAACATCAAATTATAATTTGAAGTTTACTGGTAAAATTCAAGTTTACGAAAGAACATACGATGCCTTTATAAAACTCCACATCATGTCCTTCCACCACACACCACTTATATTAAACTTAATCCTTAAACCCTAAAAATATGATAGAAAACCCAACAAGGAAAAAACATAATAAAAACCGATAAAAACACATTAAAACCCATTGGGGTATTCTCTAACTGGAAAATTATCTAATGATATGCTAATGATATAATATAACATTGTATAATCTAATTAATACTGTGAATTTCAAATCACCCTATCTTTCATAGCATAAAAAAGCCTACTTCTTCCATTGTATTCCCGGTAATACATGAGGGGTATGACGAATGTTAATTAATATAATATAGTTAATTCTTATAAGCCTTGTAATTATAATAGAAAAGATTCTTTTCTTATTATGATTTTTATCATTGAAACTCATCATCATCAGCATCACTATCTTCATCACCACCATTACCAACATCACAAAAATCATCATAATCTTCTTTATCATTCTCATCATTAAACGCCACTTTAAAAAACATGATAAATGCTAAAATACTAACTGGTTAAAAACCAAGCAAATACCATTAAACTGAATAAAAAAAATACTCACTAACGCATAAAAACACTTGTAGTAATATGCTCGGATTAAACAACATATAAACAACACAATAATAAAATTATCACACCATTAACACTATGTACAACATTACCAATATCCCATATATACAACACCATGATAACCACAAATATCGTACATTGAATATATATAACGGTATATTTACATTATAACAAGTATATTTACATTATACAAAGTTTAATCTATATACACATTATATGCAGAAATTCTTCCTTCATTACTATCTGAATCATTCCTATTTAAATACATAGCATTGATAATTTGACTCACTTGTGGTTAAAGAAATAAGAATGGTGGTTATGATAATGATTCTCTCCATCCCCCAGTGTCTTCTGTGGTTTTGTGGATTATTATTGTTGTCTTAATGCTTTCGTAATGACGGTATCTTTTGAATGTGTTAATTTTTCAGTATTTATTATTTCTATTATTGTGGTTATTATTTATATTGATCTTGTTATTTTTATTTTTTAGTTATGTGTTTAAGTTAAAATTATTCTTTTTATCACATAATCATTGTGTTTTAATGATTCACTTTATGTAAGGTAATCCTCCTGACTGTTTTACAAGCAAATTTTGAATTCATCAAAACAACCACTCTATATATATTTATGTTAATCGTCGACTCCCAAACTAATTTCTATTTTTGTTCACCGCACAGTAAATCTGCGCCTCATCAATAACTCCTAATAATTAAAAAATCGCAGCCCGATAATAGGAGCAAATAAACAATATAGTCTCGACGCAGCAGAAGTGAATCCTCGCGAAAGGATCTTGCGGTGCTATTAGTCAAATTACAGACAAGCATTAACAGCTCGGCTGCACAGATTTAGGCACCCGTTAAAACGTGATAACATTTCCAAACCGATTAATTGTTAATTATATAGACATTTTATTGTAGTGATACCCACTGTTTTCAAGATCATAAAAGATTTTAATAATTAATGGAAACTGTTAATTACTATTAATAACAAGCGTCTAAGACAAGTGTTAAATTACCAGTTAAGCTATTTACTAATGATTAATACGAAATTATTACATAAATTTGACTTGATTCAATGTATAGATTAGAATTATATTGTATGTGATGTTATACAAATGTAGTAATAATAATAAAAATATTATTATATCTATTACTATTTATATTATTATCTTTATTATTAATAGTAAAAATATAGAATTTGATATAAATAAATAAATAATAATAATAATAAATGTGTTAATTATGCGTAAAAATAAATAAAAGCTTATAAACATTGATTCAAACTACATGTTTCATATTTAAGAAGGGTAAACCTATTCAAAATTACATTATACTCATGAGTACTTCACGTACATTATACACATAAAAATATATCAAGTTCTATATTTACATTAGATACAAAGGGATTACATTACGTTTTATACGTAAAACAGTATCAGGTCTTATGTATACATTATATTCATAGGTGCTTTATTTAAACAAGAAAAGGGATGTGGTTTTGTTATGGTTATTCGAGTGCTGACCCTTATAAAAGCTAACT
>OZ038323.1:4630060-4755060 GCA_964035795.1 Pterobdella sp. o SKG-2022 | reverse complement strand
ATAATGAGAAAACAACAACAACAATAATAATAATAGTAATTTCAATAAATTCATAATAGGTAAAGAAATAAAAAGATAATAAGAGTGATTTGTATAGGAAGGTAGATCTTATAATGGTAGGATTGGTGTTGATTGCACTTTTACTGATAGCTAGGCAGTGCTTGTAACTAAGCTATAGTGGTGATGACGAAGTTGAAAAGGGAATGATGACAGTGGGGGAAGATAAAGATGAATGTGAAAGGATGTAAGAGGAAGGAAAGGTAGAGAAGGTATGTGAGAGAAAGAGTGGAAAGAGTTGAAGTGAGCTAAAGAAATGAAGAGGGAAAGGGTTACAGTCTTGGGCATGACGTTAAAAGGCACTTGTCCAAGGCAAGACATTAAAAGGCATTTACTCCCAGCGCTTAGGCCTGCTAGTTGGTGGGGCTACTACCCTTTCAGGGTACAAATCTAAACGACCCTTCCCTGTCCTCCAGTAATCCTTTGGGCTTACTAATTTAATCTTGTTTCATGATAATTTTTTGGAAGACTCCCCTAGACTGTTTTATCAGTCTGCCCTCATCAGGCTAGGTTTTTAGGAAAAGTTCTTTATATGCAAAGAAACATCCTAAGACCAACACTAACAGCCTGATGATGAAGGTAGGGTAAGTTCCTAACCTAAACGGCAGAACATGGAGGTAATAAAAAAGAAAAAAAAAAGAAAAAGGGTTATGACCATAGAAAGAATGATGATGAAGAAAATGATGATAAATATGAAAAAAAAGTTAATGATTAAATTAGAAAGATTATGATATTAATAAAATTGATGATATTTCAACTGTAGTAAGAGTCTTGTTGGGAATAATGGCTAAAGGTATTAAGGTAGAATTATGTATAATTAAGAAAGTCTCACAATACCTTTAAATAGGAAATTTCGGATTTTACTTGTGAAGCTGTCATCAGATGTGTTCCAACAATGTTCTAGTACTTTCCCATTGAACATAACGCACGACTAAAATTTGAATTATTTATTGCTGAAATACCCTATAAGTTGCAGTTAAAACGCTTTAATTTACATTTTCATTCAAAATAGAATTTCTTGAGTCAAGTATTTTAATGAATTCAGTTGGTTCGGTGTTAAGTAACTAGAATCATTCTGTAACGAATTTTTTTTTCTATATTAGAAACATGAAAGTTGACAATGCAAATAGCAACGTATTGTTTGTCATAAAACACGTGTGCCTCCATATACCTTAACAATATCTCATTTATGTTTGTATACTTCTAACACCTAGTTTTTAATTATTCATAAAGTAAAAAATATGTTTTATGGTTTATGAAGTAAAAGTTTCATTAGTATTGCAGTGAAGCATTGGGATGAAGTCGTCAGACTTGAGAAGTGCTTGTAAATCTGCTTATACACGATCCTTTTGTTCATTTGAAAAAGAAAAAAATAGAAGAGATAGAAGAAAAAAAAAGGGAAATAAGATTAAGAAAATAAATTTTAAAAATGGCAGAATTAAATTTAAAAAATTAATGGAACAAAAGATAAGGATAACAAAATAATAAGTTGCCTGAATAAAAAAAAATTGAATTTAAAAAAATTTTTGAATATAAAAAGCAAGAATATATAGGGATAGTTAGAGGGAAGGGGGTGAATGATGAGACCCTGAAAGACTTATAATCAATTCATATTAATGGAAACCACGATTGATGTCAAATCCACCAAAAAGTTCAAAACTGGCTAATGAGTAAAAGTGAACTCATATTATTAATTTAAATTTAATATTTTTTAACATCATATCAGTGACACACCATGGCAAATTGTACTGACTCGATAAGGCAATGATAATACAGCTCAGCAGAGAAACACTTTGAATGACATTATCTATCAACTACAGTCGTTAATATATTGGTTTCTATAAATTTGCTCTATCTTTTTTCTTTTAAACTGAATTTAATAGTTATATGTTAAAAATCTTTCTTGTGACAAGCTTGAATTCACATCCAACAAACATAAATCTTTGACTTTAATGTATTAATCGATTCTAAACTTTATATGCATCAAAATTTTATTCTTTCTTGAATGTATTAACTCCATAATTCTGACGTGCAGTTATAAAATCACTTGCTGTATTTGCCATAATGATTGAGATAATGGATTTGGAGTGGTTTGCAGGCTTAAACAATAGAGAACGATGTTTTATGATTGCCATTTCGGGTGTTTGCACTTGTTGTACGATTGCTGTTACATGTTTTGAATGACTGACTATGATGAATGAAACAAACACAAAGTATTTTCTAACACGAAGCTTTTCGTAAGAAAATTTTACATTATCACTTGATAATTGGTTTAGTCTAGTCTGTGTTATTAACAATGATATTTATAACATTAACTTCACATTAGTTCATGTGTCTATAAACGTTACTAATTAAAATAATTAGGAACTATCAAAAAATAATTGATATATTAATGATAGAAGTTTCAGCTTACGAATAAGACGGTTAAATAGAACATGAAGGTATTTTGATGCCAATTAGAAATCTTTGAAATACACTTTTGAGAACTTTTGTGTTATATTTTACCATTTGATTCCTTTCTGATAACTGATGAACAACTATAATCATGATAACTATAAAGAAGGGTAATGATGGAAATAATGAAAGCAGGGTTGCGTAACGAAGGCAGTGAGATGATGTAACGAGAGAAATTTAAAACGATTTGGTAAGTAAGATAAACAATATGACAAGATGCCTTTCAACTCTGTTTACTGATGGCTAACTATGGGGTAGACTTATATGAATAATTTACTCCAAAATTATTTGTAAATAATTTATAATTTTATTTAGTTTATTATTATTTAATGCTAGTATGTTGAATTATTTTGTTTTTAAAAAATTTATCTATGAAATAATTCCATGAAAATTGAAAAATTATTCATTTTTAATTTTTATGGGTTTTTAAAAGCTTTTTCAAAGATTAAAGCTTGCAATTCTTTCTGAATTAATGAAACTCGAATTAAAAATTCAAAAAAAAGAATTTTAAATATCATTTAGTTGTATCATTTTAGGAAACATGTTTACCCAATTAGGAAAGGGAAAATTCTTCGTTATACATCAACAAAGTAATGCCTGATACAAACAATTAGAGTTAAGAAATTAAAAAAGTTTAATGTAAAAAATGCTTTCTACCAAAAATATAAAAACATTCAATATATTCTTCTTTTTTATACAAACTAAAACACAAATCTTCTAAATAAGATTTCAATGGAAAATGGTTTTTTATAAATACTAATGAATTGTCTGGCACTTATATTTCAAATAGAAATGATAGAATATTCATACACTAATATAAAGACTAGCAAAAATTTGCAAAAATCTTTTTTATTTCGGCATAAAATTTAAATACTTACATACTAATTAAATTTTTATTACGAGCGTTGGTTGTATATTTCCACACACAGAATCTCTCATTCACACAACCCATGTAAATCGTGGATGGGCCAGGCCATGTTTAACTCACAAACACTTAACAACTGCAGCAAACACTTGAGGTTTAAACACACATCAACTTTGCTCTCCTGCATTGAACTTTTTCCTTTTCGTTGAATTTCACCGGGTTTTGTGTCGTAAATATACAAGATTTCATTAAGCTTCTGCATATTTACTCTTTCATGTTTTTTGAGTGTGTTTCCTATTTGATTATATACTTCCTTCCCAAGAATCTCCAAAAACTTAATTTCATCCACCGTAAATGTAGTGCTTCTCATATGACCTACATTTTCATTATTTCTTTTGTTGTATCCTGGAGCAGAATTTCTGGAGTTTTATTTTCCCATACACCCATCTGTTTCAGCTGTCTCATGAATTTTATAACAATGCCATGAATTTTATTTTTTCTTAAGCTTCTCTCGGGATTACAATCCGGTAGACGCCAAATTTAATTAAGTACATTTTTAACAAAAGAATAAAGATTCGATACTTTCTGAGTATTTTCAGTGCGAGTAGTGGGCCATAATTACTCAATAAAGTGTCCCTCAATTCAGATGTCACCGATGTGCAAACATAAAACAGCCATTATTAATACAAATCTGTACAAATACACACCTACAAGTAGATATACAGATACGCACACAGACTTCTAAAATTGTAAGCATACACATATATAAAAAAACTCACACATACAAAAAAACGCACGCACACACATTCAAACAAACACAAAACTCACAGAGGCCTAAAAAGCGCATTTATTTTTGTCAATCCTTCTTTGTTGTGGGATTAACTTTTCTCTTTTCACAGACCTGTATTGAAATCATCAACGCTATCATTCCGTGGCGTTATTATGGATGTCATGATAGAGGATACAGTGTCTTGGTGTGCGTCATCACCTAACCAAAGTCCTTGGGAGAATGGCTGTTGGAAGGGTGGTGTTGGTTAGCCTAAAAGAGTAATTAATATTATATGAATGAATGAATGGTTTGGATTGTTAGAAAAATTAGAGTGGATGAATCTGAATTGATGGATGGAACAGGGTTCGTGAATGAATGAGATCCATGATAAAAAAGTGAAAGTATGGATAGTATCGATGGATGGATGGTTGAACCTGGCGTATTAATGGATGATTAGGGTGGATGGTCAAGCTTGGTGAATGAATGAATATTTAAAAATGAATGAATTAAGTCTTAATCAGGTGGATGAAGGAAGGAGGAATTGAACAAAGATTAAAAACTCATACAATTTTTTTGCGGCTTGTTTTTAAAAAATTTTTTTTTCATTAAAAAAGATTTCGAGCACTATGAAACTAAAATTTAATTACATTTTAAAAAGTTTTAGTTTGAAGTATTTCATTGTAGTTTTTAAAATGAATAGCAATAGAGCTTGTTATTGGCTGTTACATCATTTACAGTGATTCAAAAGAAAATCTAAAAGAGGAACAGTTTTGTGCTAATTTCAATACATCAATGGAATCTTTTTGAACAAAAATAAGTATAAAATATTTCATTAAAATACAGAATAGAAAATATATTTTAATATTGATAATGTGTGGAATTTGTGGTTAAGGCTTTTAATATCATAACTGCAAGAAGCGCCATTAGTCTTGAAGTTTTTAAAAATTTGTTTCCTTCCATCTAATCTACTTTGCTAATTTCTTCAGTTGGATTTATTTTTCAAGCTTATATTTAGTTTTTAAAATAATTATTATCAAAAAAATTTTGGAATTTTTTATGAAAAAATAAATATAAATGAATAAAAACTAATTTTTTATTAAAAAAGAAATAAATGTATTTCATTAAAAAAACCAGACTCAAATGAAAAAGTTTTTCACAAGTAACTAAGGAGTTAATATAGAAATCTTTTAAGACCAATAGCAGAAAATTGATAGAGAGATAAATTTTAAACAAAATAATAACAGAAATAATGAAATGATAATAAAATAAAGAGATAAAAATTGAACTTTGCTTCCTTGTGGGTCAATTGCTTGATATTAAGTTCTTCAGCCGCCAATGTTCAAGTATTTCTCGATAAATAACAAAAAAAATAAAAAAACAAAATAAAAATAATAAAAATATAAAGGCTAATGGTTGTAAAGTAGCGGATGTGAGTGTACTTATGGATACTAGTATCATAACCACCTCAAGTCACTTCGGTCAATTATTAGAATAAATGAGATTTTTAAATAGAAAAATTATTAAGATTTTTTTGAGTAATTGAAACTGTATGAATATTCATTATTTATTTCCAAACTTTCCATTCTATATAAAGAATATAGTTAAAAATACAAAGAAAGTTATGAATTCAAAGAATAAAGTTTTTTCCATTCAGATTTACTTTTCGCCATTTTTCTTTGTTTCAAAAGATCTTCATGACTGTTTAGTGAAAGGTTTCGGGCTTGTAGATCTTTTTTTCAGTTCAGCTGGTAATGTTGTTTTCGGTCTTCCTGGAAGAGGTTTAGATGTAGACATGTAATAGTTGTCCATAGCTTTTTATGCTGGAGCCTCTATATTGAGTCTTAGTATATGACCAAGAAGTGTGTGCTTGCGATAAGCAATGGTCTGACTTAGTTCCAGTGCCCCTGTTCTTTTATATAGTTTTTCAGATTTTATTTTATCCGGCCAGAATATTCCTACTACTCGTCTGAGAAGGCGGCGATGGAAAGAATTTAAGGCAGACTCATCAGTTTTTGCCAATGACCAAGTACCACAATTGTATAGCAGAATTGGCAATATGTAGGCATTGAACAATCTTACTTTTTTCTTTAAAGTCAGCTTCTTTTTTTCCATAACTTCTAGAGCTTGTTCATTGCAGCCGTGGATAGTGCCTTCCGATTTCTTATCTCTTCTTTCATTGCTAATATTGATCCTAGTTTTTTGAATTTTAAATTATCTAGACTGTTATGTTTCATTGTGATTATTTCTGTTTTATTTTTGTTTACTATGAAATTATATTTTTGAAGGTATTGCATATTTCTTCTATATCAATTTCCTCTTTTGTCACAAAATCAATATCATCAGCGTATATTATTTCTTTTCCACTGAGATGAGAAGGCAGGTTTTTGAGTGCTTCTTTTAAATAAATAGGGAATAGGATAGGGCTCAAGCTATCTCATTGGGGTGAGCCAATTGATGTTGAGAAGCAATTACCGAACCGATTGTCTATTTTTATTATCATTTTAGTGTTGGTCAGTAGGTATATGATCAGCGTCACATCATCTTGTTCAAGAAATGTTTCGCAGGCGTTGATGAGCTGATTTCTCGAAATGGTGTCAAAAGCTGACAACATATCAAGGCTTGTCACATGGATTTCTTGCTTTTTTGTGTATGATGTGGCCATGTTGAATCTATGTGTCCAAATTACATCTGCCGTTGATCTGCCTTTTCTATATGCTCATTGTACATGTCCTATATGTATGAATATTACTACAAGTAATTTAAATCATTATCCCAAGTCCCTGCCTTTCTTTTTAATCTCATTGAAAGAGGATTTTAAAAAACAATATTACCTTTTTTAGAAACAAAGCTTTAAAAATATTCGTCATATAATTTCAAAAACAAAAGGTTTTCAGAATTTTGAATCTTTCAAAAAGGTTGAGAGATTTTGATGCGTGAGTTTTTCTAATTTAGATATTTTATGTAAGTCGTTGTTGATGTTTTATGGATCCAAAACATGAACTCAATTTCTTCTCGTGTCAAGCTTTTTTTTTCACTACACGTCAGTTAAACGTATGATTTTCAAGAAAAAAACTTCTCTGATCTACTTTTCTTGTTTTCTTCACATTCTTCATCAAATTATCTTTTGTGGGACTGCTTTGTTCACTGGTGACATTCTTTTCATAAGCCTTACATCTGTTTTGTATAGACCTAATGTTTTTGCATGACACGGTAACTAAACACACACTGTGGTTGAAACAGAGTCGATAAAGAATTTTTAACAGGATGTTGTTGATTTTTAAAAAAACATTGTGACTTCGTTAGTAATTTGTACCAATTTAAAAGGTGATTTTGGTGGTATGGGTTTTTAGAAATTATTAATTTTTTGAAGCTTTTCAAATGATTTAATGAATATCTTTAGAATTTCGTTCAAATAGTTTAAATGTGTGACTTGAATTTTGTCACAGCTTAATATAGTTTTGAAAGTATAATTTGGCTTTTATTAATTACTTCTTTTCGCAGTTTAATTATTTAGAAATGAAAGGCAGTTATTTACTTTATTCATCGTTTCATTAAAGCTCTGGCTATATTTTTTAATTTAGCGCATCAAATTAACTTTAATGCGCTCATACATTTCTGTCTAATGTATAAAACAAGCTTTGATATTAAGAGAATGATAAACGCTTCTTTCTGTTTTCTCCATTCAACATTTCCTCGTTAAACAAGCGCATGGTTTTATCAAATATGAAGCTGGCATCTAGCAAATCTTAACTGGGGTGTGTGTTTTAAGCTCGGTGGGTCAATACTTCTTCGCTCCAAGCTGGTCTTATGTTTTGAAATAAAAGAAGTTTTGTGTTGTTTTTACAAAAGTCAAACTTTTTTATAGGTAATAAAAAGTGAATTATTTAAATAGAGAGATATTTATTTGAATTATTCATAAGAGCAAGCATTATTTTATATTTCTCTAATCAATTTTCATAATTATAATGTACAGGCAAATTTTTCTTTCTAATTAAAATGTATTTCCAACAAATATTTACTCGATTATCTCATCAATTTTTATACAAGCAATATGAAAATTTACTAAGTCGAAAAAAAAAATTTTTTGAAATTTTTAGGATAAGTGAGGCCTTACGAGAATAATCATAAAGTAATCACCTAGTTCATAAAAAAGTAGAGAATGAAAGTTTACAGAGAAAAAATATGAAGAAAGAAGCAGTGGCTCGAATGATGGATAAGCAGACTTCCACATATACACGTAGGTGATTATTCCGGGCTATCTCCATTAATTCTCTTCTGCTCGAGTGTTTATCTTGTACTGTATGCGTAAAGTTGGTTATCATTTGCACCCATTGGAAACAGAACGATCCTATTGTTATATATGATTAATTGATGCACTAAATTCAACGAAAAAAATAGAAAAAATATTATACTTTATGTTGACCTGAAAAAACTTGAAAAGACATCTTCCACATACGTCTTTTTAATTAGATAAAATCATCATTTAATCACAATAAATTGTGATCGTCCTACCTCCCACCGATGCCTGACAATCATCAAAGGTTGGCGTGCGTGTCTGCCTCACTATGTCATTGTGTGTGTTTGATGCCTTGAACTCTCATTATTGCTAACTTTTAAAATTTATTGTGGTTGTTATTGCTTAAATATTCAAGGTTTGAGAGTTTGTATTAATATTTGAATTCTTATTAACCCACTATCGTTTATTGTAGAGAGAACTACTTTCGATTTTTTTTTATTAAAAAATCAATTTTTATTATGTTTTTATTTTAATTTAGTTTAATTTTTTTTGATATACTCACAACACGTTTTCATATAAATATTTTAGTTGAAACAAGCAGCCCAAACAAAAATTTTAAAAGCGTGCACCCGTTAAAAATGCCTAAAAATAAAATAAATGCTTTTTTATTTCAAAGTTTTTTTCAGCATTAAAGATTTTCATTGGAAAACTCGAAGTTAACTAAAAATAAATGAGTTATGTGCGATTTAAAATTATCTGTAACCTTGAGGTGACGGTGGAGTTTATTTTAAATGGAAAAAAGAATTTTAAAAAATGGTTTTTTTTTAAATAAATTGAAATAATTGGTGCTGAAATTTGGAGAAAAATTGGAGCGTAAAAAATAGGCGTTAGGGGATAAAATGTTTGCATTATACACGAAATTGAGTCAATTTTTTCCGTTTTTTTGATTGACCAATCAAGTTAAAATATTGTGTTTACATAAAATTTTAATTTAAATAAAAGTCATAAATTGATATTTCATAATTTTGAAAAGTTGAAATGTGTTGTTTATAAACCAGATAATTTATAATTTTTAAGCATGCTTATTTTAAATCATTTAAGAAATAAATAATAAAAATATTTGATAAATACAGTCAATAATGGAACATTTTATAGAAATTATGTGCATCTAGCCAAATAAAAGCCTGGCATTATTGCAATGAAGCGTTTCTTATACGTAACACGCGCTAACTACTCTTTCAAAACACGTGAAGCTTGAACAATATCTTGAATGCTGAAAAATACAACGTGGACTCGGATCAAAAAAACACTTGACAATATGGGGATCTAGTTGTTAGAGCTGTAGCCGTGTTTGAGACTCGTCTGCAGGTGACTTGACTAGCTCAAAAAGACTTTTCTTTTAAACTCTAAGATTTCGTAAAATCTGCAATAAAATCACAATGTAATTTTGTACATACCGAATTAGAAAATTGATTTCTAAAGTGTACGAGGTCTAAATTTTTGTCTAGTTTATATCCGGAGTTATAAAAAGTAGTGGTTAAAAAGTCATTCAAAAAAATAGAAACCATCTTTGCGTTATTTATGCGTTAGCTCAATCAGCAAGAAAACATTGAGCGCTGTATATTACTTTACCCTTGTAACAGTTTTGCACTAGTGGTAAACCATATTGCCGTCGAACAGAAGTCAAAAAGCACTTTACATAACACTGGGCAAAACGATGATTTTTAGTACGTTTCAAGTGCTCATACATATAATATCTCATTATTTCTTTTTCTTGAGAGGTCACTGACTTTTTTCTCTCTACTTAACTCTCAATGGCATCTTCAAACACTAATCCAAGCCTACAACAAGTTTGTCATCACGCATTTCTAAGCTCTCACTGATTTGCACTCTGCTGAGGCCTACCTTTAAGCCCTCCATCTAACTCATCAGCAGCTTTCAGATCAGATCGGAAGGTTTGTATATCAGCCATTCATTATATTTATCGTTTTCGTAATAAAAAAGCTTTTTCGATGACAAATTTTTTCTTCACATCATTACTCAAAAATTTTCAAACTTTTATATTGATTCGATAACTTTTTAAATAAAGAAAAAATTTAATAATTTATTAAATAAATTAAAATAAAAATATATGAACAGTAAAAAATAGATTATCGGTAATTTTTGTAATTATTTTTATGATTAAAAGAATTCATTTTAGGTTCATTTAGAAAAACGCATCTATTTGGAGGGTTGACACCGCTATTGGGCATGTTGAAATTAGACACATCATTGACATTGTTAGTGTTAATGGGAGGCATGCCTAAAGTTGGATTATAATATGGAAGGCCACTAGGATTTTGGTTATTAAAAAATGATGGATTTATAGATTCAAAAGAATTAGCCATGTTATGATAAGGTAAGTTATTGGCATTGAATGGACCTCTTGGTGTAAATTCATTTGGTAAAGAGGGCATATCACAGGGAGAATATTGCCTAAGTGCTGAATTAACAGAGAGAGGTGGTTGTGTGAAGTATTGTTGTTGATAATGATTATTAGGAGTTAATTGTCGATGCTGTAAATGTGGTGGAGGTTGCTGAAGAGACAAGGAAGAAAAATTTGAAGCCAAGTTGTTTACATTGTAGTTAGTGCTTTGTTGCAGTGTATTCTGATTTTGCTTTTTGTTTTGACTATTCTTTTTTTTATTTCCTTTATTTAATTGATTTGAATTAGTAATAGTATTTTTGGAAGGAAATACCACGTTTTGTTGATTTTGAAATAATTTTGGCTGTTGTTGCTGCTGAAATTGTTGATAGTGTAAGTGTTGGAGTACGTGAAAAGACAAATTTTGTTCAAAATTTGAACTAGCTGGCTGATTCCATTGATTACTGTTATTAAAAGGATACTAATGATTAGTTTTAAGCCAAAAAAATATATAAATTTTTATAAACATAAATATATATATTAACCAATCATTAAGAATAGGTGGAGGTGGCTGAGAGAATGGCGGTCTAATAAGAGGAGGTTGGTTGACAGTCTGTGAACTATAACTTTTCCGAGGATTTGATATGCTTTTATCATTTTTTTCTTCACTTAAATTGTCACTTTTTGTTGTTGATGTTTGCTTAGCTATCAGAGGAACTGTTGAAGAGGTGGGAAAAGTATTTGAAGTAAGAGAAGACAATCTTATAATAGATGTTCCATTGATACTGCTAGAAGCTAAACTTTTTGTTTCAGTAGGTAAAACACTTTCAGAAGTTGGCGTTAAACAGAAATCAGGATTGGGAAATTCTTCTGCAGTACTTGAAGGACAGTTTATGCTAATTGGAGTTGGAGAGAGTGGTGGAGAAGCACCCATAATCCTTTTCCGAGCTTCAGCATATGCAGCCTCTCTTTCTTCCAAACTTTTGAATTTTTTTTTAGGTTGCCTGTTAAAAAATGTTTATTATAAACCTTTTTGAAAACTATAAAAAAATTTTCGTTTACTTATTAGTTTCTGTATCTAATGCCACCAAGCATGGCGCTGTGTTTGTTGTTCTTTTGAGAATTTTGAATGGTTGGCCGTTTGTTGACATTCTAATTTTTTTTTCACTTGTAAATTAATCCTAAGAGAAAACAAAAATTTCCGTTAAAGAACTAAAAAGAAAATTTCAATACGAGCTATTTTGAACATCTTTCGTTATCTTTTCAGAAAATACTTTGTTTCTACTGCTTTTTTAACTTTCATTTTTTATTTACAAAAATGATCAAGCTAAAGGTAACAAGTTAGAAATTAACTTTCCTCCATAAACCATTAAACGGATGTAGATTTAAATAGTAAATAGTAAAGAGCAAACTTAAAATTTAAAAACTGATAATTTTTAAAACAAAAATAGCATATTTCAAAAAATAAAAACATGATTGAAACATCAAAAATAAAATTTAAAATGATTCAATTGTTGTTAATTAAAGATTTTTTCCTAGATACAATATCTTAATTCTTACATGATTTTTGATATGGCTGTCACAGTAGTTTATTCAGGTTTTTAAAATATTTTTGTTAAGCAAATAGTTTAGTCTTTTTCGAGCAACGAAACGACATCATAAATATATAAATTGAAAACTAGAAAATTGTAAGATGTGAAAGCAATCTTGTATCATCAAATCTGTGTATAATCCAAGCTGAACGTACCAGTTTCGACAATAAAGATGAATAGATATTTGGAAACAATGACTTTTATAGTTTCAATACGTCATATATATAGAATAAAGTTTAAGAAAGGCAATCAAGTGTGGGGCTCTGAGTCGAAAGTATGCCAGTTTCTAATTTCGTCAGAAGTCTGGATCATGAGTGACCAGTGATTATGAGTTTTTGTATTGCTTGCATTGGCTCCTGGTTGGGGTTTTTTCAGTGCAGAGTAAAAATATTATTGACAGCTTTATTAATTTTTAAGATACTTTTGATCATTTATAAATTAAAATTTTTATCAGAATCATTAGTTTTATATGCTAATTAGTTTGGTACAAGTAAATTAATAATTTTAAATCAATTTGAACATTAAATATTAAAAATGAAATATAGTTAAAGACCAAAGCTCATCCAAGATAGAGGAGTTTTTGTTGAGGGAAAATTAGATTGAGTTTCAACATCTTCTGTGTTCTCATTGGCAGCTCCATTCAGTTTTTGGCAGTGTGTGACAAAAAAGGTTACCAGTAAAACAACGTTGTTGATTTGGCATAAAGGAATTACGAAATTATAATGCTCTTTGTAACTTATTTCTTCATTCGTTATAGCTGTTATTTTTTTGATTTTTGAGTTTTCTTTTTTCAGAATTAAACCATCTTTAGTTAAAAGAAGAAATCTCACAAAAACACCTGTTAATAAAAAAAATTAATTTCAACTTACCAAGAAAAGTTTCAAATCTATTAACTTAAATGACTGTAATTTCATAGAAAAGATATAATCCATAGCTGTTTCCCACAAAATTGACTTCAAAAACTCAATTCATAAAAGTGAAACTTCAATAGAATAGCAATAGTTATCGAATGAATCAATTTTTATGCAAATCAATTTAAATAAAAAAACTAATATTTTCCAACTTAAAACACTCTCACCAACCATTTGAATCTTTCCATGGCTCTTTCTTCAGCAAACCTTCATGCAGCCCTCTTATCTTCAATAAGCTGCAAGCCACTTCTCCATTTTTGTGATGGTAGGCTAGCCCCAAATGGGCTTGTAACGGCTTGTATTGAAAAAGCATTTTTGTTTGATTTTCAAAATTTTTTCCTTATTTTAGATAGTTTTACACAATATAATTATTAGCAAAAATATTGTTTTGATAATCTAAAAAAATAAAAAATGGCTATTTTATTGTTCATCACGTAGTTTTAATGAGTGTGAAACATGCTATTGAATTGTTTAGTTCATAGATAACCATGACTGCATATAAAAGCATAATAAATTTTATTTCAAATAAGATTATGAAATATTGAAAACATAGTTTAAATAATTTTTTTGAGTGCAGTTTAAATGTTGAGGAAACTATAGAAAAAAAAAGTATCAAAAAGGAATGCTGGAAACGTCTGAAATGGTTTTGTATGAGTTTCTAAAAGATGCCATAGTAGGGTTGATGCAGAAAGAAGTTAGAAAGACTGGAAAAATTATTCTAAAACAGACCCATGGGGGTAGGAAGGCAGTCTCGGGTATCATGACCTAGTTTTCAATATGAAACTGAGCGAAAAGGATGAGTAAGAGATAAGCAGGGATAAAAGTGATTTCAAAACTACTTAGAAAAGCTTTGAAAATTATGTGAAGTTGAAAATATAATAGTAATTGTATGGCCGATTTTTTAAACTAATACTTTGGTTTTTATGACTTGAAAAATCTTTTATTAAAACAGTGAATTTTTCGTGATAAAAAACCTTGAAAAAAAATTCAATGGAAAATTCACAAAAAACTGCAATATTTTGTCTTGCTTTTGAAAAGGTTATGAAGAATTTTTGCATAAAAACTGAATTTTAGTTAATAAATTACTAAAAAAATTAAAAATCAATACAAAACTCATTAAAAATTAATTATTTTATACGCTTTAAAATTATAAATTATAATAAATTTAATAAATAAAATTTAATATTAAAAATCAATACATAACGAAAATATTGAATAGATAGAGAACGCATTTCGAGGCATGTTTTTGAGATACTCAATCGATAAACAAAAATTACGTATAGGTAAAAAAATTTTTAAAAAGAACAAGCTAAACCCCACCTTGGCGTGTTCTATTTTGTTTGAATTGATCTTATTGCTACTTTTCTGCACCATCTTCCAATATTGTTCTAACACCTCATCATCTGAATCTTCATCACCGTCTTTGTTGCAGTTTTTATCAGTTTTACTAAAATTTTTCTAAGTGAACTTAAGAATCGATTAAATTATGGATTTTGGTATGGAAAAGCCATTTGAAAGAGTTTAAGTATACATAAAACCAAGATGCCGATTTTTCTTCTAGTTTGATTTAATAAAATTTTATTTAAGATACTTCAACAATATAAAAACCACTATGTATATCGTCAAAGAATCTGAATAATCAAACACTCAGGCCAGGCTTCAAACGTAATAGTTGATTACAACTTTAATACATACTTAAATACATGAGCGGCTTGAAATAATAATTTCAGTAAAATGGACTCAAAAAGAACTTAAAACCCACCAGAATTATCTTCTTTGTTTTCCCTGTCTTCATACCACTTCAAACCCTTCCTCTTGCCGCTCGATTTGAAATGGTCCTCATAATTGTTTTTCCTTATAATTTAATCGTTTAAAAATTGACATGTGGAGTTAAAAAATTTTATTGAATTTGTAAAATAAGATTAAACCTGGAGAAAAAATTTTTTACATCCTCCATACACTCTGAAGTCTTTTCAAGAAGGTATGTGATCAAGATGAAGAAGGTGTGAGTGAAGATGACGATGAAGACGATGAAGCAAATCAGAGCTAACACAAAGATGAAGAACATCTTAGTCTCAAAAGGTACTGTTTTGGGTTGGAGTTATTTTAAAGGTCAACCCACCATAGCTTAGAAGCTTGAATCATTGGGTTACAGGATATTTGTAAATATTTGATAATTGTTGCTATTCTCAACTTTTACCTTTATTTTTGATTTTTTATAAGATTTCATTTAATCTTCAAAAAATAATTTAGCTATAAATTGCCATAAAAATACAATAACGTTAATTTCACAATAGCTTGCAATGATGACAATATAAATTAGTGTCATTTTCTAGAAGTTTATTGGCAATCTGACGGAATACAAAATTATATAACGTAAGAATGATATTTGACAATCAAAACGTTATTGTTTTAAATCAAGTATTTGCAACTCGTCTTTTTCAAATGGGCTTGAAATGTTCAAAGTGAACTTCATTAGGGAATATTGGAACAAAACAATCCAATTAATTTCTACAAGTGAATAAAAACGATAATGTTCCAAAAAACTAGATTTAACTTTTTTAAAACTTTTTATAAATATTCGGTGAGTTCTTGGCTATATTTAAACAGTTTTAACTAACTTAATGCTATCAAATTAATAAACAATTCTAAGCTAAAGTAACAAACTATTTCGAACCAAACAGTTTCGAAAAATTTTGAAAGAATACCAGTGATTTAAAAAAAAATCGTTTAAAAGTAACCCAAAGTAAGCTTACATTTACCTATGGACATAATCCCATCATCAGTAGAATTTCCAACTGTCATTTCAGCTTTTATTAGTTATAGTTTAGTTATGTTATATAGTTTTTCTTAATTGTTCGAACTGGTTAATTTGCTTGCAGCCTTAAATGTTTTGATAATATAAATTCACTAATTTGTGATTTAGTTTTTAACATTTTTATCAGTAAATAGGATTTTTAATTAAAAAAATTCTCATTATTCGTCAAAAATGGACTTCACTAAAAGCTCTTTTAAATCATTTCAATTGTTCAAATATTCACTAAAAATACAACAAGTACAGACAAAAACCTCAAAAACATTGACTCAACAATGTCTTATATAAAATAATGAATTCCTATGTTTCATGCATGCACACACTTAAAGGTTGGCCCTTTTCTCACCAATTGATTTTTTTTATGCTCAAGATTGATATATTATCTGGCCATATACATACTTCAGTAAACTTTTGAATGTTTTTTCTTTCACTATGGCTTGATATTGATTCAAGCTTAGAGCTTAGATCAATTAATATTTGAATGTGGTTGATTTATCTTTTAATTTAATAATATGCGATACTGAATTTCAGTGTTATCTGATTAAACCTAATTATAAACTATTATCAATGTGTTAGCTTACGAATAAAGTGGTAAAAAAGATAATAAAAAGTTTTTAGAAGCTTGTTATGAAGTTTTTCGATTTATGCCAAAATCATCATCGGCCTTCTCAAGACCTTTGTGTTATATTTTATACCAAATACGATATAAAAAACGAAATTGTAAATATAATTGAACAAACCAAAAACTGCATTATGACGAAAGATGTAGCTGAAGGGATATTTTCACTTATTTGCTACTTATCGTCTTAGTCGTCCTCCAACAGACATTTCCAATGGAATGTGGCTGATATTTAGTAGTATAAATCAGTCAATGCAACGTAGGAATTTTTTAAGAGTGGTAAACGAGTTTCAAATTTATTTATTTTTTTAAAATTATAATTCTGCTGTTATTCTCGTGATTTTTACCCATAAAATGGGTTTTTGAGGCAGTTGCAGAAGTGGCGCTTGTAAGACCTTTAGGTTTCAGCTCTCAATTTATTAATGCTTTAGTAGTGGTACAGAAGAGCCTTTGTGTTGTTATATATAGACAAGGTTTGAAGACTCAATTGAAGTTTTTTCTCGATTTTTGTTCATTTTTACTTTCATGAAATTGAAAAAAAATTTTGGTTAATTTTTCTAATTATTTAACTTTATTACTGTTTTGTTGAAACTTCAAATTTTAATTATTTGATAAAGCTATTGCTATTTTTAATTATTAGTTTGGTTATAATATTATGGTTTTATATATTCCAGTTAATGTTTATTTGAGCGATATGCATGCTAAAAATACAAGACAACCACCAAAAAATATGACCATATAAAACCTTATTTGATAGCTGGCCAGTTTGAAATTGATTATGAAAAGCCTCTGCTAATGTTCAAATGTCTCCAATGAAGGTTTAGTCTATCTTTCAAGAGATTTTGAGATACTGTCAAGGATTCTAGGTGAGCAGAAACTGAGATTAGCTAATGAACTGAAGATTTTTTTCAGGTAAGTCTAAGCTCAAAACCACAGGTAAGAAACTTTTTCATTTAACAGGCCTTCCACTGCGGGACACCCTTCTTGAAAAAATCAGATTTTCTGTTTTATCACATGTTTTTGGAGAAACTTTTAATTTTTTCTACGTCTTACAATGTATAATAATTTATTAATATGATATTTAACAATTTCTATATTTTTTTCGTAGAGTTGCGGCTTAGAAAACACTAAATTTGATGCCACAGTATCCCATTGGTAATTGTATCGTTTTAACTGATGCCTCAACATTAATAAATGCAATATTTGAACATAATGTGATCAAAACTTCAAAAAATGGAAGCTTTTCAGCCATGTTGTGGCGTTAAAATTTTAGGGCACGATCATTTTTAATGGTTTTCATTGAAATCATATAAAAAACCCGTCGGGAATGCAACAAAAAACTTTGAGTCAGAGAGTTGAAAACGATTGGTCTTATAATATAATGCTTAAATCACAAAAAATATATAAATGGACTTTTTTGCTTCGAAGATCATTAGAAATTAACAAAACTTTGATTGCATAAACATGAGATGGGAGTAAAATGCATAACTCTAAAGCTTGGTTTTTCTATAACTTTGAGAATCAGAATTAAGGGTTTTATCCTTAGCATTGATTATTGCTGACCTATCACTGTTAGGTTTTTCAACAATCCTTTTCTTATCGTTACGATCAAAAGCGCCATGATGTTTACCGCTGTAAACACAAGGAAAGACATTATTTGTGTTGTTATAGCTTTTTGTGTGGTTTTGAGAAAGACTGTAGGAAGCCTTGGATTGAAGAAGATCACCATCACTTTGTTCGTTGCCCTCTTCCACCCAACAAATGCGACACTTGCCTTTGATCGAAGCCTCAAATATGCAGCCATCAGAAGAGCATAGAGTGGCTTGAACAGGGGTCTGTTTGAGGGTGGGTTTGTTGTCCTGTGACTTAGTTTCAGCAGTTTGTTTAGCGTTGTTAAGTGGATCTTGTTTGATGAGTTGTTGTGGGAGTGGTGGTCTAGAAGGGAGAAAGTTGTGTGATGATGAAGATGGAGGCAGGTTTGACTTGGAATGAACTGTTTGGATATTTTGGTCATCTAACGAAAGCTATGGTTAAACGAAATATTTTAAATATATTAAATTCAAAAATTTTAGAAACTTGAAAAATTAACCATGCGTTGGTAAGATGCTTTTATTAGTAGCACTGGTGAAGATTGACTTTTTGTTGTGTTTGGCAGCTGAAGAACGCAGAGGAAATGTTGAAAAATCAGGCTCAACTGAACCATTTTTGAACTCTTTTTCATAATAATTATAATCGTTGTTGTTGTTATTATTATAATTGGCATCGTTATTTAAAACATTATCATCGAGGTCGTCTGTTTTATTGTTATGGTTGGTACCAAGGTTGTCGCAGATATCGGCGTAGAACTTGGAGTTGCCGATATGCACGAAACTGTCAGCTACCTTGCCTTCTTTCGGACGTCCAGAGGTGAAAAACTTCTGTAAGGTGGCAGAAACTCCTGCAAAATCATCCTTCACTGGCTCTGAGAAGCGAACGTCTTGGTTTCGCGATTGATTTGAAGATATATTGGGCTGCACCAAACGATAATCTTTCAAAAAATTTTTTGCCTTTTTTTCATTGTTGTTGTAGTCACAATACTTTTGATCGTAGTCAACATAATCCTGCGCTTTTATTTTGAAGTTTCTATTCAGACTCATCGAATACGCATTGTCGTTGTGTTCGTTAAAATAGTCATACCCTATCAAATAATGACCTCTACTTTTTGCGTCTTTTTCAACACTTTTAACTTGACTCATTCGGAATTCTTGATTTCCATCAAAACCATCGACATTTTTGTGTTTCAAGGCCTTATTTAACTTCGAGGGCCCAACAATATCCATCTTATTTGTTTCATCACACTCAATAGTTAACCTATTTAAGTTATTGAAATCTTTCCCGCTAGATTTTTGACTTTTTGGAGAATTCTTGTTGTTGGTTATTATTTGGTTGTTCACCTTAGAGCGGATCTTTGAAAGATTTGCGAAACTTTTTTCTACAGAAGCCATATAATTACGAACAATTTCATCTGCAAAAGGAGCTTTAACTACATTTAACCTGGCAGCCAAAATGCTCGACGGAGTTTGAAGGGGTTTGTCACAGAAGACTTCATCGTTGTCCTTACTCACTAAATTCAAGCCTGACTGCTCGAACGACGTTGATACGTACTTTGTGGACTGCACAGAAGATTTTCTGCGTCTCTTGAGACTCAGGGAGCCATCCAGGTTGTTCACGAAAACCTCGTGTATGTTCATGTATTTGTTTAATAAACTCCTCACACTGTCTTTATTGCTTGATTGTCTGCTGGGGTCAACCACAAAGTGAACTGGTAAAAGGTGTAGATCTTTGTCCACCAACGGAACTAAAACTGTGAACAATTATAATCAGATATAATAAAAAATTTATGGTATAACGTTAACAAAATCACTCACTAGGGGGGATTGAACTTTTTTGGAAGGAATCTTCTTGCACGGGACATAAGGCGTTGAAGTGGTTGTGGTTGTAGACAAGAAGGAGGGGTGATTTACAGCATTGCTCTGGTGGAATCTGCATCGGCAAGTAAATACCCCTGAAAGGCACTGGCGCAATGTTCTGCCCTTGGAAGTTTTTTAAAAATGGACTCGCGAACACTATAATGGGGCGTCTGATGACGTGGCACAAAACAAAAATATGGATTTCCTCCAGGCTTTCGTATGTCAGCATCGAGTCACTTCTGTATGGCAATTTTTTCCGGTTTTAGCTATTGGAAAGTTATGTAGTCATAATGATTGAGGTGATGCTCCACAAGAAGTTTGAAACCGTATGTAAAAAGTATCATAAAGCATCGACTTGAAATAATGTCTGATGAAAATTTCTTAATGAATGGAAAAACTTTATATGGAAAAAACTTATAAATCATTGGTTTTTTGATCAAATGAATAAGAATGATAATTATAGAACAAAAAAAAAACTTCTCAGTGCAAACTTCATCAAACAACAAAACGCGTCTCTAAATCACTATTTTATATTCACACACCACCACCAAGCATCCACACATCCTTCTCAATACATTAAAACACCATTTCTCGGCCCATATAGCTCAGCTGTAAAGCATTAATTACCGGGTTCGATCCCGCGTGGGCCGACAATAAGCACTTTTTCCACAGTGTGTTGTCGCTACATTAAATTCGTAGCAAGCGCTTTGATCTTTAAGAAAAAACGCTTTATTTATTTATAAATACTGCATTACACCACCACCTCCACCACCACCACCACCATTACCACTACCACCGCCACCACCACACAAACCACCTCGGCGTGGGAGAAGACAGACTCAGTATAACCTTCCACTCCTTCTCCCATTCTTCCTTGTCCAATTGCAAACCCCCTGCCCTAAAACACATTAACTAAGGTTTACATGGAGTCAATTTTGGGTGGTTGATCTATATTAATAACTAAATATTTTCGATGTATCAAGGGGCTTGCCGGTAGTTGAATGATAAAGTTTATAAATAACTTCAGTTATTTTCAAATTACTATCATTCATACCTAAACCAACATTATAAATGAAACAAAAAAATGATAGGAAGCTTGAATACTTGAAAGAGGCATTCTTTTCATGGTACCACCTCCTTTTGAAGGCATCAACCAGCCCTCCCCCTCCATTCAACATCTTTTTGTGATCATTTCAATTGCAATCAAATAAGTGATAAATTAATTAATCGAAAAAATAAATAGAGTAGTGTGTAATTTTTAAAAAATTTAAATTTTTGCTAGAATTGAAGCAATTAAATATGAGTAATAACAATGAAATCAAAATTTATATAAAGCCAACGAAAAAAATGTCAAGATATCAAATGGCATTTTGATGAAGATAATGACTGAAGAATAAACATGCTTAATTGAAGATTTCATAAATAACAACACCTTCAGAAGAGAGAATCACGTTACTGATGGTATGATAATTCGAAAGAATGAACACTGAAGAACTTCGTCAACTTATCAAACCAAGTATGCCAGTTCAAAGTAAATTTCTTATCGATAGTACTCTAGGTAGTTTTTTATTTTAAAAACATATGGTTTACAGAGCAGCGCCCTGTGAAACCTATGAATTGCGCAACGGAAATTCCAGGTAAGAAAAAAATAAACAATACTGGTCGACTTACTTATCAGCATATAGCTTTACATTACTAAATTAACATTATTCAGGCTTATCGGACTCTAAAATTGAATGATTGCCAGTGTTTTGCTTTATTGAAGGGTCACTCCATGACTCCCATTATGATAATACTTATAAATAGATTGACAATAAGCTTTCGTCATGATGATGATAATCACTAAGGAAATTACGAAAAAAGAAGATGATGATGATGTTGAAATTGACGAAGATAATTATGATGATAAAAGTGATGACAATTATAATGACGATGAAGATAATTATGATGATGATAACGATAAGGAACCTGATGCAGTGCCGTCCGAAGTGCCAACACTCGATCATGAAAGCCCCACATAGCTGCAAATGATGACGAATTATCCTATTATTAATACATGTATATTTATAATCCTTTACATTTATGAGTTTTAAACTAGGTATATTGGTGAAAATGCAATAGAAAACTGATAATTTAATGTAAGGTGAAGACGTATCATCATTATGGTTGTTACATGGAAGTTTTGAAATAGTTTGAAAATATTAAATACATTCGATTTTATTTTGAACTACAAAATAGCATAAAAATTAATTGACATATTATTATTATTATTATTAAACTTTCATTTTGAAACAAAATATAGTTGAAAAAAAACAAATCAGAGTCAATAGGTGGTGGAAATGAATAAAAAAAATGAAGTGAAGATGAGCCAATTTTAACAACTAAGCACCTGGAAAAAATAATGAAAAAAAATTAAAACAATGATTTTTATTAAGTCAAAGTAACATAAAAAACCACTAAACACTAAATGTTAAGCGCTCAAAAATTTTGTACACATACAAAACAACACCGTCATCATCATCGTTTTACAGGGTAAAACAACCACACAATCAATAGAAGAAAAAACAGAAAAGAGGGTAACCGAGAGAGGCTGCGTGGAGTAGACAGTTGCCATCCCCTGAAGTCACCATTGGTAGGAGTCTACCGCAGATGCCTCTATCTGTCCACCAGTTCAAGTCACCTTGGTGCGAGTGCTTTGTATTAAGTGTCTAACCTCATGTAGATGAGGCGAAAAACGTTAAACGAGTGATAAAAATAACAATAATAAAACGATTAATAATACTAGAAATATTAATTATATAATAAAAGATTTTTGCTGAGGCATGTGGTGGTTGTGAACTTGTAAAAAAAGCAAAGTTTTTGAAGATGTTATGTTGGAAGATTTTTAATGTAAGCTCGACTTGCTGACAGCTTTTATTTTGAATAAAATTTAGAGAAACTAAGTATTTCTTCGTTTTTATTATTGATACAGAGTCTCGTAATAACAAACCTTGCTGCTTTTATACCGTTAACTATATTTAGATCAGGTTTTTCTGAATCACATTTTAAAACTATTAATTTAAAATATATTTGAATAATTTTTGTTAAATGGAAAAATAATATAAAATTTCAAGGCTTGACTGCCATTACTTACTCACCAGCTGGGCTTGAAACATAAAATATTTTTAATCCCTTTCTTGAAAGTTCATTGTAGCATATATCAATATCATAACAATATATTTTTGATTAATGATCAATTAGCGCCAGAAGTGCCTTAATAATTGTATTTATTTCAGCAATTCTAATTATAGAAATCATGATATATCGACAACTAAATGCATATGCTTCGAGCTATCACGATAACAAAAAAGTTTAGCCTAAAGTCTATTGCAAACCCCGTTTTGAGACATCGCTACACCTCAGGCGAAATCTATTAAATGATCGGCTATATTCTTCTAGCACTCAGTAAATAAAAAATGAGGGATACGATGATTAGGAAGACCAGCTCGGCGCAAATAACTTCGATAAGAATGTGTATAAATTCTCGATTAACCAGGTCAAAAGCCTTGATGAGATGTATAAATGCTATATACAAGAGTAATTTTTGCTCACGCAATTTTTTTTTTGTAATTGACAGGTTTTGTAAGTCAAATCAGTTGTAGACCTTTATGCTCAAAACTCACAGAGATTCTGGATAGACTTGGTCTGCAAACTTTAAAAGCCGTTTGAAAATAATTCCAGCCAAGACTTTAAGAGCAAGATTTATCAGTGAAATTCCACCGTAGTTTTATTTACTTGTTATTAATTACATAAAAACCTTTTTCTTCAAAAATTATACTACGACAATAATAAATGATATTTGCACTTGATTAAGACTACAGTAATTGGCGGTAATTAATGTGAGTTGGTTTAAAGTTGAGTGAGATAATGATGCCACAAGAAATGTGACTCATATCATTATGATAACACCTGAAAACCATGCATTGACTTTTTGAATTATAATTATTTGAATCTTTAAGCCAATAATTATTAATAGTATATAGAAAGTTTTTTTTAAACTAATATGAAGGCATTTATAATTATTTAGGAGTTAGTAATATGATAGAAACTTAATGATTATTTTGAATATAATTATCAATTTATGATATAAAATTTCACTGAACAGCCACATAAACTAATATAATCAATCAGGTCTACTTACCAACCATTATCTGTATTTGAAAGTTGCAATAGAAAGCTTAAAAATACAAACCTTCTTGTTCTAATGACACAAGCACTGAAGAGTCGATAAGATCCTTGAAGAGAAAAGCCTTGAAGTCTTCGGGATGGTTGTGGAGGTTGGGTAGAATGAAGGTGAACACTGATTTCTCACTCAACGATTCACTGTAATGTTTTGAAGTTTTATGTGCCTATAGATTTTTGTGAAATTGGCTAAGAGATTATTTTGTTATAATGTAAGTATTATAGAATAAAAACAGTTTCTTATTTTTTAAGCACATTGCATTAACATCTGCTCACACAGGGTCTTCATTAATTTGCTGTAAGACATGTCGACGAGCACTCACTACCAAATTGATATTATTGCATATTTGTGAAAACCCCCTCTGCAGACGAACTGTAATATAATGAAGTTTATGAAATTTTCTAAATTCTGATTAGAAAGTATTGCCTATAGAACAAATCTATCAAGTGATTTGAGAATTTATTCAAAAATTGAGAGTAAGTTATTGATAGGAAATATAAAAATAAATAAATAGTAAATTAAAAAATTACCGCCTTTGTTGTCAAAGCTTTCTATTTCATCCAAATCATCATTTTCATCCTCCATAATTTGAAAATTCAATGAATTCAAACTGATTATACTTTGGTTTAAATAAACTTTTTGAAAAACTAATTTTAATAAAATATATTAAAGTTATACATTTTTTTATTTATTATGTCAGTTAAATAAATGCTCAATTTGATAATGCCTCAATGCAGAAAACACTTTTCTAGACGTTAGGAATTGCAGACATGCTAGTTACCTATGAGTGAAACGATTTGAGAAAAATATATTTCTGTATATTTTTCAGTACTTATAGTTTTTTTAATTGAAATATATCTAAAAAAATTTTAGTTTAGAAAGTTTACATAACGTAAAAATGAAAAAAAAAATATTTATTTAATTAGAAGTTCAATATTTCGCAATAAATCATAGTTTATAAAAAAATGTTTGCTTATAAATAAAATTGAGCGCTTTTTGAACTATCAATCTGTTTAGAGTTGTTAAGGAAACCGAACTTTTGTGAAAAATGAACTTTAAATTCGTTGAAAAGCTGAAAATGAAGAAAGATTATGAACAAACAAAACAGTTTAACGGAAGATAGAAAAGTTTCGAAACCAATTTTAGCTTTTCCTACAAAACCATTCCCAAAAAAGTTCACTATAAAACCACTTTTAAAAGAATCCAAAAAACAAATTGGGTTTTTTAAAACAGTTAAAGATATTGGCATTGGAAATTTTTCATCCGTTAAACTTGGAATAAATGTCCTTTCGAAAGGTTTTTAATTAAAAAAAGTTTCTACTTGCTTGAAAACATCAAATTTTTGCATTAAAATAATTTTTTAAAAACTTTTAGAATTAAAAATTTGTCTTTCAACAACTAAAATTTATTGGATGTTTTGAATATACATTACATTATACATAGACAAAGTCGCTTTGAAAATACTCAGAAAAGATAAACTCACTGAGAAGACTACTCTTTTTTTGAAAAGAGAAGTTGTCAACCTCAAATCATTAGATCACCGATGTATTGTCAAGCTTTTTCAAGTATTTTCACACTTATTCTACATCATTTTCAGTAAGAAATGAAATTTTTATTACGAGGATAAAAATTTTTTTAGGTTATTGAGTCTTCAGATAAAATATGCTTAGTGATGGAACTCGTCTATGGACTGACGTTGCAAGCAAAAATCCTCGATGAAGGCAAAATTCACGAGGAGGAAAGCAAGAAAGTTATGATGAATTTGGCTCAGGCAGTCTTATATATGGTGAACTAATATATATTGTAAACTTGAAAGTTTTGAACTAATTTTTAAAAATTCATTTTATCAGCACGACAAAGAAATAGTTCATAGAGATATAAAAGCTGAAAATATTCTTTTACCTTTTTCAAACGGTTCAAATAACCTGCTGAAACTTTGTGATTTTGGCTTCAGTACCCAAAATGACAATCCATTGAAAACATACTGCGGTTCTCCACCTTATGCCGCTCCAGAACTTTTTAAAGCAGAATTTTATGAAGGAAAAGGGGTGGATGTGTGGGCGATGGGGGTAGTGTTAGTATTCATGCTTGTGGGTTGCCTGCCCTTTGTAGGATCTTCCGTCAAAAAAATCATGGTTTGTTACATTGAAATTTCATACTACAATCTATCTTTGAAAATCAACCAATCATAGTTTTTTTTAAAACTTTTTTCTTTATAAAGAATGAAGGTTAATAAATAAACTACGTAATTTTTGCTTCAGGCTGGAAAAAAATATTTGATCAATTTAATGAACGAGTTGATATAAAATAAGTAATTTCAAACAGGAAGAAATACTGAAATGTGATTTGAAATTGCCTGAATCACTTTCGAAACAATGCCGCATGCTAATAAGGAGTGTTTTGGAGGCAGACACAAGAAAAAGATTAAAAGTCAAGGATATCATGGAACATAAATGGTTCAATACTAATGAAGAAGATGTGAGTGATGAGTGGGTGTTGAGCAATGTAGTGTACAGGGAGGGTGGTGATGAAACTAAGAATGACATAGAAAAAGTTATCGACAAGTTAGGAAGAAATAGTTGTTATAGTAATGGAGATAATAAGTTGAACAAAAGTTATGAAAAGCCACATTTTGGTGGAGAAGACGAAGATAAAGAAATATGTGCACAAAATGATGATTCAACGCTGTCGAAATACGATGTAGATGTGTTGAACGAGTTGGAAAAGTATGGTGTGAGTAGGAGAATGGTGGAAGAGGATGAGGATAGAATCGAGGGTGATTATATTGCTTTATACCGTATAATAAAACTTCGCTTGCAAATCGATGAAGAAAGGCGTTTCAAAAAAAGTGTTGAAAAAAATCTTGGTGATAAAAAATCAAGATCGAAAATGTCCTCCAACATCTGTGTTATTTTTTAATATTTTAACTCTTTTCTTCACCTTTTAATCTTCATTCACTTTCACTACAGTCATACAGAATTGATGTCATAAAAGACTCGTAACTTTCAAAATTAATATATGCTTTGTTTAATTCCCTACTCCAAATCTATCTTGGTTCAGATTTTCCTTTAGCCTTCGAATTTATTTATTTAATTCATATTATTATTTTTCATTTTTTTTCTTTTTTTTTGTTTATTAGGTCTTCAAGTTGTTTTAGAATACAGAAGAAAAGTTTTATTTCAAATGAAACTCGTGGTTACTGCTGAAAAAATTGGAAGTTGTTGAAAAATTTTGTTTTCTTTTCCATTTTTAGTCTATGTTTGGGAAATTGCTCATAAAATATTTTTATAATATATGTATGATGAATTGATGCCATAAATAAACTTAAAAGCTAAATGTCTATTTCAAAAATTCAATACAAAGCAGAATAAATCTTCGTTAGAAATCCGATAAACTAAAAAAATTGATTAGAACTTCCGGAGAGAATAATTTCAAAGCATAAAAATGTCGAAAAGCCGCTAAAAAATAACTTTTTTTGATGAAATTTAAATAAAAGCGTTAAAATTTCAGGGGGTAAAATTAAATTAAAGGACTTTTGAACTGAATGAAAAAAAGCAAATTTAAACCTGGGAAAGTTAGTGATTTATTTTTATTTTTCGATTACAAGAGAATCAAAAATGTAATTTAGCTGAAATATGCTGAGGTTAGTTTTGTTTGACCTTGAAACCCATTAATTAACATTATTGCAGGTTTGCTGAAAATGAAGATTAAATTCTCGAAAGATGGAATTATAAGAATAAAAATTTGATTTATATGTGTGCGTTTTCGTGATTTTGAAAGAAAATTTTTAAAAATCATGCTTTTAATCATCTCTGAAAGCTCAATAAAACTTTGAAACTAATAAAATTTTAATCAAGTTTTGAATAAATTGCTGTGTTTAAGTCTTTAAATTTAGAAACTTATAAAGGTTTGAATAAAAAAGATGAAAATACAAGCTGGATTTAAAATTTTTCACAACTTTTTTTATAGCTTTGAGTGAAAAGAGTTTCAAAGAAAGTTTTCTTGAGATTATTTAAAAATAATATATTATGAGTTGGTCATGAATTTCAAATTAAGTTAGAAATATTTTGCAACAGGGATAAACCCATTTTTAAAAATAATCATTATTAGTTTAGTACTATTTGCATATTCGAAAAAAATCGAAAATCGCGTTAAACTTTTATCTACAGTTATAAAACTCAAAATAGAAATAAAGTCAAATGATGACTTAGTGTGGATGCTTAGAAATTCAAAGCTATCTGTTGCATTTAATAATGGAAAGCCGTCGCTCATAATAATTTAAATTCCAAATAAAAATCTATCGGAAAAGATTTAATATTTCATCAACTACATCAGAACAGTAACAGAAGCGAGCCATACTGAGTATTGTGAACTTAATAAACAGAATCATATAAACTTGAACGATGGAGTGATATCACGAACAGCTGTCAATTCCATGGATTCGGAACAAATGTGTTTTCAGGAAGTACTTGTTACAGATTTCCTTGCAACAAATGTCACACGCCACCTTACCTTTTTCGACACCTTTGTACAAGCTCCTCGTAGTTTTGTCCTTGTGTTGGAATCTATTTAATAATTTTTCGTCGTTTTTACTGTCAAATAGAGTATCGAAATCTTCAAAAGATTTTTTGAAAACTCTTTTTTTAGGGAGTTTATAAGTATTTGAAAATGAGTCTTTAGTGTCGAGTATGTTGAGGCGTCGGTGTTTATTGTGCCTATTGTAGCTAATGCTGCCAACAAATTTTGAATTAATATCGCAATCTTTCGAAAAACTTTTCTTATATTTATTGAATCTACTTTTAAACTGATTTTTGCTGTTTTTGTTTTTATTATCGATGTAACTTTTATTTTTTAAAGATTTATTTATCATGCAGTTTTGAGTACTTGCGCATTTGCAAGCAAGGACTACGCCATGACTTTTAAATTTGTGGGTTTTTAAAAAATATTTGCTACTGAACTCCTTGTTGCAAACTTCACAGAATGTTTCTGGGTCAAAAAATAATTTTGGCGTTTTGTTTTGTTGTTTTAAACTTTTAAAAGGTTCGCCTTTTGCCTCGTCAATTTTATTCGCAAAACATTGTTTTTTAGCGTGGCTTTTATGGTCCTTTTTGGCAATGTTGTCGACTCTATCATCTTTAAAAGAAAACTTTCCATTTATTGCTTGTTTCTTTACTTTATTTGATTCAACGATATTATCAAAATTATTATCATCATTGATTCTATTGTTTATTTCTCCATTGTAAATGTAATTCTCATTCTCTTTATCACTAACAACAATATTTTTTTTTTCATCATTAAAATCTATATTTTTTGGTTCGAAGTTGTGTTTGAAGGCTTGCATAGGTTTTTTCTGGAGATGGGCATCTGAGTCAAGAAAACATTCCACACTTTCCTCTTCTCCACCATCATACTCCTTCGTTTCTTCAATCTTTTTATCTTCAGTGCCAATTTTATATTCTTTTTCCTTCATTCTAGATTTATCAGTGTTTTTTGAAAAATTAATCTCGTTCAAATTCTCACCACTGTCTACATGGCGGCTGCTTTCATATTTGTTGAAACTCGTGAAAAAGTTTTGATGATCAAGACGTTTATAATAATCTTTTTTTGAAATATCATTACACATCTCTAACTGTGTTGATAAACCTTCATCACCAATTGTGGAATTTTTTTCTTTTGAAATATTCAAATCTTTCGAGTCGGATTTATTGTTAAAAGCCTCAATTTTAGCACTTTTATTGATGCTGTTATTAGCAATATTGTTGTCATTATAAACTATAGAAGTTTGATTGCTCAGTTGGTTACTTTTATTAATATTTTTTTCTTGGAAACATTCAAAATTATGAAAATTGGTTTCTTCTTTGATGGTTGTGCCTCTTTTGAATAAGGTTTTATCCGTTTTATTACCTCTTTCAACTTCACCACTGTAATTATAGTTGTTTTCATAGGTTTGAGGATTTTTAATGAGATTTGAAAAAAAATATTTATCAACATATCTTTTCGGTTCATCAACATTAGAACGGCTTTGTGAAAAATCGCAATTTGTTTTACAATCTTTGACATCGTTTTTCGCATTGCTGCATTCTCTTTCATTTTCATATATTTCACTTTTATAATAAGAGTCATTTGCATAATTTTCTTCATCACAATGTTCAGTGTTGAATTTTTTATTTGAATTACCAAAATGGTTATCACTGGCAACTGGTAGCATTTTTTTTACATCATTATCATTAGTGCCGTCATCGTCATAAATGCCATGGATTTTCTTTTTGTGGTTTTTAAGGAAATATTTGTTGCAGACGTTCTTGTTGCAAATACTGCAAAACACCCTTTCGAGTGTTTTTGTGTTGTTATTAACAAGTTTGTTGTATTTGTTGTGTCCGGGAGACTGTGTGTTAGATATGCTGCAGTGTTTCATATAGCTTGGGTAGTTGTAGAAGTCGTTGATCCTTTTTGAGCAAAAGCTGCTTGCATAGTTAATATTGAAGTTTTGACTTGGTGGAGATATTGGATGGTTGTTTTTGTTCATTTTAAAAAAATAATCGTGCTTTATGTCTGACGTTTTTTCATTAAAATTGAAATTTTTATGTTCAAAGTTTGAACTTTTGTTTTCAAAAAAACTACGAATATTATATTCCTTGTCGCATCGTTCGTCACTCGGAACAGATGGAAAAGAGTTTGAGAAATCATCGGATAAAAACGAGAATGGTAATGAAGTCAATTTTGAAAATAAAAAATTATTTTCTTGATTCTTTGGAGATTCTAGAGATTCTAGAAGCTTGTATTTGTTGTAATGAGCCAGTTGAGATGAGTTGAATAGTTTGGTAAAAGCATAAAATGGTAGAAAAGAAAAAAAAGAGTTTGTTAAAAAATTAGCAAAGTTTTTATAAGAAGTTAGGTCGAGGTGGGAAGACAATGTAGAAGAGGGGTAAAAAAGGGAAAATGGTGGCTGTGAAGATAGAGAAGCGAGTGAAGAGATAGAATTAGACGAAGGAGAAAACAAGGAAAAAGAAGAAGAAAGAAAAGAAAAAGAAGAAGAAGAAGAAGAAAAAGAAGAAGAAGAAGAAGAAAAAGAAAAAGAAGAAGAAGAAGAAGAAAAAGAAGAAGAAGAAGAAGAAGAAGAAGAAAAAGAAGAAGAAAAGTATTGCTGGTTTTGAAGTGGCATCGAATCTATGTTTCTTTCCTTACCAATTGTCATTTTATCAATGTTTTTGTCGGCTTCAAAAAGTGCTTTGCGTTTAAAGTTTTTCATTTCAAATTCATTGTCTCTTTTGATAGTTTTAAGATTTTTGTCAATTTTTCTAATGATATGTTCAAAAATGCTTAATTTTATCACGTCGTTTATTCCAAAGCTTTGTTTTAAATTCGAAACTAAATCAAACCCAGAATTTAAATTTTTTTCACCAGCTTTTACTTTGACGGCAGGCAATGTTGAATCATGTTTTAAGAATGCTTTTTCATTTCCTGCATCATATGCATGACTTGGTGTTTCCATGAATTGTGATCTTGAATTGTTTTTACAATCATAAACACCTTTGAAAATATACTCTATAAGAGTATCAAAAGGATCATGCTCAGAATTCGTCCGACTATCGCTATAATTAGTTCTTTTCCCTTCATTATTAGACTTTTTTTCTGTGCTTGTAGTCGTGTCAGGTAAACTTTTTGTACTTACATTACAAACGAGTGGTAAATGGGTGGTGTGGTTTGGTGGTGTGGAGACGATGGGGGAAGAGAGGGGTTGTGGTTGGTTCTTGAGGCTGTAATGATTTGAAGGTTCTGAATCACTTACTTCAGTCATTGGTTGGCAGTTGTTGTTTTTGGAGGTGTGTTGAGTCGGCATGTGCAAGCCATGGTTTTGTAAGTAATTATCGGAACTTATTTTATTGTTTAATTTGACACTATCATCAGTTTTGCTTTGAAAACTCAAGCCATGAATATCTTGCTTATGTTTTCTTAAATAATATTTGTTGCAAAAGTACTTTTTACAGACACCACAAAAGGTTTCGTGGGTTCTAGGGTTCTTTAAACAAGGACTTGATAAAGAGAACGAATGATTTTTATGATTATTATTGGATAAAACTGATGAGGAAGACGAAGAGGATGGTGGGGATAGATAAGTTGCTTGGTAGCCACCGAATGTGCCTGAAACGTTTAAGCTTTTTTTGTGGCCAGTAAAACTTGAATTATCGTTAAAACGATCTTCAGTGCTTTTGCACATGTCTTTGCAGTAAAGATATTGATTTTGGTAATTGACTTTTTCTAGATTATTGATTGGATAACCATTAGGAGATATTTTTTTGTTACATGTAGAGTTAGATACGCTAGAAGATAATGGAAAGTAGGTGGAAAAAGTCGGTGATGTTGTGAAAGAAAAGTGAGGCGAGGTTTCACTGCTGGAAAAGAAACTTGAATAACTTGGAGAAAAGTTTTCTCTTTTGAAACAAAATTCATTTTGAAAACTTTTTGACTTATCGTTAACTTGATACATTTTCAATGTTTTGCAAACATTTCTAATTAAAAATAATCTCTATAAAGTCATATTAAAACACTTTTCAAAAACTAATCAATTTCGAATAATCACGATTCAACTATAAATCTTTTTCTAAAACTGCCGACCTCTTAAATGTTCATCCTGCATGAAATTTTTTTTGAATCATCGATGTATAAATCATAATCCACATCTAATTTAAGCTTTTTAGAGTTGATATAATGATAAGCGAATAAAACTTGAGCATCACGTGCGGTTTGACCTTTGTTGCTATCGTTTCATGCTTTGAATCTTCCTTGCTTGTTGATGGTTGTGACGTTTCAACTGATTCATTCCGTTTTCATGTTATAGATTGTTCTAACTGATAGTTGCCTGTATTTTGTGGTTTTATCAGCTATTTTTAAGAGATTAAAGTAAATATTTTAAATAAATTAATTGTTGGTATTATGTGTTAAATTATTTATAACAAGTTTTTTTTTGAAAGACGAGTTTCTAATAAGTGATATGTTTTTTTTTTTCATATTATTTAATTTTTAAATCATTTGTTGACCAAAAACTTTAGAAAATTTTTTTTATACATTTTGAAGCACTAAAGAAATTTTAAAAGATCGAGAGTAAATAAAATGAAAATTGAAACTGAAAATTGAAGCGAGAAAAAAGTTAATTGGGAATAAACCTACAAAAACTGTAAGCTATAAGGTAAAATATACAAAAAAAACATTTTAAAAAAATTTTTTCTGTAAACTTCGAGAAAAACTTTGGATTTTACTTGTTTGAGCGCAGACAAATAGAGAAAGAAAAATGAAGAACTATGTGTGACGAAGGAAAAGTAAATCGTTTTCTTTACGTATAAGCAATGCTTAAAAATATTTTTCAAAAAAATCATTCAGCTATGGAAATAGTAGAAAAAACTTAATTGAACTGAACAATGGTTTTTTATTTGTTCGAAAATCTTCATCAAATTAAAAGCATCTCCAAATGAGTCGAGGTTATTTTTGAACGTCATGCATGGTTTGTGGTTGTTAACCACGAAAGATCGACTATGAAAATGCCCAGAGTATACTTTTAATTTAAAAAAAAATTTCTAAAAGTTGAAAAAAAAATTTTTTATTTGATTAAAAATATTGCGGCCTGTTATAACATCAAGCATAAGAGGACGGAGATATTTATGAAAGAATACACGAGCCTTGATTTGTTGGTGTGGCAACTTTTGATTTTGAATTTACTTTTTTTTCAAATTTCTTCTAAATTAGTTTTGAAATTTATGAATTTGAAGCACGAGTTCTTATATATTGTGGACATTTCAAATTCAAAACATGAAATCACTATCATTAATTCTATTTAATTTTCAAACGTTGAAATTTCTTTTCTAGTAAATTCATATATTTGGAAAATTCCTCTTAAAAGCTAAATGGTTTATTCCAACGGATGACCGATTACTGAAGTTTTTGATTGATAAGTAGAATGCTTGATTGATAAAAAAAAATAAGGGGATGGAAATTTCGAAATTGAATTATTAAACTATTTTTATAA
Organism: Pterobdella sp. o SKG-2022; assembly: GCA_964035795.1. NCBI lineage: Eukaryota > Metazoa > Annelida > Clitellata > Hirudinida > Piscicolidae > Pterobdella > Pterobdella occidentalis. The sequence goes on along the minus strand of OZ038323.1, from coordinate 4,720,645 downwards.
AATTTGTAGAAGAAAATAAAGCAAAAAATTGTAATTAATTTTTCTTCTGAACTGTTTCCCTTGGAGGCATTTGAAAATCAAAAATTTCAATATATCAAAATATCAAAAATTTTTAAACCGTTTCAACTCTCACAACGTCTAAATAAGAGTTTTTAAAGACTGAAAAAGGGATTAGGAACTCGACGCATGGAGAATTCAATTAAAGCTTAAGCTCCTCTCGATGAGTTCTCGCTCAATTTTTTAAAATTTGAAAATTTTTCAAAAATTTGGTTTTTATTTTGAGTTATTACGTTTTAATTCAATTTAAAAATTTTCTCTGATTTTTTTTGGCTTCACGCTCACGTGAAGATTAATGAATTTGGAAATTAATTCAATTTGAAAAATCTCAACTTGGATGTATTTGGAGGAAATTTTACATTATATCGTTTTTTTACATCTGCCAATAGAATAAAAGAAGCAAGAATGTCTGTCTTTTATACTTGAAACGTGTTCCAAATATCAATTATCTCTAATCATGGGACAAATTGGGCACATTTAATTGGACTTTTTATGAAAACCTCATACATTTTCAATCACACACATAATTACACATTCCTGTTTTGAAAAAAATTGAAATTTTTTTTTTTAATTAGATACTTGGTAGAATACATTTTTAGATTTTGAATTTTTTAAATAAAAAAGAAATTATTGGATTCAGAAGGAATTTGATTTTATTTGTGGAACATTTTAGAAGTAATTTGAAGATTCATTTTTAAATGATTTCTCAGACGGGTTGTCTTACATTTATTGAGCAGTTTGATTAAAAAATGTTTTAAACCTCATTACACTTCTTAGAATACAACCCTTATTAGAAGGTTAAAACATGCTCACGGTGATATTTTTGGAAAGCTTTAATGATTTATACTCAATGTGAACTAAGGTTAGTTGTAAGTCTATTGTCATTATTAATTTATTACTATTTCTAATGAAATGTAGTTTTTGCTTCATCTCCATTACGCTGAAATGTTGCAGTTCTTTGAAAACTTTAACTGGCGAGTTAAGTCGTAAAACCGCCAAAGATTGACAAAGTTATTTTTAACAATGTGAGTTCTGATGTTTGATAAAAAGATTTGATTTTATGTTTTATTTTCTAAAGATTTTTTGAGTTGGCTCTACACAAGTTTTATTTAAACAAAAAATCAAACAAACAAAAAAACAAACAAGCCAACAAATAAACGATAAAACTCTTTTACTTAAAAGTCTTTTAAAGCTGGTTTATGCAAGTTAACAAAAGCATTTGAACACGGAAAATGACTTTTGAAACTTTTTGAAATTCCAAAACTGCTTAAGCATTAATAACAAATTGAAATGTGAAAAAAAGAAAAAAGTGAATAATCATTCAATCAAAATAAAATAAAAAAATAAATTAAACACTACAATATAAATTAATATTAATTAAAAAATAAAAATCAATGAATAAATATAATATTGATATAAAATAACCTTTATTGCCAGTCTCAAATCTTTCTCAACACAATGTATTTTTTACACAGAAAAAAATATTAATAAGCCATTTGTACTTAAAAAATTGAAATTGTCACTTGAATCAGAGTTTCAAATCTTTTATAACAACAGCCAGACACTTGAATATGGCGTGAAGGAATATATAGAAATAAATACGTAAAAACCTTTCTCCCTCAAACTCGATTCCAGCATTTATATATGGATAAAAATGCTTGATAGAAAGTAATTTAGGTTATAAAGATTTTCTGTAGATTTCATTTCCAAAATAACTGGGCGCTTGTATAGAAGCATGAATTTTTGATGATTAAATTAATTAATCTTTTTACAATCTCATCTCGTTATTTTTGTTTAGTGTTGTTTTCTACTTGGTTTTTGAGAATATTCACTTTTGGTCATCTTACAATTAAATGCAATAAAATCAACTTTAAAAACTATAAAATGCCCTTTGTAACGTACCAAAATATAAAAGAAAACTACGACTCTTGAAAACGCTTATTAAATAGAAGTAGGATTGACATATTAAAAAAGTCCGGTAATCCACTTAAAAAAACATACCAGAACCGATCAGTTTTGAAAAAAATAAAATAAAATTCTCAATGAAATTAATTTGACTGGGAAGTACGATAATTATGGGATTTTCAGAAATTCAATTTCATTTTACAACGTTGTGTACCCACCTTAGTTGTATTATATTTAAATATTTCAATATTTATGCTTTTATTTGAATTATTGAAATATTTAAAAAATAATAATTTTCTTTTTATGGGCTCGCTTTTGAAAGCAAGCTCAGATTTTCTTTCAAATCCTAATCGTTAAATATCAGGTTACTTTTTGAAAGGCTAGCTCAAATTTAATGCTGACTTTTTCGTTTGGTTTTGCAGAAAAATAAAATGTTTTTTTGAAAGAATAAGATTTGTTTCTGAAAAATATTTTAAGGAAAAATTGAAAATTTTCAAGTTTTTAAATTAGAAAAATTGAATTCAACAGAATAGAAAATTCAAATGACATTTCTCTTCCAAATTGAAGCTTTAATTAAGTTTTTATTTAAGAATTGTTGAAAGCTTGAGATTGAAAATAAATTTTTTAAATTTTTTTCAAATCGAATTTAAATAATTTTTCAGACCGAAGTTTTAATCAAATTTACTTTTTGAAATATTTTCAAAAACACTTTGGAAAATAAAAATTGTGTTTTAGTCAATTTAAACTTTAGATTTGAATTTCATTTGAAATTTTACTGAATTTTTTTGCGATTTGACGAGCGTATGATCCTGGGGAATTGAAACTTCATCGAAAATTCAGATCATTTTCGAAAAATTAAAATTTCAAATTTATTTTGAATTCTACTTTTGAAAATGAGATTTTTCAAAATATTTTTGAAATATAAAAAAGTGAAAGTTTATTTAAATTTTCGAAAATTGTTTATTTTCAAGAAAATTTGCATCCTTCTATTTGAAACATGCTCAAAACAAAATTTTGAATTTGTTTTACGAGAAAAGCAAAATGCAATTTTGTTTTTGAAACTCTCAGTCCAGATTTAATTTAAAATCTCATACCAGAATGAATTGAAATTTGAAAAAGTATTAAAAATTTAAATTAAATATTTTTTAAACTTTAAAATCTTGATAAAACATTTTATGAAACATGAAACATCTAAAAACGAAATTTATATTTCATGCTAGTAATAAATAAAATTTCAAAGTTCACTTTCAGCTTATAACATTTATTCAAATTTATTTTTTAAATTACTTTTCGTAGTTTTGATGTTTAGTTTCACTATTTCTCTTGTTTCCAAGAAAAGTACGGAAGTTTTCATTTGAAAAATTGAAATCAGCAAATAATTAAATTGTAATTATTAAATTTTTCGATCAAGCACAGTTTCGAAATAACTTAAATGAAAACTTATAGGAAAAATTGTAAACGATATTAATTAAGATTGAAATTAATATAAGAAATGTTTTGAGTTTAAAGCTTGATGACTAGTAGTTGAATGCAACTTTTCTCTGTAATACCTTCCATCAACATCTAATCCCTTTTGCCAGTCATAACCAAAAAATAATCACTATTCCAACTAAAATAATTCTGAAATATTTCATTAACTAACTCTGAATAATTTGGTTTTTTTTTCTAAAATAATTCAATAAAATCTCTGTGGGTAATAAATTAAATAACTTTAAACATTAACTTTTCCATATCATTACCATTACTTACTCATATAAAGAAATTTAAAAGCCTCCGCCGAAAAATAAAATCTGAATTTATTTTTAAAGTTTGGATCTACAAAATAAGATTTATTTTATCTGGAATTTCAACATTAAAAACCTTATTTATCTTTCCATTCATCTATATAGCTATTTATCAATCTCTATTTTTTGTGTTTTTTATAATTAAAGATATGTTTAAAGACCTTTTTAAAATTACAAAATAATGAAAACGTTCAAAATTGAAAATTACTTTTAAAATCTCGATAAAAACAAATCAAAATATTGATTGAGCATGCAAAATTACACGGAAATCATTAAAATTCGAACCCGAGCGATAAAGATGAAGCATAAAAAAATATTTTTCGTAAACAATCATAAAAAGCAAACTTAAAATTTAAATTTCCAAAATAGATTTCAATTACCCCTTTGCATAACCTCACTCTTATCATCTCTCATTTAATTTTAACAATATTATGTCCTTTATCTAACAAATGTAGAAAGATTTCAAGAAATGTAGCTATTAAAATAGTGAAATAACATAAAGCCTTATTCAAAAAAAGTCGAGTTTCGCCATCAATCAATACCTTATGCTTAGTTCGCCATCTTTCATTCTACCGTGCATTTAATCTTTTAAGGCTCAATTTAAAAAACGATTCCAAATACATTTTAAAATTTTGAATTTTTTCAGTCAAAAAACTAATTAGATTTTTTATTCATATTGCTTTTAAGTTCTTTTTATCTGCGCATGAAATCTATTCCAGATAAAACTATTCCAAATTATTTCATTTTTTATTCAGCGTTTTGGAGCTTCCACGAAAATTCGTTGTAAAGGGAACATTTTAATTCTTTTAATATGACATTTTTATCGTGTCTTCACTATATTCCACTCAAATTTGTTTCTTTGTATGATCTTTTATTTTTCATTCTCATCAAAACTCAAACAATAACTTATTAATAAACTAAAGAAACAAATTTAAAAACTTTCTCCAAGAGTCAAATAGTGCCACACATTCACTCAGTTTCAATCTTGCAATACCTTTTCATTAAGTCTCTTGTACACCTCCTCATCATCCTCTAAACCATGCTCCTCCAACTCATACTCTCCTTCAAACTTCCTCATCAAATCTTTTTGAACTTTTTTCAACTTTCTAGCTTCCTCCTTCTTTTTAGTTACATCTTTCTTACCGATGCGTTCATGGGCGGCAGAAACTTCAGATTGCAAGAGTGACATTTTTTCTTGCATGCGTTCATTTTCTTCTCCCATCGCTTCTCTTTCAACGTAACCCTTCTCCAGCTTCAAGACCTCTTTTTGTATCTTAAACGTTTTGAACCAGTATTTAATGATAATGGTATACAATTTTTTTTAGTAATAGAGAGAATTTATGAATTAATTAAGAAAATTAATTTGGTTTAATATATAAATTAGAAAAAAAATCAGAAGCATTTCATAAGTTGAATGCCATTATCATCATCACGGGTAGTGTGGAAAAATAAATTTTTCTTGAATACTTATATTTCAAGTACATACAAGATTATATCATAATTAAAATATAAAATACAAAATAACACAATTAATGAGCACTTAATGTTTTTGTTAGTATATCTTAGTATATATAAAAGCGGTATCATGGTTATTCACGTACTGAGCAATGTTAAACTGTTATGGTAAAGCTTTGTATTGTTCAATAAAACATTCAGTGTTCAATAAACTTAAAATTTTTTTTTTCTTTGATTTGAGTAAAATCATTGAAAAATACAAAACCAAAAGCAAAACTCCACTGAATCACAATGAAACCCTTCCTAACACAGAGGCACCTTGGAACGAGAGGTTTTGACCACAGCGTTGTTTTGCTCGTAAGGCTCGAGCTCCGAAAGGATGGATCTGCCCATGATTCTAGGGAAGTCTTGTGGTGTGATTCTTTTGAACAGTTCCTTTATGTCGTCGATGTGGCCTCCTATGTCAACGTTGAAGAAGTTGAAAAAGGCTAATGCTGATTCGGCTTCTGTGGTTTAATAACAGAGTCAGTGGAGAGTTTGGTATTTAAGTTTATCGGTAGTATTATTTTGAAAACCTCTAACGACCGAATCTTAAATTAGAATCAAAATCTTGGTTTTTTTTGATAAAAAACTAAATTGTAAAAAAACAAAAAACCAACATATAAAATAAAAAAATACTTTTCAAAATAAATTACCAATAACCTCAACGACAACCAGAATAGATGGAATTTTTTACCGCCATCATTAATTTCCAAATCCTTCGAATAGACTAACATACATTCAAAACCCCAATCGCATCAAATCGGAAAACTAAACAAAGATGAAACGGCAACACTCTAGCCACCAACCAGCATCTCTGGGCCTACATCGCAGCAAGTTCCAGCAACACAGCTTGGAGCAGAGAAAGATGTTGCAAATTCTCTGAAGTGCGAAGAAGCAGCAATTGAGAATGCTGAGATGACAACAGAAGTAGTATATGCCTATCTGTGAGTCATTTTTTACGTCATGTCAGCAAATTTAACTCATACATGATTTATCTATCAATGTTTCAACAAGCTTTTATAAGCATATGATAAATTTGTTAAAATAAAAAACATATTGCACAAAAGTTTTTCAAAATTAAAATCTATTGAATTTGAATCAAAAAATTTTAAAAACTATGGAAATAAAAAACCAATGCTCAAATTCGTTTTTTTACTTAGAGCTATACAAATGAAGACAATTTCAAGGTACTTGAATGGCGGCAAAGATCGACCAAGTCCTCCATCGTTCCTCGATGAAAAGTTTTTTCGAAGGTCCAGACATCAGAAAATCATCTCCCAATGAAAATCCCGCACTCTTTATTTTGAGGTCAGTCAACTCCTTAGGTATTTGTTGAATGCATGCTTTTTAATGATATAAATAGTAGTTTTGGATGGGTATTTTTTATATGAATCCAATAAATCTACAAAAATTAATTTTTCATTGATAGATGAGGCGAAGTGTTCTTAATTAGCCAGTTAAATGATGTGTGTGATTAAAAGAGTACCTTGTGAATTTTCCTTTTGACTCTTTTGATATTTTTTGCACGATTTTCATTGTCATTATATGTGTTTTTTAGATTGAAAATGTTTTTATTCATATCATTATTAATTTCTTCGTCGTTGAAAAGTTTTTCTTTATCAAAGTTTTTTAGGAAGTTTTTCATTTTATATCGGTTCATATTAAATATATGTTTAATAAAATTATCATTCTCATTATTTTCCATATTATAATCATTGTTTATCCTTATTCCATTATTTTTGTTATTTTCTGTTTGAGGTGAAAACATCAGCTCATTTTTGAAATATTTTAAAATTTTATTTATTTTAAGCAATTCTTTTTTTGTTTTATCCCATTTAAAGTCATATTCTTTTGCATTATCCCTGGATTTTCAAACATAACTTTATTCAAACATATTCATAAACCTATGAGAAATTGATTAGTAATTTTATTATTGTTATTCTTATTTTATAATTATTGATCAATAATTTGAAATAACAACCGTCTAGTCAATTAAATAGGTCACGGATGAAAAAATCAAGCTATTGAAAGCATAAAATAATATTGAAAAGCTAAAAATATATTACTCATTATGTTTGGCCACCAATGTAAAAATTTGCTTTAAAAAATCTTTGGAAATTTTCCTGAATTCTTCAACTGATCCAGCTTTTAAATTATTTGATATTTAAAGTTTAAATTTTGAAATAATTATTATAACTGTAGGGCTTAAAAACTTTGGTGAACCATTTTAAATTGATTTAATGATTTTAATGCTTAAAATATATGAATGATTCATATTTAATGCAAGACACCTTTATTATAAGCAGCATTCAATGCTATTTTAATTGAATTTATGAGATGAGTTTTGAAGAAAAGTCTTTTATTCTTTTGATGTGATGCCTCACTGTACAATTCTAAAACTTTCTATGTGAAACAAAAAAAACATAAACAGAATATATTAAATTTCAAATAGAAATCCAAAATACTTCATAAAATTATAAAGAATTTAGAAAATACTTTTTCAAAAGGTTCAAGATGGTCATAATGTGGAACTCTCCTTTTCACTCTCTGAGAACGATTCATCTTAGCCTCTTTCATAAAATCTTCCCAAGATATAGACGTTTTTTCTTCAGTATTCTTTTTTGAATTTTTATCATTTGAAGCTTCTTTCAGTTTCATGTTAAGAAGAGTCTTTATATGTTCTTTTAAAACCTGTTCTTTAGTTAGTTTTTCATATTCTTTCGCAAACTTTTGCTTGTGCTCGTTCAAGGCGATTTGTAATTCGTGATAAGACATGAGAGATAAAACTAGAGAATTAATTACTTTATATAATTATATGTTTGTTTTAGTGAAATTTTTGTGAATTACCTACCTATAAAAGTGAAAATGACTAATACAAGATATTGTTTCTGCAAAGTATCTTTTTGAAACATTTTTAAAAAACTGATTTTTTCCAAAGACTATAAATTTGTTATTTTAAAAAAAGTGAAAGTATACAATTTTTTTATTTTTATTATTAAATTTAAAAAATTTCAGCGCTATAGTCTCAAAAATTTTTAAAATGGTAAATAGAAACAGAATTTGTTTTACTTAACAACAAAATGAACTATTGCAAATCTGAATGAACTAAACAACATTTATAAGAACGTTAATTATTATCTAATATCTAATAACAGTGTTATGAATTACGTAGTTAAAATGCCCTTCCAAGTTAAAAAATCTTAGAATAAGAAAAACTAACTTATAATATTCGATGCGTTCAAAACTCACCTGCAAACCTGCAAATTTTTTCACATTATTTTCTAAATGGATTTGTTTAAAAATATTCTAAATTGGAAACGCAAAAAAAACAATCTGGTTAATGACAAAAATTGGACTGATTTTAACAATAGTAAACGGGCATATTTAAAAGATAATACAAACCTAAGTAATAATAAAAACTATGATTGTAATACAGAAAAAAAATTCTATTACGATCAAAAATTTCAAAAAACTCAAAATTATTTTGGAAGAGAACTTGAAATTATTTGTAAAATTGAACAAAATAGAATTCCCTCCCTAGTTGTGCATTGTGCCCAAATCATCTTCAAATATGGTCAGTTCTAACATTACATGATTGAAATTTTTTTTTAAAATAAACAATTTCAGGACTCCATACTGAGGGGATATTTAGAGTTAATGGAAACATGAGAAAAGTAGAAGAGATAAAAAACTACATAAACCTCAAATGGAAAGAAGAATCGATGTTCGACCTTTTGTCTCAGTATTTCAAAATTTCACAAAAGAATGCTTTTAAAGCAAACAATCCTGAAATCATTGATAGTGCACAAAACGATGCTAATATCGCTGTTGCCTTGCTCAAAAGTTTTCTTAGGCAACTGCCGAATCCCATCATTGGCGAACCAAACACCAGTGAATTTCTGTACTGTCTCTCAAGTTAGTTTTTACGTTTATTTTGGGTAGTTGAAGTTAGTTTAGTTAGTTATTGTCTAAGTTTTGAAAAATTGCTGTGATAAATTACAAAATCATTGAAAACTAAATGTATTTTTTATTAAAAAGTACGAAGCTTTACGTTGTTTTCACGTGTTTGAAAACTCTACACTATTAACGGAAAATTCACTTTCAATATAAAGATAGTGTTCAATAACTTCATTTACTTTGGTTTGAGATAATCAAACATAAAAAATGTCAATTTTATGAATTTCTTCCTTTAAAAGTTAAGAAAGTGTGTGGCAACAAAGTGAATACTCGATTGAAGGCTCTGATCGACAAACTTCCTCAAAAGAACAAAGACTTGTTGAAGTTTCTGATGCAACTGTTGGTGCTGGTCAACCGTTGGAGTGTGGTCAACAAAATGTCAGCATGTTCGTTGGGCATTGTTATGGGTCCCAACATATTCAGGTTTGAATGAAAGTTGTTGAAAAGTATCATGAATCCTTACTGTAGTTGATGTATCTATGCGTAGAATTGGGATGAGACAACAGCAACAGGCGAATAGCATAGTGACAATGTTGATCGAAGGATACGATGACATCTTCAAAGAGAGTTTCGAAACTTTTGGATCAAAATATGGCAACTTAAAAGTCATTAATTTACATATCAAAAATTATACATTTTCAACTTATAAAAGTTCTTCTTGAAGTTTAATAAAATCTTAAATTATTATTCAAGAAAATAATCTGATTATACGGATTTTTTTTCTTTCATCATACTGATCCTTCGACTCCAACTCCAAACAACAGGACCCCAACAGAGATTTTTACGAAGAACTTGAAGAGACCAATAAATTAGTTTGTTTGAGAGATCACTTGGACTTCTTTTACGGCAACTTCAATGGAAAGTGGGATATCTATGGTTCTAACACACCAATTCGTAACACTTCAAATGTTATGCCTGAGAAGATTAATCACAACAACAATCGGAAAGATCTGATTTACAAGTAATGTTTTATATGTATCATTTGTGAATGAATGAAAATTTTTGAAAAGTTTATTATCAATTCATGAGATTTTTAATAAATTCATCAAGACAGCATAAAAAGCTAAAATTTTAAATTATTTATTCTTATCAGAAACCGCTAAAATAAGCTAAAGCTAAGCAGAACGATAATTATAGCTGTTTTTTTTTGTGTTAATGAATGAAATAGAAATTTTCATGAATCGACTTGAAAATTTTGCGAAAATTAGTGTTTAACAATACATTAAGATTTTTTGAAAAGCTTAATTAAATCATTGTCATCCAGAACCCTAAACGATGAAATTTCTAGGACCATCACGTCGTTTTTGTTTCCTTCTCATAAAAGTTACTCCGAGGACTCCTTGACGAAGTTGAGTGTGGAGTCTTTCGACGAGAAGGCAATGTCACCCGCAAGTGAATTAGATCCTATATCGGAATTTAACGATAATATCAGTTTTAAATATGAAAAGCTTAAAGAAATTGAAAGTTTCAAAAATCAAATACACGAAGAAAAAATCTTAATCAAAGATGCTTTTGAAAGGAATTGTCACAAACAGTTGAAGGATTTTGAGAATGATCTACCTTCAAAATGTGATGAAAACAAAACTCCGACACTGAAAAAAGAACAAAAGGCACAAAGCAGAAATGAAATGGAAGAGGGCATGATGTTTGAGCGCAGTAAGAAAGAACAAGATAAAGGACCCCAACCATTGATAGCCCAACAATCTTTCACCAAACTTCAAATGTTATCAGACGAAGTTTCTCAAAACTTTTCTAACACCACTCTTTCGGATATTTTGGATAACAGTAACAGAGGAGTGGAGAATGAAAGATCTGGGGAAGTGGTGAGTCAAAAAAGTAGCTGGAGCAAGTTTTCAGATGAGTTTGAGGAAGGAAAAGAAGAAAAATCGGCGAAAAGTGCTCATAATACTAATGTTTTGAAAAGGTTTGATAAAAAAGTTGTGAAAAACACAAAGATATCTTCTCAAAAAGATTTGAAATGGGCTAAAACCTCAAAATGTTTTTCCCACAACCAGACATATCCACAAAAAACATCCAATATCAAAGACGATAAAACTTTTCAAACAAAAAAATCTTCATGTGAGCTTGATGCAACATCATACATAGACGAGTGTCAACAAAGTAAAAGCGAAAAAACTTTGAAGATTAGAACCATACCCATAGACCGGTACACAGGCGACATTCCTAAAACATTTATTGCAGCTAAGAACTTGAACATAACAAAAAAAAAGAAACATACAACTGAAACTCGAGCGATAAACGACGAGTTGAAAGCGTCAAAAAGTACTATTGAAAACTTCGGAGACGGAAGAAACACTGCTTCCAAAATAAACTGCTCTTTTGCAACTCCTAACAACTTTATTGATAAAGTTTGTTACGAAAGTATGAAAGATAAAGAAAAAACTTTTGAAAGTGCAAACAAAGATAGGAAATCAGATAATGAATCAGATGATTATAAAGGCCGAAACACTGACTATAATGTTAGCGAAGAAGAAGACCAAGGAAGCAAAAAAACTAAAATAGACAATATTGAAGATGAAAAAAAACAGGACGGAAATATTTTTGAAGTTTCAAAAATTGAAGAACAAATTTGTTCAAATGATAAAATTCCTTCATGGATGGAACATACGAAAAGCTCCAAGTGTTGTGACCAACAAGAGGATACTTCAAAAAGTTCTGGCACCCTAAGGGATCTACTATCGGCACTCAAAAACGCCGAAAAAGAACATGAAAAAATCAAAGTTAATAACTCGAATGCAAGTTTCGAAACTAAGTTGAAGTTTGTGGAAAGCATGAAGAGCAATCTGATGAGAAAGAGGATAGCAGAGGGCAGGCCCGCTAACACCAGGGTGAGTTTCAATGCAGTTCAAACAGCACTCTATCACAACCACTTTCAAGAATATATTAATTTACTAAAAACTTCATTCAAAAAGTATAATGATGTATATTGAATTTTAAATGACTAACAGAAAATGACATCTCAGCAATTGAACGTTGAGAAAACTGATCTTCAAAAAATGCTTTTGTGCTATGAACGTATCTTTGGCAAAGCTGTAAGAGTCACAGTTATTTCTTTCAATACGCTATGCCTTCTATTGAAATGAGCTTGAATTAGTTAACAAGTTTCAGTTTATTCAATTTTGGCCAAGTTCATCATCCTTATCATCATTATATCAACCGCGTCAAAATAAATTTAGCTTTTAACTATCACTTGAATACAGGTGGTTCAAGAAGAAAAAGAACTAGTACGCCCATTTTATAACAGGTGAAACTAGTTTGAACATTTGAACATAATTTACACTCAACTCAAACATTTAAAATTCCTTTTAGAAGATTTCTGGAAAAGTTAACATAATTAAATTGATGAATCTTTCCTAGATTATATAAGTTATTTATATCATTATTACTCCTTTAAAATCCTTAGTCCTATTTACATGAGGACATACCAGCCTAAATGAATGATTTTTAATTCTGCAACAGGTACAGTAACGTTAAGCAGATGATCAAAAGTACTAGCCCACGCTGATCACCGTTTATATGAGCCTTATGATAGAAGTTCAATTCATTCGATTATTCTCTAAAAAATAACTTTGTCTCTGAGCTTATTATGCTATTTTTAAATCTTTCAATTTGTTCAATTTTTTCAAATAAACCTATTGAAAAATTTGAAAATTTTCAAATGTAATTTATAAGACATTGTTCAGCCAACATCTGATAATAAATTTACATGGTGACATGAATGACCTTAAAGTCATAGTTACTATTTTTCTGTCATTTCACAGCATAAATCATTTGGTTATATTTTCGATGTTCGATGGATCAAAATAATAATTTTGAAAACATGAAATTTCAAAAGTTTTGAGGCTCTGAATTTTAATTTAATGGATAGTGGGTAACAATCTATAGTCATTTAATAGCACAATTTTGAAACATTTTAGTTTTTATGACGAAGTCATTTATTTATCTAAAAGATTCCTGTTAGTAATGTTCCAAGAACTTCATAGGTCGAGATCATCGTCCTAGTGTTGAAGGAAAGTTTAGACTTAGGGTATGCAAAGAAAAGATTGATTAATTAAAAACTTTGATTGTTCATTTCATTTTTCGAAAATTTACTTCATTCTTGCAACACTTATTTTTGAAAAGTTCAAAGAATCATTCATAAAACACTCCAAATACTTGAAAATGAATAATTAGTTGCAAGAAAACGTCTTGAAATTCAGAGCATAGATAGAAAGGTTAATGCAGATACAATATTCAAAATGAAGTTTTTCTATGGATATATCGAGTATTATTCTCAAAAGTTCTTGAGGCGGCCATTAACTCGATAACTTTCATGATGCCGAATTTCCAATGTTTCTCAAAATTGAAAAGTTGATACGAATTTTCATTTTTTAGAATTGAGATTTCGAAAACTCGATCATATTTTCTCGTACAGAACTGGTCTCAGGCTTCAGTAAATATCGCAAGTTGCCACATGAGAATATAAAAATTATCAAGTTGGTAAACCTAAAATTTGAAACTCAATTTAGAATGTTTTTCAAGAGGTTTCCGTTTATGAACAATATTTTTGAAAAATTCATGGTGCTTTAATATACTTCACAGTTTGGAGTTCTGAACGTAAAAAACACAAAACTTGAATGATATTGCCATACCATAACTTAATAATGTAAGTTTAACTTGGGAAAAGTAAAACCAAATCAGATACAAAAATTACTGTAAATAAAAATAATTATTTGAAAGTATGAAGCTTTTAGTTACAAGTAAAACATTTCAAGTATGTTCATTAATAACATTTTTAGAATATAAAACTTAATGCTCAAACTTTTTTAATTTTTTTGGTTTTAAACTTTTAACGTTAAACTGAACCAAACTTAGGGTTTGCACTTTAAAGCAACTTTTCTGTTAGAACCTGTATAAAAGTAGACTCGGTATTAGGCATCTACAAACTAATATTCCGGTATCGTTGTTGGCCAGGCAAATGATCCTTCATTTTTGACAACGTAAAGCTGAAGTGCCCAAGTTGGAGAATTGCAAAGCTTGACAACCAAGCTGTACGATAGCTCGGGCTGGCGGTATTTAAAAACTTGTTACAAATAAAAGGCTAATTTTATGATTCATTCCACCTAAGCTCTATAAATAATCTAGAACGGCTGCCATCAAAACCAAATACTGTAGCAAGTATATCATTAGGAAAAATCATTTACTTATGACAATCAAATCAAAAGAGCTTAAAGAACTTTATTTTAGAAACAGCTTCTGAAATATTCAAAAAAGGGTGAACGTAATCTAAGGAATATTAACTTGGAAAAAAGGTTTTGAATATTAGAAAAATTTTGCCTGAACTTGTTTATATCAACTTGAAAACTTTCAAAATAATTTTGAAACACTCTTGATGAAAGTCATGAAAATTGTGGATAACATTTATACGACGATAAAAATCTGGTAATAGACAATAAAGCATCGCTTAGAAAAATTCAGCTGATATATAAATCGAAAGCTAACTTTTTAGGGACATCCTAATGTACTTATGTGCAATATCAACAGTTTTCAACGTCAATTTATGGGAAAAAATTAGTACATTTATTGAGCAAAAAGTAGCTATAACTTTCTATAAGTTTAGCCTTATTATAACACATTAGCAAAAAAAGTTTAGTAACTTATCGAAAATTATAGCTACTTTTTGCTCAATAGATGTACTAATTTTTTCTCATAAATCAAAAGCTTTTCATAAAAACTCGGAAAGAATTTATAAGTAGTCTTAATAAAAATATTTTTACAAAAATGGGTTTAAAATTAGAAGTTTTATTGCTAAGAAATAAATCATCGAAATGAAAATGACGTTATTATTATATTGAGAGATGTAAATTAGAATACGTAAGTGGGATTGATTGAGTAGGGTCTTGCATATAATGAAATCAAGTCATAAAAAACAGGGAAATATAAAAAGGTTTATTATAAATTTGAATAAAAGGAGAAAGTTCAGAATTAAAATCATGAATAGTAGAAATGGCTAGATTTCTTAAACAAATGTTTTTGAATTCTAAGTCTTGAAACACTTCGCTGAAAAACATTGGAAATATTGAAAGAAACCGATAATAAAGAATCAAAATTAAAAAAAAAATCAAAAATGAGTTGAACAAAAAAATGTGGTCGAAAAAAATATTCAAGAAAGCTACATGGAAACTGATATTGATTTACATTATTGTTGATATATCTTTAATGGAAACTAAAGTGATCAAAAATAATGGAAGACTAAACAATGATGATAGACAAACTGATGGATCAGAAACGAAAAAGAATATTTTAAGGATATTAGTGTCCAAACCAGTTGGAACTAGTACATCAATTCGAAGTTTTACTAGAATAAATTCAAATACTGGAACAAGTGGAACAACAGTATCGGTGACGACAACTGAGTCAACTAACACGAGTGTTGAGTCTAAAACAATTGAAACCATTCCCAAAACATCGACAACTATAACTAGACCTATCAAAACAACTAGTATAATACCTAAAAAAACTAGCTTAGCAACATCAACCATTGAAGATACAACAACTGAAACAGTTTCTACAACTAAAAAACGGACCACAACTGAATCATCAACAACGAATTTTGAAAGCACAACAACTGAAACATTAACTACGACATTTGAACCAACAACAACAGAGTCAGTTACAACTAGAGCAGTGTTTACAACAACTGCGTCAATGACATCAACGTTTGCAGAGACAACATCAGAGAAAATTTCTACAACAAACAAACCAACAACAACTGAATCATCAACAACGACCCTTCCAAGCACATCAACTGAAATACTAACAACGACCCTTCCAAGCACAACAACTGAAACATTTACTACAACAATGGATCCAACAACTGCGTCAGCGACCTCAACATTTGTAGATACAACAACTGGAACACTTTTTACAACAAACAAACTTACAACAACTGAAACAACAACAAAGACCCTTCCAAGCACAAAAACTGAAACATTTACTATAACAAAAAAACCAACAACAAATGACTCAGCAACAACAACAGCGGTGTTAATATCAACCGCATCAGCGACCTCAACGATTATAGATACCACAACAGAAACATTTACTACAACAATGATTCCAACAACCGCATCAGCGACCTCAACTTTTGCAGATAAAAAAACTGAAACATATTATACAACAATTAAACCGACAACAACTGAGTCAGCAACAACCACAGCAGTGTTAATAACAACCGCATCAGCGACCTCAACGATTGTAGATACTACAACTGAAACATTTACTACAACAAGGATTCCAACAACCGCATCAGCGACCTCAACTATTGTAGATACAACAACTGGAACAGTCACTACAACAAGTGAACCAACAACAACTGAGTCAGCAACAACCACAACAGTGTTAATAACAACCGCATCAGCGACCTCAACGATTGTAGATACAACAACTGAAACAGTTACTACAACAATTGAACCAACAACAACTGAGTCAGCAACAACCACAGCGGTGTTAATAACAACCGCATCAGCGACCTCAACGATTGCAGATACAACAACTGAAACATTTTCTACCACAATTAAACCGACAACAACTGAGTTAGCAACAACCACAGCGGTGTTAACAACAACCGCATCAGCGACCTCAACGATTGTAGATACCACAACTGAAACAGTTACTACAAAAATTGAACCAATCACTGCGTCAGCGACCTCAACTTTTGCAGATACAACAACTGAAACAGTTACTACAACAATTGAACCAACAACAACTGAGTCAGCAACAACCACAACATTGTTAATAACAACCGATTCACCGACCTCAACGATTGTAGATACAACAACTGAAACAGTTACTACAACAATTGAACCAACAACTGCGTCAGTGACTTCAACTTTTGCAGATACAACAACTGAAACATTTTCTACAACAATTAATCCGACAACAACTGAGTCAGCAACAACCACAGCGGTGTTACCAACAACCGCATCACCGACTTCAACGATTGTAGACACAACAATTGAACCAACCACTGCGTCAGCGACCTCAACTTTTGCAGATACAACAACTGAAACAGTCACTACAACAATTGAACCAACAACAACTGAGTCAGCAACAACTACAGCGGTTTTAACAACAACCGCATCACCGACCTCAACGATTGTAGATACAACAACTGAAACAGTCACTACAACACTTGAACCAACAACAACTGAGTCAGCAACAACTACAGCGGTGTTAACAACAACCGCATCACCGACCTCAACGATTGTAGATACAACAATTAAACCAACCACTGCGTCAGCGACCACAACTTTTGCAGATACAACAACTGGAACACTTTCTACAACAAACAAACTTACAACAACTGAAACAACAACAAAGACCCTTCCAAGCACAAAAACTGAAACATTTACTATAACAAAAAAACCAACAACAAATGACTCAGCAACAACAACAGCGGTGTTAATATCAACCGCATCAGCGACCTCAACGATTATAGATACCACAACAGAAACATTTACTACAACAATGATTCCAACAACCGCATCAGCGACCTCAACTTTTGCAGATAAAAAAACTGAAACATATTATACAACAATTAAACCGACAACAACTGAGTCAGCAACAACCACAGCAGTGTTAATAACAACCGCATCAGCGACCTCAACGATTGTAGATACTACAACTGAAACATTTACTACAACAAGGATTCCAACAACCGCATCAGCGACCTCAACTATTGTAGATACAACAACTGGAACAGTCACTACAACAATTGAACCAACAACAACTGAGTCAGCAACAACCACAACAGTGTTAATAACAACCGCATCAGCGACCTCAACGATTGTAGATACAACAACTGAAACAGTTACTACAACAATTGAACCAACAACAACTGAGTCAGCAACAACCACAGCGGTGTTAATAACAACCGCATCAGCGACCTCAACGATTGCAGATACAACAACTGAAACATTTTCTACCACAATTAAACCGACAACAACTGAGTTAGCAACAACCACAGCGGTGTTAACAACAACCGCATCAGCGACCTCAACGATTGTAGATACCACAACTGAAACAGTTACTACAAAAATTGAACCAATCACTGCGTCAGCGACCTCAACTTTTGCAGATACAACAACTGAAACAGTTACTACAACAATTGAACCAACAACAACTGAGTCAGCAACAACCACAACATTGTTAATAACAACCGATTCACCGACCTCAACGATTGTAGATACAACAACTGAAACAGTTACTACAACAATTGAACCAACAACTGCGTCAGTGACTTCAACTTTTGCAGATACAACAACTGAAACATTTTCTACAACAATTAATCCGACAACAACTGAGTCAGCAACAACCACAGCGGTGTTACCAACAACCGCATCACCGACTTCAACGATTGTAGACACAACAATTGAACCAACCACTGCGTCAGCGACCTCAACTTTTGCAGATACAACAACTGAAACAGTCACTACAACAATTGAACCAACAACAACTGAGTCAGCAACAACTACAGCGGTTTTAACAACAACCGCATCACCGACCTCAACGATTGTAGATACAACAACTGAAACAGTCACTACAACACTTGAACCAACAACAACTGAGTCAGCAACAACTACAGCGGTGTTAACAACAACCGCATCACCGACCTCAACGATTGTAGATACAACAATTAAACCAACCACTGCGTCAGCGACCACAACTTTTGCAGATACAACAACTGAAACAGTTACTACAACAATTGAACCAACAACAACTGAGTCAGCAACAACCACAACAGTGTTAATAACAACCGCATCAGCGACCTCAACGATTGTAGATACAACAACTGAAACAGTTACTACAACAATTGAACCAACAACAACTGAGTCAGCAACAACCACAGCGGTGTTACCAACAACCGCATCACCGACCTCAACGGTTGTAGATACAACAAGTGAACCAACCACTGCGTCAGCGTCCTCAACTTTTGCAGATACAACAACTGAAACAGTTACTACAACAATTGAACCAACAACAACTGAGTCAGCAACAACCACAGCGGTGTTACCAACAACCGCATCACCGACCTCAACGATTGTAGATACAACAACTGAAACAGTCATTACAACACTTGAACCAACAACAACTGAGTCAGCAACAACTACAGCGGTGTTAACAACAACCGCATCACCGACTTCAACGATTGTAGATACAACAATTGAACCAACCACTGCGTCAGCGACCACAACTTTTGCAGACACAACAACTGAAACAGTTACTACAACAATTGAACCAATCACTGCGTCAGCGACCTCAAATTTTGCAGATACAACAACTGAAACAGTTACTACAACAATTGAACCAACAACAACTGAGTCAGCAACAACCACAGCGGTATTACCAACAACCGCATCACCGACCTCAACAGTTGTAGATACAACAATTGAACCAACCACTGCGTCAGCGACCTCAACTTTTGCAGATACAACAACTGAAACAGTTACTACAACAATTGAACCAACAACAACTGAGTCAGCAACAACCACAGCGGTATTACCAACAACCGCATCACCGACTTCAACGGTTGTAGATACAACAATTGAACCAACCACTGCGTCAGCGACCTCAACTTTTGCAGATACAACAACTGAAACATTTTCTACAACAATTAATCCGACAACAACTGAGTCAGCAACAACCACAGCGGTATTACCAACAACCGCATCACCGACCTCAACAGTTGTAGATACAACAATTGAACCAACCACTGCGTCAGCGACCTCAACTTTTGCAGTTACAACAACTGAAACAGTTACTACAACAATTGAACCAACAACAACTGAGTCAGCAACAACCACAGCGGTATTACCAACAACCGCATCACCGACTTCAACGGTTGTAGATACAACAATTGAACCAACCACTGCGTCAGCGACCTCAACTTTTGCAGATACAACAACTGAAACATTTTCTACAACAATTAATCCGACAACAACTGAGTCAGCAACAACCACAGCGGTGTTACCAACAACCGCATCACCGACCTCAACGGTTGTAGATACAACAATTGAACCAACCACTGCGTCAGCGACCTCAACTTTTGCAGATACAACAACTGAAACATTTTCTACAACAATTAATCCGACAACAACTGAGTCAGCAATAACCACAGCGGTGTTAACAACAACCGATTCACCGACCTCATCGATTGTAGATACAACAACTGAAACAGTAACTACAACAATTGAACCAACAACTGCGTCAGTGACTTCAACTTTTGCAGATACAACAACTGAAACATTTTCTACAACAATTAATCCGACAACAACTGAGTCAGCAACAACCACAGCGGTGTTACCAACAACCGCATCACCGACCTCAACGATTGTAGATACAACAATTGAACCAACCACTGCGTCAGCGACCTCAACTTTTGCAGATACAACAACTGAAACAGTTACTACAACAATTGAACCAACAACAACTGAGTCAGCAACAACCACAGCGGTGTTACCAACAACCGCTTCACCGACCTCAACGGTTGTAGATACAACAATTGAACCAACCACTGCGTCAGCGACCTCAACTTTTGCAGATACAACAACTGAAACAGTTACTACAACAATTGAACCAACAACAACTGAGTCAGCAACAACCACAACAGTGTTAATAACAACCGCATCAGCGACCTCAACGATTGTAGATACAACAACTGAAACAGTTACTACAACAATTGAACCAACAACAACTGAGTCAGCAACAACCACAGCGGTGTTACCAACAACCGCATCACCGACCTCAACGGTTGTAGATACAACAATTGAACCAACCCCTGCGTCAGCGTCCTCAACTTTTGCAGATACAACAACTGAAACAGTTACTACAACAATTGAACCAACAACAACTGAGTCAGCAACAACCACAGCGGTGTTACCAACAACCGCATCACCGACCTCAACGATTGTAGATACAACAACTGAAACAGTCACTACAACACTTGAACCAACAACAACTGAGTCAGCAACAACTACAGCGGTGTTAACAACAACCGCATCACCGACCTCAACGATTGTAGATACAACAATTAAACCAACCACTGCGTCAGCGACCACAACTTTTGCAGATACAACAACTGAAACAGTTACTACAACAATTGAACCAACAACAACTGAGTCAGCAACAACCACAACAGTGTTAATAACAACCGCATCAGCGACCTCAACGATTGTAGATACAACAACTGAAACAGTTACTACAACAATTGAACCAACAACAACTGAGTCAGCAACAACCACAGCGGTGTTACCAACAACCGCATCACCGACCTCAACGGTTGTAGATACAACAATTGAACCAACCACTGCGTCAGCGTCCTCAACTTTTGCAGATACAACAACTGAAACAGTTACTACAACAATTGAACCAACAACAACTGAGTCAGCAACAACCACAGCGGTGTTACCAACAACCGCATCACCGACCTCAACGGTTGTAGATACAACAATTGAACCAACCCCTGCGTCAGCGTCCTCAACTTTTGCAGATACAACAACTGAAACAGTTACTACAACAATTGAACCAACAACAACTGAGTCAGCAACAACCACAGCGGTGTTACCAACAACCGCATCACCGACCTCAACGGTTGTAGATACAACAATTGAACCAACCCCTGCGTCAGCGTCCTCAACTTTTGCAGATACAACAACTGAAACAGTTACTACAACAATTAATCCGACAACAACTGAGTCAGCAACAACCACAGCGGTGTTACCAACAACCGCATCACCGACCTCAACGATTGTAGATACAACAATTGAACCAACCACTGCGTCAGCGACCTCAACTTTTGCAGATACAACAACTGAAACAGTTACTACAACAATTGAACCAACAACAACTGAGTCAGCAACAACCACAGCGGTGTTACCAACAACCGCTTCACCGACCTCAACGGTTGTAGATACAACAATTGAACCAACCACTGCGTCAGCGACCTCAACTTTTGCAGATACAACAACTGAAACAGTTACTACAACAATTGAACCAACAACAACTGAGTCAGCAACAACCACAACAGTGTTAATAACAACCGCATCAGCGACCTCAACGATTGTAGATACAACAACTGAAACAGTTACTACAACAATTGAACCAACAACAACTGAGTCAGCAACAACCACAGCGGTGTTACCAACAACCGCATCACCGACCTCAACGGTTGTAGATACAACAATTGAACCAACCCCTGCGTCAGCGTCCTCAACTTTTGCAGATACAACAACTGAAACAGTTACTACAACAATTGAACCAACAACAACTGAGTCAGCAACAACCACAGCGGTGTTACCAACAACCGCATCACCGACCTCAACGATTGTAGATACAACAACTGAAACAGTCACTACAACACTTGAACCAACAACAACTGAGTCAGCAACAACTACAGCGGTGTTAACAACAACCGCATCACCGACCTCAACGATTGTAG
Organism: Pterobdella sp. o SKG-2022; assembly: GCA_964035795.1. Taxonomy (NCBI): domain Eukaryota; kingdom Metazoa; phylum Annelida; class Clitellata; order Hirudinida; family Piscicolidae; genus Pterobdella; species Pterobdella occidentalis. The sequence continues at coordinate 4,697,947 of OZ038323.1, read as the reverse complement.
ATACAACAATTAAACCAACCACTGCGTCAGCGACCACAACTTTTGCAGATACAACAACTGAAACAGTTACTACAACAATTGAACCAACAACAACTGAGTCAGCAACAACCACAACAGTGTTAATAACAACCGCATCAGCGACCTCAACGATTGTAGATACAACAACTGAAACAGTTACTACAACAATTGAACCAACAACAACTGAGTCAGCAACAACCACAGCGGTGTTACCAACAACCGCATCACCGACCTCAACGGTTGTAGATACAACAATTGAACCAACCACTGCGTCAGCGTCCTCAACTTTTGCAGATACAACAACTGAAACAGTTACTACAACAATTGAACCAACAACAACTGAGTCAGCAACAACCACAGCGGTGTTACCAACAACCGCATCACCGACCTCAACGGTTGTAGATACAACAATTGAACCAACCCCTGCGTCAGCGTCCTCAACTTTTGCAGATACAACAACTGAAACAGTTACTACAACAATTGAACCAACAACAACTGAGTCAGCAACAACCACAGCGGTGTTACCAACAACCGCATCACCGACCTCAACGATTGTAGATACAACAACTGAAACAGTCACTACAACACTTGAACCAACAACAACTGAGTCAGCAACAACTACAGCGGTGTTAACAACAACCGCATCACCGACCTCAACGATTGTAGATACAACAATTAAACCAACCACTGCGTCAGCGACCACAACTTTTGCAGATACAACAACTGAAACAGTTACTACAACAATTGAACCAACAACAACTGAGTCAGCAACAACCACAACAGTGTTAATAACAACCGCATCAGCGACCTCAACGATTGTAGATACAACAACTGAAACAGTTACTACAACAATTGAACCAACAACAACTGAGTCAGCAACAACCACAGCGGTGTTACCAACAACCGCATCACCGACCTCAACGGTTGTAGATACAACAATTGAACCAACCACTGCGTCAGCGTCCTCAACTTTTGCAGATACAACAACTGAAACAGTTACTACAACAATTGAACCAACAACAACTGAGTCAGCAACAACCACAGCGGTGTTACCAACAACCGCATCACCGACCTCAACGATTGTAGATACAACAACTGAAACAGTCACTACAACACTTGAACCAACAACAACTGAGTCAGCAACAACTACAGCGGTGTTAACAACAACCGCATCACCGACCTCAACGATTGTAGATAAAACAATTGAACCAACCACTGCGTCAGCGACCACAACTTTTGCAGACACAACAACTGAAACAGTTACTACAACAATTGAACCAATCACTGCGTCAGCGACCTCAACTTTTGCAGATACAACAACTGAAACAGTTACTACAACAATTGAACCAACAACAACTGAGTCAGCAACAACCACAACAGTGTTAATAACAACCGCATCAGCGACCTCAACGATTGTAGATACAACAACTGAAACAGTTACTACAACAATTGAACCAACAAGAACTGAGTCAGAAACAACCACAGCGGTGTTACCAACATCCGCATCACCGACTTCAACGGTTGTAGATACAACAATTGAACCAACCACTGCGTCAGCGACCTCAACTTTTGCAGATACAACAACTGAAACAGTCACTACAACAATTGAACCAACAACAACTGAGTCAGCAACAACCACAGCGGTGTTAACAACAACCGCATCACCGACCTCAACTATTGTGGATACAACAACTGGAACAGTCACTACAACGATTGAACCAACAACTGCGTCAGTGTCTTCAACTTTTGCAGATACAACCACTGAAACAGTCACTACAACACTTGAACCAACAACAACTGAGTCAGCAACAACCACAGCGGTGTTACCAACAACCGCATCACCGACCTCAACGATTGTAGATACAACAATTGAACCAACCACTGCGTCAGCGACCTCAACTTTTGCAGATACAACAACTGAAACAGTCACTACAACAATTGAACCAACAACAACTGAGTCAGCAACAACCACAGCGGTGTTACCAACAACCGCATCACCGACCTCAACGATTGTAGATACAACAACTGAAACAGTCACTACAACACTTGAACCAACAACAACTGAGTCAGCAACAACTACAGCGGTGTTAACAACAACCGCATCACCGACCTCAACGATTGTAGATACAACAATTAAACCAACCACTGCGTCAGCGACCACAACTTTTGCAGATACAACAACTGAAACAGTTACTACAACAATTGAACCAACAACAACTGAGTCAGCAACAACCACAACAGTGTTAATAACAACCGCATCAGCGACCTCAACGATTGTAGATACAACAACTGAAACAGTTACTACAACAATTGAACCAACAACAACTGAGTCAGCAACAACCACAGCGGTGTTACCAACAACCGCATCACCGACCTCAACGGTTGTAGATACAACAATTGAACCAACCACTGCGTCAGCGTCCTCAACTTTTGCAGATACAACAACTGAAACAGTTACTACAACAATTGAACCAACAACAACTGAGTCAGCAACAACCACAGCGGTGTTACCAACAACCGCATCACCGACCTCAACGGTTGTAGATACAACAATTGAACCAACCCCTGCGTCAGCGTCCTCAACTTTTGCAGATACAACAACTGAAACAGTTACTACAACAATTGAACCAACAACAACTGAGTCAGCAACAACCACAGCGGTGTTACCAACAACCGCATCACCGACCTCAACGATTGTAGATACAACAACTGAAACAGTCACTACAACACTTGAACCAACAACAACTGAGTCAGCAACAACTACAGCGGTGTTAACAACAACCGCATCACCGACCTCAACGATTGTAGATACAACAATTAAACCAACCACTGCGTCAGCGACCACAACTTTTGCAGATACAACAACTGAAACAGTTACTACAACAATTGAACCAACAACAACTGAGTCAGCAACAACCACAACAGTGTTAATAACAACCGCATCAGCGACCTCAACGATTGTAGATACAACAACTGAAACAGTTACTACAACAATTGAACCAACAACAACTGAGTCAGCAACAACCACAGCGGTGTTACCAACAACCGCATCACCGACCTCAACGGTTGTAGATACAACAATTGAACCAACCACTGCGTCAGCGTCCTCAACTTTTGCAGATACAACAACTGAAACAGTTACTACAACAATTGAACCAACAACAACTGAGTCAGCAACAACCACAGCGGTGTTACCAACAACCGCATCACCGACCTCAACGATTGTAGATACAACAACTGAAACAGTCACTACAACACTTGAACCAACAACAACTGAGTCAGCAACAACTACAGCGGTGTTAACAACAACCGCATCACCGACCTCAACGATTGTAGATAAAACAATTGAACCAACCACTGCGTCAGCGACCACAACTTTTGCAGACACAACAACTGAAACAGTTACTACAACAATTGAACCAATCACTGCGTCAGCGACCTCAACTTTTGCAGATACAACAACTGAAACAGTTACTACAACAATTGAACCAACAACAACTGAGTCAGCAACAACCACAACAGTGTTAATAACAACCGCATCAGCGACCTCAACGATTGTAGATACAACAACTGAAACAGTTACTACAACAATTGAACCAACAAGAACTGAGTCAGAAACAACCACAGCGGTGTTACCAACATCCGCATCACCGACTTCAACGGTTGTAGATACAACAATTGAACCAACCACTGCGTCAGCGACCTCAACTTTTGCAGATACAACAACTGAAACAGTCACTACAACAATTGAACCAACAACAACTGAGTCAGCAACAACCACAGCGGTGTTAACAACAACCGCATCACCGACCTCAACTATTGTGGATACAACAACTGGAACAGTCACTACAACGATTGAACCAACAACTGCGTCAGTGTCTTCAACTTTTGCAGATACAACCACTGAAACAGTCACTACAACACTTGAACCAACAACAACTGAGTCAGCAACAACCACAGCGGTGTTACCAACAACCGCATCACCGACCTCAACGATTGTAGATACAACAATTGAACCAACCACTGCGTCAGCGACCTCAACTTTTGCAGATACAACAACTGAAACAGTCACTACAACAATTGAACCAACAACAACTGAGTCAGCAACAACCACAGCGGTGTTAACAACAACCGCATCACCGACCTCAACTATTGTGGATACAACAACTGGAACAGTCACTACAACGATTGAACCAACAACAACTGAGTCAGCAACAACCACAGCGGTGTTACCAACAACCGCATCACCGACCTCAACGATTGTAGATACAACAATTGAACCAACCACTGCGTCAGCGACCTCAACTTTTGCAGATACAACAACTGAAGCAGTTACTACAACAATTGAACCAACAACAACTGAGTCAGCAACAACCACAGCGGTGTTACCAACAACCGCATCACCGACCTCAATGGTTGTAGATACAACATTTGAACCAACCACTGCGTCAGCGACCTCAACTTTTGCAGATACAACAACTGAAACAGTTACTACAACAATTGAACCAACAACAACTGAGTCAGCAACAACCACAGCAGTGTTACCAACAACCGCATCACCGACCTCAACGATTGTAGATACAACAACTGAAACAGTCACTACAATACTTGAACCAACAACAACTGAGTCAGCAACAACTACAGCGGTGTTAACAACAACAGCATCACCGACCTCAACGATTGTAGATACAACAATTGAACCAACCACTGCGTCAGCGACCACAACTTTTGCAGACACAACAACTGAAACAGTTACTACAACAATTGAACCAATCACTGCGTCAGCGACCTCAACTTTTGCAGATACAACAACTGAAACATTTTCTACAACAATTAATCCGACAACAACTGAGTCAGCAACAACCACAGCGGTGTTACCAACAACCGCATCACCGACCTCAACGATTGTAGATACAACAATTGAACCAACCACTGCGTCAGCGACCTCAACTTTTGCAGATACAACAACTGAAACAGTTACTGCAACAATTGAACCAACAACAACTGAGTCAGCAACAACCACAGCGGTGTTACCAACAACCGCATCACCGACCTCAACGGTTGTAGATACAACAATTGAACCAACCACTGCGTCAGCGACCTCAACTTTTGCAGATACAACAACTGAAACAGTTACTGCAACAATTGAACCAACAACAACTGAGTCAGCAACAAACACAGCGGTGTTACCAACAACCGCATCACCGACCTCAACGGTTGTAGATACAACAATTGAACCAACCACTGCGTCAGCGACCTCAACTTTTGCAGATACAACAACTGAAACAGTTACTGCAACAATTGAACCAACAACAACTGAGTCAGCAACAACCACAGCGGTGTTACCAACAACCGCATCACCGACCTCAACGGTTGTAGATACAACAATTGAACCAACCACTGCGTCAGCGACTTCAACTTTTGCAGATACAACAACTGAAACAGTTACTACAACAATTGAACCAACAACAACTGAGTCAGCAACAACCACAGCGGTGTTACCAACAACCGCATCACCGACTTCAACGGTTGTAGATACAACAATTGAACCAACCACTGCGTCAGCGACCTCAACTTTTGCAGATACAACAACTGAAACAGTTACTACAACAATTGAACCAACAACAACTGAGTCAGCAACAACCACAGCGGTGTTACCAACAACCGCATCACCGAACTCAACGATTTTAGATACAACAATTGAACCAACCACTGCGTCAGCGACCTCAACTTTTGCAGATACAACAACTGAAACATTTTCTACAACAATTAATCCGACAACAACTGATTCAGCAATAACCACAGCGGTGTTAACAACAACCGATTCACCGACCTCAACGATTGTAGATACAACAACTGAAACAGTTACTACAACAATTGAACCAACAACTGCGTCAGTGATTTCAACTTTTGCAGATACAACAACTGAAACATTTTCTACAACAATTAATCCGACAACAACTGAGTCAGCAACAACCACAGCGGTGTTACCAACAACCGCATCACCGACCTCAACGATTGTAGATACAACAATTGAACCAACCACTGCGTCAGCGACCTCAACTTTTGCAGATACAACAACTGAAACAGTCACTACAACAATTGAACCAACAACAACTGAGTCAGCAACAACCACAGCGGTGTTAACAACAACCGCATCACCGACCTCAACTATTGTGGATACAACAACTGGAACAGTCACTACAACGATTGAACCAACAACTGCGTCAGTGACTTCAACTTTTGCAGATACAACAACTGAAACAGTCACTACAACACTTGAACCATCAACAACTGAGTCAGCAACAACTACAGCGGTGTTAACAACAACCGCATCACCGACCTCAACGATTGTAGATACAACAATTGAACCAACCACTGCGTCAGCGACCACAACTTTTGCAGATACAACAACTGAAATATTTTCTACAACAAATGAACCAACAACAACTGAGTCAGCAACAACCACAACAGTGTTAATAACAACCGCGTCAGCGACTTCAACTTTTGCAGATACAACAACTGAAACAGTTACTACAACAATTGAACCAACAACAACTGAGTCAGCAACAATCACAGCGGTGTTACCAACAACCGCATCACCGACCTCTACGGTTGTAGATACAACAATTGAACCAACCACTGCGTCAGCGACCTCAACTTTTGCAGATACAACAACTGAAACATTTTCTACAACAATTAATCCGACAACAACTGATTCAGCAATAACCACAGCGGTGTTAACAACAACCGATTCACCGACCTCAACGATTGTAGATACAACAACTGAAACAGTTACTAAAACAATTGAACCAAAAACTGCGTCAGTGATTTCAACTTTTGCAGATACAACAACTGAAACATTTTCTACAACAATTAATCCGACAACAACTGAGTCAGCAACAACCACAGCGGTGTTACCAACAACCGCATCACCGACCTCAACGATTGTAGATACAACAATTGAACCAACCACTGCGTCAGCGACCTCAACTTTTGCAGATACAACAACTGAAACAGTAACTACAACAATTGAACCAACAACAACTGAGTCAGCAACAACCACAGCGGTGTTAACAACAACCGCATCACCGACCTCAACTATTGTGGATACAACAACTCGAACAGTCACTACAACGATTGAACCAACAACTGCGTCAGTTTCTTCAAATTTTGCAGATACAACAACTGAAACCGTCACTACAACACTTGAACCAACAACTACTGAGTCAGCAACAACCACAGCGGTGTTACCAACAACCGCATCACCGACCTCAACGGTTGTAGATACAACAATTGAACCAACCACTGCGTCAGCGACCTCAACTTTTGCAGATACAACAACTGAAACAGTTACTGCAACAATTGAACCAACAACAACTGAGTCAGCAACAACCACAGCGGTGTTACCAACAACCGCATCACCGACCTTAACGGTTGTAGATACAACAATTGAACCAAACACTGCGTCAGCGACCTCAACTTTTGCAGATACAACAACTGAAACAGTTACTACAACAATTGAACCAACAACAACTGAGTCAGCAACAACCACAGCGGTGTTACCAACAACCGCATCACCGACTTCAACGGTTGTAGATACAACAATTGAACCAACCACTGCGTCAGCGACCTCAACTTTTGCAGATACAACAACTGAAACAGTAACTACAACAATTGAACCAACAACAACTGAGTCAGCAACAACCACAGCGGTGTTACCAACAACCGCATCACCGACCTCAATGGTTGTAGATACAACAATTGAACCAACCACTGCGTCAGCGACTTCAACTTTTGCAGATACAACAACTGAAACATTTTCTACAACAATTAATCCGACAACAACTGATTCAGCAATAACCACAGCGGTGTTAACAACAACCGATTCACCGACCTCAACGATTGTAGATACAACAACTGAAACAGTTACTACAACAATTGAACCAACAACTGCGTCAGTGATTTCAACTTTTGCAGATACAACAACTGAAACATTTTCTACAACAATTAATCCGACAACAACTGAGTCAGCAACAACCACAGCGGTGTTACCAACAACCGCATCACCGACCTCAACGATTGTAGATACAACAATTGAACCAACCACTGCGTCAGCGACCTCAACTTTTGCAGATACAACAACTGAAAAAGTCACTACAACGATTGAACCAACAACTGCGTCAGTGACTTCAACTTTTGCAGATACAACAACTGAAACAGTCACTACAACACTTGAACCAACAACAACTGAGTCAGCAACAACTACAGCGGTGTTAACAACAACCGCATCACCGACCTCAACGATTGTAGATACAACAATTGAACCAACCACTGCGTCAGCGACCACAACTTTTGCAGATACAACAACTGAAATATTTTCTACAACAAATGAACCAACAACAACTGAGTCAGCAACAACCACAACAGTGTTAATAACAACCGCGTCAGCGACTTCAACTTTTGCAGATACAACAACTGAAACAGTTACTACAACAATTGAACCAACAACAACTGAGTCAGCAACAATCACAGCGGTGTTACCAACAACCGCATCACCGACCTCTACGGTTGTAGATACAACAATTGAACCAACCACTGCGTCAGCGACCTCAACTTTTGCAGATACAACAACTGAAACATTTTCTACAACAATTAATCCGACAACAACTGATTCAGCAATAACCACAGCGGTGTTAACAACAACCGATTCACCGACCTCAACGATTGTAGATACAACAACTGAAACAGTTACTAAAACAATTGAACCAAAAACTGCGTCAGTGATTTCAACTTTTGCAGATACAACAACTGAAACATTTTCTACAACAATTAATCCGACAACAACTGAGTCAGCAACAACCACAGCGGTGTTACCAACAACCGCATCACCGACCTCAACGATTGTAGATACAACAATTGAACCAACCACTGCGTCAGCGACCTCAACTTTTGCAGATACAACAACTGAAACAGTTACTACAACAATTGAACCAACAACAACTGAGTCAGCAACAACCACAGCGGTGTTACCAACAAACGCATCACCGACCTCAACGATTGTAGATACAACAACTGAAACAGATACTACAACAATTGAACCAACAACTGCGTCAGTGACTTCAACTTTTGCAGATACAACAACTGAAACATTTTCTACAACAATTAATCCGACAACAACTGAGTCAGCAACAACCACAGCGGTGTTACCAAAGACCGTATCACCGACCTCAACGATTGTAGATACAACAATTGAACCAACCACTGCGTCAGCGACCACAACTTTTGCAGATACAACAACTGAAATATTTTCTACAACAAATGAACCAACAACAACTGAGTCAGCAACAACCACAACAGTGTTAATAACAACCGCGTCAGCGACTTCAACTTTTGCAGATACAACAACTGAAACAGTTACTACAACAATTGAACCAACAACAACTGAGTCAGCAACAACCACAGCGGTGTTACCAACAACCGCATCACCGACCTCTACGGTTGTAGATACAACAATTGAACCAACCACTGCGTCAGCGACCTCAACTTTTGCAGATACAACAACTGAAACATTTTCTACAACAATTAATCCGACAACAACTGAGTCAGCAATAACCACAGCGGTGTTAACAACAACCGATTCACCGACCTCATCGATTGTAGATAGAACAACTGAAACAGTTACTACAACAATTGAACCAACAACTGTGTCAGTGACTTCATCTTTTGCAGATACAACAACTGAAACATTTTCTACAACAATTAATCCGACAACAACTGAGTCAGCAATAACCACAGCGGTGTTAACAACAACCGATTCACCGACCTCAACGATTGTAGATACAACAACTGAAACAGTTACTACAACAATTGAACCAACAACTGTGTCAGTGACTTCAACTTTTGCAGATACAACAACTGAAACAATTTCTACAACAATTAATCCGACAACAACTGAGTCAGCAACAACCACAGCGGTGTTACCAACAACCGCATCACCGACCTCAACGATTGTAGATACAATAATTGAACCAACCACTGTGTCAGCGACCTCAACTTTTGCAGATACAACAACTGAAACATTTTCTACAACAATTAATCCGACAACAACTGAGTCAGCAATAACCACAGCGGTGTTAACAACAACCGATTCACCGAACTCAACGATTTTAGATACAACAATTGAACCAACCATTGCGTCAGCGACCTCAACTTTTGCAGATACAACAACTGAAACAGTTACTACAACAATTGAACCAACAACAACTGAGTCAGCAACAACCACAGCGGTGTTACCAACAACCGCATCACCGACCTCAACGATTGTAGATACAACAACTGAAACAGATACTACAACAATTGAACCAACAACTGCGTCAGTGACTTCAACTTTTGCAGATACAACAACTGAAACATTTTCTACAACAATTAATCCGACAACAAATGAGTCAGCAACAACCACAGCGGTGTTACCAAAGACCGTATCACCGACCTCAACGATTGTAGATACAACAATTGAACCAACCACTGCGTCAGCGACCACAACTTTTGCAGATACAACAACTGAAATATTTTCTACAACAAATGAACCAACAACAACTGAGTCAGCAACAACCACAACCGTGTTAATAACAACCGCGTCAGCGACTTCAACTTTTGCAGATACAACAACTGAAACAATTTCTACAACAATTAATCCGACAACAACTGAGTCAGCAACAACCACAGCGGTGTTACCAACAACCGCATCACCGACCTCAACGATTGTAGATACAATAATTGAACCAACCACTGTGTCAGCGACCTCAACTTTTGCAGATACAACAACTGAAACATTTTCTACAACAATTAATCCGACAACAACTGAGTCAGCAATAACCACAGCGGTGTTAACAACAACCGATTCACCGACCTCAACGATTGTAGATACAACAACTGAAACAGTTACTACAACAATTGAACCAACAACTGTGTCAGTGACTTCAACTTTTGCAGATACAACAACTGAAACATTTTCTACAACAATTAATCCGACAACAACTGAGTCAGCAATAACCACAGCGGTGTTAACAACAACCGCATCACCGACCTCAACTATTGTGGATACAACAACTGGACCAGTCACTACAACGATTGAACCAACAACTTCGTCAGTGACTTCAACTTTTGCAGATACAACAACTGAAACAGTCACTACAACAATTGAACCAACAACAACTGAGTCAGCAACAACTACAGCGGTGTTAACAACAACCGCATCACCGACCTCAACGATTGTAGATACAACAACTGAAACAGTCACTACAACACTTGAACCAACAACAACTGAGTCAGCAACAACTACAGCGGTGTTACCAACAACCGCATCACCGACCTCAACGATTGTAGATACAACAATTGAACCAACCACTGCGTCAGCGACCTCAACTTTTGCAGATACAACAACTGAAACAGTCACTAAAACAATTGAACCAACAACAACTGAGTCAGCAACAACCACAGCGGTGTTAACAACAACCGCATCATCGACCTCAACTATTGTGGATACAACAACTGGACCAGTCACTACAACGATTGATCCAACAACTGCGTCAGTGACTTCAACTTTTGCAGATACAACAACTGAAACAGTCACTACAACAATTGAACCAACAACAACTGAGTCAGCAACAACTATAGCGGTGTTAACAACAACCGCATCACCGACCTCAACGATTGTAGATACAACAACTGAAACAGTCACTACAACACTTAAACCAACAACAACTGAGTCAGCAACAACTACAGCGGTGTTAACAACAACCGCATCACCGACCTCAACGATTGTAGATACAACAATTGAACCAACCACTGCGTCAGCGACCTCAACTATTGCAGATACAACAACTGAAACATTTTCTACAACAATTAATCCGACAACAACTGAGTCAGCAATAACCACAGCGGTGTTAACAACAACCGATTCACCGAACTCAACGATTTTAGATACAACAATTGAACCAACCACTGCGTCAGCGACCTCAACTTTTGCAGATACAACAACTGAAACAGTTACTACAACAATTGAACCAACAACAACTGAGTCAGCAACAACCACAGCGGTGTTACCAACAACCGCATCACCGACCTCAACGATTGTAGATACAACAACTGAAACAGATACTACAACATTTGAACCAACAACTGCGTCAGTGACTTCAACTTTTGCAGATACAACAACTGAAACATTTTCTACAACAATTAATCCGACAACAACTGAGTCAGCAACAACCACAGCGGTGTTACCAAAGACCGTATCACCGACCTCAACGATTGTAGATACAACAATTGAACCAACCACTGCGTCAGCGATCTCAACTTTTGCAGATACAACAACTGAAACAGTCACTAAAACAATTGAACCAACAACAACTGAGTCAGCAACAACCACAGCGGTGTTAACAACAACCGCATCACCGACCTCAACTAATGTGGATACAACAACTGGACCAGTCACTACAACGATTGAACCAACAACTGCGTCAGTGACTTCAACTTTTGCAGATACAACAACTGAAACAGTCACTACAACAATTGAACCAACAACAACTGAGTCAGCAACAACTACAGCGGTGTTAACAACAACCGCATCACCGACCTCAACGATTGTAGATACAACAACTGAAACAGTCACTACAACACTTGAACCAACAACAACTGAGTCAGCAACAACTACAGCGGTGTTAACAACAACCGCATCACCGACCTCAACGATTGTAGATACAACAATTGAACCAACCACTGCGTCAGCGACCTCAACTATTGCAGATACAACCACTGAAACATTTTCTACAACAATTAATCCGACAACAACTGAGTCAGCAATAACCACAGCGGTGTTAACAACAACCGATTCACCGAACTCAACGATTTTAGATAGAACAATTGAACCAACCACTGCGTCAGCGACCTCAACTTTTGCAGATACAACAACTGAAACAGTTACTACAACAATTGAACCAACAACAACTGAGTCAGCAACAACCACAGCGGTGTTACCAACAACCGCATCACCGACCTCAACGATTGTAGATACAACAACTGAAACAGATACTACAACAATTGAACCAACAACTGCGTCAGTGACTTCAACTTTTGCAGATACAACAACTGAAACATTTTCTACAACAATTAATCCGACAACAACTGAGTCAGCAACAACCACAGCGGTGTTACCAAAGACCGTATCACCGACCTCAACGATTGTAGATACAACAATTGAACCAACCACTGCGTCAGCGACCTCAACTTTTGCAGATACAACAACTGAAACAGTCACTACAACAATTGAACCAACAACAACTGAGTCAGCAACAACCACAGCGGTGTTAACAACAACCGCATCACCGACCTCAACTATTGTGGATACAACAACTGGACCAGTCACTACAACGATTGAACCAACAACTGCGTCAGTGACTTCAACTTTTGCAGATACAACAACTGAAACAGTCACTACAACAATTGAACCAACAACAACTGAGTCAGCAACAACTACAGCGGTGTTAACAACAACCGCATCACCGACCTCAACGATTGTAGATACAACAACTGAAACAGTCACTACAACACTTGAACCAACAACAACTGAGTCAGCAACAACTACAGCGGTGTTAACAACAACCGCATCACCGACCTCAACGATTGTAGATACAACAATTGAACCAACCACTGCGTCAGCGACCACAACTTTTGCAGATACAACAACTGAAATATTTTCTACAACAAATGAACCAACAACAACTGAGTCAGCAACAACCACAACAGTGTTAATAACAACCGCATCAGCGACCACAACGATTGTAGATACAACAACTAAAACAGTTACTACAACAATTGAACCAACAACAACTGAGTCAGCAATAACCACAGCGGTGTTAACAACAACCGCATCACCGACCTCAAAGATTGTAGATACAACAACTGAAACAGTCACTACAACAATTGAACCAACAACAACTGAGTCAGCAACAACTACAGCGGTGTTAACAACAACCGCATCACCGACCTCAACTATTGTGGATACAACAACTGGAACAGTCACTACAACGATTGAACCAACAACTGCGTCAGTGACTTCAACTTTTGCAGATACAACAACTGAAACAGTCACTACAACAATTGAACCAACAACAACTGAGTCAGCAATAACCACAGCGGTGTTAACAACAACCGATTCACCGACCTCATCGATTGTAGATACAACAACTGAAACAGTTACTACAACAATTGAACCAACAACTGTGTCAGTGACTTCAACTTTTGCAGATACAACAACTGAAACATTTTCTACAACAATTAATCCGACAACAACTGAGTCAGCAATAACCACAGCGGTGTTAACAACAACCGATTCACCGACCTCAACGATTGTAGATACAACAACTGAAACAGTTACTACAACAATTGAACCAACAACTGTGTCAGTGACTTCAACTTTTGCAGATACAACAACTGAAATATTTTCTACAACAAATGAACCAACAACAACTGAGTCAGCAACAACCACAACAGTGTTAATAACAACCGCATCAGCGACCACAACGATTGTAGATACAACAACTAAAACAGTTACTACAACAATTGAACCAACAACAACTGAGTCAGCAATAACCACAGCGGTGTTAACAACAACCGCATCACCGACCTCAAAGATTGTAGATACAACAACTGAAACAGATACTACAACAATTGAACCAACAACTGCGTCAGTGACTTCAACTTTTGCAGATACAACAACTGAAACATTTTCTACAACAATTAATCCGACAACAACTGAGTCAGCAACAACCACAGCGGTGTTACCAAAGACCGTATCACCGACCTCAACGATTGTAGATACAACAATTGAACCAACCACTGCGTCAGCGACCTCAATTTTTGCAGATACAACAACTGAAACAGTCACTACAACAATTGAACCAACAACAACTGAGTCAGCAACAACCACAGCGGTGTTAACAACAACCGCATCACCGACCTCAACTATTGTGGATACAACAACTGGACCAGTCACTACAACGATTGAACCAACAACTGCGTCAGTGACTTCAACTTTTGCAGATACAACAACTGAAACAGTCACTACAACAATTGAACCAACAACAACTGAGTCAGCAACAACCACAGCGGTGTTAACAACAACCGCATCACCGACCTCAACTATTGTGGATACAACAACTGGACCAGTCACTACAACGATTGAACCAACAACTGCGTCAGTGACTTCAACTTTTGCAGATACAACAACTGAAACAGTCACTACAACAATTGAACCAACAACAACTGAGTCAGCAACAACCACAGCGGTGTTAACAACAACCGCATCACCGACCTCAACGATTGTAGATACAACAACTGAAACAGTCACTACAACACTTGAACCAACAACAACTGAGTCAGCAACAACTACAGCGGTGTTAACAACAACCGCATCACCGACCTCAACGATTGTAGATACAACAATTGAATCAACCACTGCGTCAGCGACCACAACTTTTGCAGATACAACAACTGAAATATTTTCTACAACAAATGAACCAACAACAACTGAGTCAGCAACAACCACAACAGTGTTAATAACAACCGCATCAGCGACCACAACGATTGTAGATACAACAACTAAAACAGTTACTACAACAATTGAACCAACAACAACTGAGTCAGCAATAACCACAGCGGTGTTAACAACAACCGCATCACCGACCTCAAAGATTGTAGATACAACAACTGAAACAGTCACTACAACAATTGAACCAACAACAACTGAGTCAGCAACAACTACAGCGGTGTTAACAACAACCGCATCACCGACCTCAACTATTGTGGATACAACAACTGGAACAGTCACTACAACGATTGAACCAACAACTGCGTCAGTGACTTCAACTTTTGCAGATACAACAACTGAAACAGTCACTACAACAATTGAACCAACAACAACTGAGTCAGCAATAACCACAGCGGTGTTAACAACAACCGATTCACCGACCTCATCGAATGTAGATACAACAACTGAAACAGTTACTACAACAATTGAACCAACCACTGTGTCAGTGACTTCAACTTTTGCAGATACAACAACTGAAACATTTTCTACAACAATTAATCCGACAACAACTGAGTCAGCAATAACCACAGCGGTGTTAACAACAACCGATTCAACGACCTCAACGATTGTAGATACAACAACTGAAACAGTTACTACAACAATTGAACCAACAACTGTGTCAGTGACTTCAACTTTTGCAGATACAACAACTGAAATATTTTCTACAACAAATGAACCAACAACAACTGAGTCAGCAACAACCACAACAGTGTTAATAACAACCGCATCAGCGACCACAACGATTGTAGATACAACAACTAAAACAGTTACTACAACACTTGAACCAAGAACAACTGAGTCAGCAATAACCACAGCGGTGTTAACAACAACCGCATCACCGACCTCAAAGATTGTAGATACAACAACTGAAACAGATACTACAACAATTGAACCAACAACTGCGTCAGTAACTTCAACTTTTGCAGATACAACAACTGAAACATTTTCTACAACAATTGAACCAACAACAACTGAGTCAGCAACAACCACAGCGGTGTTAACAACAACCGCATCACCGACCTCAACTATTGTGGATACAACAACTGGACCAGTCACTACAACGATTGAACCAACAACTGCGTCAGTGACTTCAACTTTTGCAGATACAACAACTGAAACAGTCACTACAACAATTGAACCAACAACAACTGAGTCAGCAACAACCACAGCGGTGTTAACAACAACCGCATCACCGACCTCAACGATTGTAGATACAACAACTGAAACAGTCACTACAACAATTGAACCAACAACAACTGAGTCAGCAACAACTACAGCGGTGTTAACAACAACCGCATCACCGACCTCAACTATTGTGGATACAACAACTGGAACAGTCACTACAACGATTGAACCAACAACTGCGTCAGTGACTTCAACTTTTGCAGATACAACAACTGAAACAGTCACTACAACAATTGAACCAACAACAACTGAGTCAGCAATAACCACAGCGGTGTTAACAACAACCGATTCACCGACCTCATCGATTGTAGATACAACAACTGAAACAGTTACTACAACAATTGAACCAACAACTGTGTCAGTGACTTCAACTTTTGCAGATACAACAACTGAAACATTTTCTACAACAATTAATCCGACAACAACTGAGTCAGCAATAACCACAGCGGTGTTAACAACAACCGATTCACCGACCTCAACGATTGTAGATACAACAACTGAAACAGTTACTACAACAATTGAACCAACAACTGTGTCAGTGACTTCAACTTTTGCAGATACAACAACTGAAATATTTTCTACAACAAATGAACCAACAACAACTGAGTCAGCAACAACCACAACAGTGTTAATAACAACCGCATCAGCGACCACAACGATTGTAGATACAACAACTAAAACAGTTACTACAACAATTGAACCAACAACAACTGAGTCAGCAATAACCACAGCGGTGTTAACAACAACCGCATCACCGACCTCAAAGATTGTAGATACAACAACTGAAACAGTCACTACAACAATTGAACCAACAACAACTGAGTCAGCAACAACTACAGCGGTGTTAACAACAACCGCATCACCGACCTCAACTATTGTGGATACAACAACTGGAACAGTCACTACAACGATTGAACCAACAACTGCGTCAGTGACTTCAACTTTTGCAGATACAACAACTGAAACAGTCACTACAACAATTGAACCAACAACAACTGAGTCAGCAATAACCACAGCGGTGTTAACAACAACCGATTCACCGACCTCATCGAATGTAGATACAACAACTGAAACAGTTACTACAACAATTGAACCAACCACTGTGTCAGTGACTTCAACTTTTGCAGATACAACAACTGAAACATTTTCTACAACAATTAATCCGACAACAACTGAGTCAGCAATAACCACAGCGGTGTTAACAACAACCGATTCAACGACCTCAACGATTGTAGATACAACAACTGAAACAGTTACTACAACAATTGAACCAACAACTGTGTCAGTGACTTCAACTTTTGCAGATACAACAACTGAAATATTTTCTACAACAAATGAACCAACAACAACTGAGTCAGCAACAACCACAACAGTGTTAATAACAACCGCATCAGCGACCACAACGATTGTAGATACAACAACTAAAACAGTTACTACAACACTTGAACCAAGAACAACTGAGTCAGCAATAACCACAGCGGTGTTAACAACAACCGCATCACCGACCTCAAAGATTGTAGATACAACAACTGAAACAGATACTACAACAATTGAACCAACAACTGCGTCAGTAACTTCAACTTTTGCAGATACAACAACTGAAACATTTTCTACAACAATTGAACCAACAACAACTGAGTCAGCAACAACCACAGCGGTGTTAACAACAACCGCATCACCGACCTCAACTATTGTGGATACAACAACTGGACCAGTCACTACAACGATTGAACCAACAACTGCGTCAGTGACTTCAACTTTTGCAGATACAACAACTGAAACAGTCACTACAACAATTGAACCAACAACAACTGAGTCAGCAACAACTACAGCGGTGTTAACAACAACCGCATCACCGACCTCAACTATTGTGGATACAACAACTGGACCAGTCACTACAACGATTGAACCAACAACTGCGTCAGTGACTTCAACTTTTGCAGATACAACAACTGAAACAGTCACTACAACAATTGAACCAACAACAACTGAGTCAGCAACAACTACAGCGGTGTTAACAGCAACCGCATCACCGACCTCAACGATTGTAGATACAACAACTGAAACAGTCACTACAACACTTGAACCAACAACAACTGAGTCAGCAACAACTACAGCGGTGTTAACAACAACCGCATCACTGACCTCAACGATTGTAGATACAACAATTGAACCAACCACTGCGTCAGCGACCTCAACTATTGCAGATACAACAACTGAAACATTTTCTACAACAATTAATCCGACAACAACTGAGTCAGCAATAACCACAGCGGTGTTAACAACAACCGATTCACCGAACTCAACGATTTTAGATACAACAATTGAACCAACCACTGCGTCAGCGACCTCAACTTTTGCAGATACAACAATTGAAACAGTTACTACAACAATTGAACCAACAACAACTGAGTCTGCAACAACCACAGCGGTGTTACCAACAACCGCATCACCGACCTCAACGATTGTAGATACAACAACTGAAACAGATACTACAACAATTGAACCAACAACTGCGTCAGTGAATTCAACTTTTGCAGATACAACAACTGAAACATTTTCTACAACAATTAATCCGACAACAACTGAGTCAGCAACAACCACAGCGGTGTTACCAAAGACCGTATCACCGACCTCAACGATTGTAGATACAACAATTGAACCAACCACTGCGTCAGCGACCTCAACTTTTGCAGATACAACAACTGAAACAGTCACTAAAACAATTGAACCAACAACAACTGAGTCAGCAACAACTACAGCGGTGTTAACAACAACCGCATCACCGACCTCAACTATTGTGGATACAAGAACTGGAACAGTCACTACAACGATTGAACCAACAACTGCGTCAGTGACTTCAACTTTTGCAGATACAACAACTGAAACAGTCACTACAACAATTGAACCAACAACAACTGAGTCAGCAACAACCACAGCGGTGTTAACAACAACCGCATCACAGACCTCAACGATTGTAGATACAACAACTGAAACAGTCACTACAACACTTGAACCAACAACAACTGAGTCAGCAACAACTACAGCGGTGTTAACAACAACCGCATCACTGACCTCAACGATTGTAGATACAACAATTGAACCAACCACTGCGTCAGCGACCACAACTTTTGCAGATACAACAACTGAAATATTTTCTACAACAAATGAACCAACAACAACTGAGTCAGCAACAACCACAACAGTGTTAATAACAACCGCATCAGCGACCACAACGATTGTAGATACAACAACTAAAACAGTTACTACAACAATTGAACCAACAACAACTGAGTCAGCAATAACCACAGCGGTGTTAACAACAACTGCATCACCGACCTCAAAGATTGTAGATACAACAACTGAAACAGTCACTACAACAATTGAACCAACAACAACTGAGTCAGCAACAACCACAGCGGTGTTAACAACAACCGCATCACCGACCTCAACTATTATGGATACAACAACTGGAACAGTCACTACAACGATTGAACCAACAACTGCGTCAGTGACTTCAACTTTTGCAGATACAACAACTGAAACAGTCACTACAACAATTGAACCAACAACAACTGAGTCAGCAACAACTACAGCGGTGTTAACAACAACCGCATCACCGACCTCAACGATTGTAGATACAACAATTGAACCAACCACTGCGTCAGCGACCACAACTTTTGCAGATACAACAACTGAAATATTTTCTACAACAAATGAACCAACAACAACTGAGTCAGCAACAACCACAACAGTGTTAATAACAACCGCATCAGCGACCACAACGATTGTAGATACAACAACTAAAACAGTTACTACAACAATTGAACCAACAACAACTGAGTCAGCAATAACCACAGCGGTGTTAACAACAACCGCATCACCGACCTCAACGATTGTAGATACAACAACTGAAACAGTCACTACAACAATTGAACCAACAACAACTGAGTCAGCAACAACTACAGCGGTGTTAACAACAACCGCATCACCGACCTCAACTATTGTGGATACAACAACTGGAACAGTCACTAAAACGATTGAACCAACAACTGCGTCAGTGACTTCAACTTTTGCAGATACAACAACTGAAACAGTCACTACAACAATTGAACCAACAACAACTGAGTCAGCAACAACTACAGCGGTGTTAACAACAACCGCATCACCGACCTCAACGATTGTAGATACAACAACTGAAACAGTCACTACAACACTTGAACCAACAACAACTGAGTCAGCAACAACTACAGCGGTGTTAACAACAACCGCATCACCGACCTCAACGATTGTAGATACAACAATTGAACCAACCACTGCGTCAGCGACCACAACTTTTGCAGATACAACAACTGAAATATTTTCTACAACAAATGAACCAACAACAACTGAGTCAGCAACAACCACAACAGTGTTAATAACAACCGCATCAGCGACCACAACGATTGTAGATACAACAACTAAAACAGTTACTACAACAATTGAACCAACAACAACTGAGTCAGCAATAACCACAGCGGTGTTAACAACAACCGCATCACCGACCTCAAAGATTGTAGATACAACAACTGAAACAGATACTACAACAATTGAACCAACAACTGCGTCAGTGACTTCAACTTTTGCAGATACAACAACTGAAACATTTTCTACAACAATTAATCCGACAACAACTGAGTCAGCAACAACCACAGCGGTGTTACCAAAGACCGTATCACCGACCTCAACGATTGTAGATACAACAATTGAACCAACCACTGCGTCAGCGACCTCAACTTTTGCAGATACAACAACTGAAACAGTCACTACAACAATTGAACCAACAACAACTGAGTCAGCAACAACCACAGCGGTGTTAACAACAACCGCATCACCGACCTCAACTATTGTGGATACAACAACTGGACCAGTCACTACAACGATTGAACCAACAACTGCGTCAGTGACTTCAACTTTTGCAGATACAACAATTGAAACAGTCACTACAACAATTGAACCAACAACAACTGAGTCAGCAACAACTACAGCGGTGTTAACAACAACCGCATCACCGACCTCAACTATTGTGGATACAACAACTGGAACAGTCACTACAACGATTGAACCAACAACTGCGTCAGTGACTTCAACTTTTGCAGATACAACAACTGAAACAGTCACTACAACAATTGAACCAACAACAACTGAGTCAGCAACAACTACAGCGGTGTTAACAACAACCGCATCACCGACCTCAACTATTGTGGATACAACAACTGGAACAGTCACTAC
Organism: Pterobdella sp. o SKG-2022; assembly: GCA_964035795.1. Lineage (NCBI taxonomy): Eukaryota > Metazoa > Annelida > Clitellata > Hirudinida > Piscicolidae > Pterobdella > Pterobdella occidentalis. The sequence goes on along the minus strand of OZ038323.1, from coordinate 4,675,824 downwards.
AACGATTGAACCAACAACTGCGTCAGTGACTTCAACTTTTGCAGATACAACAACTGAAACAGTCACTACAACAATTGAACCAACAACAACTGAGTCAGCAACAACCACAGCGATGTTAACAACAACCGCATCACCGACCTCAACGATTGTAGATACAACAACTGAAACAGTCACTACAACACTTGAACCAACAACAACTGAGTCAGCAACAACTACAGCGGTGTTAACAACAACCGCATCACCGACCTCAACGATTGTAGATACAACAATTGAACCAACCACTGCGTCAGCGACCACAACTTTTGCAGATACAACAACTGAAATATTTTCTACAACAAATGAACCAACAACAACTGAGTCAGCAACAACCACAACAGTGTTAATAACAACCGCATCAGCGACCACAACGATTGTAGATACAACAACTAAAACAGTTACTACAACAATTGAACCAACAACAACTGAGTCAGCAATAACCACAGCGGTGTTAACAACAACCGCATCACCGACCTCAAAGATTGTAGATACAACAACTGAAACAGTCACTACAACAATTGAACCAACAACAACTGAGTCAGCAACAACTACAGCGGTGTTAACAACAACCGCATCACCGACCTCAACTATTATGGATACAACAACTGGAACAGTCACTACAACGATTGAACAAACAACTGCGTCAGTGACTTCAACTTTTGCAGATACAACAACTGAAACAGTCACTACAACAATTGAACCAACAACAACTGAGTCAGCAACAACCACAGCGGTGTTAACAACAACCGCATCACAGACCTCAACGATTGTAGATACAACAACTGAAACAGTCACTACAACACTTGAACCAACAACAACTGAGTCAGCAACAACTACAGCGGTGTTAACAACAACCGCATCACTGACCTCAACGATTGTAGATACAACAATTGAACCAACCACTGCGTCAGCGACCACAACTTTTGCAGATACAACAACTGAAATATTTTCTACAACAAATGAACCAACAACAACTGAGTCAGCAACAACTACAGCGGTGTTAACAACAACCGCATCACCGACCTCAACTATTGTGGATACAACAACTGGAACAGTCACTACAACGATTGAACCAACAACTGCGTCAGTGACTTCAACTTTTGCAGATACAACAACTGAAACAGTCACTACAACAATTGAACCAACAACAACTGAGTCAGCAACAACCACAGCGATGTTAACAACAACCGCATCACCGACCTCAACGATTGTAGATACAACAACTGAAACAGTCACTACAACACTTGAACCAACAACAACTGAGTCAGCAACAACTACAGCGGTGTTAACAACAACCGCATCACCGACCTCAACGATTGTAGATACAACAATTGAACCAACCACTGCGTCAGCGACCACAACTTTTGCAGATACAACAACTGAAATATTTTCTACAACAAATGAACCAACAACAACTGAGTCAGCAACAACCACAACAGTGTTAATAACAACCGCATCAGCGACCACAACGATTGTAGATACAACAACTAAAACAGTTACTACAACAATTGAACCAACAACAACTGAGTCAGCAATAACCACAGCGGTGTTAACAACAACCGCATCACCGACCTCAAAGATTGTAGATACAACAACTGAAACAGTCACTACAACAATTGAACCAACAACAACTGAGTCAGCAACAACTACAGCGGTGTTAACAACAACCGCATCACCGACCTCAACTATTATGGATACAACAACTGGAACAGTCACTACAACGATTGAACAAACAACTGCGTCAGTGACCTCAACGATTGTAGATACAACAACTGAAACAGTCACTACAACAATTGAACCAACAACAACTGAGTCAGCAACAACTACAGCGGTGTTAACAACAACCGCATCACCGACCTCAACGATTGTAGATACAACAATTGAACCAACCACTGCGTCAGCTACCACAACTTTTGCAGATACAACAACTGAAATATTTTTTACAACAAATGAACCAACAACAACTGAGTCAGCAACAACCACAACAGTGTTAATAACAACCGCATCAGCGACCACAACGATTGTAGATACAACAACTAAAACAGTTACTACAACAATTGAACCAACAACAACTGAGTCAGCAATAACCACAGCGGTGTTAACAACAACCGCATCACCGACCTCAACGATTGTAGATACAACAACTGAAACAGTCACTACAACAATTGAACCAACAACAACTGAGTCAGCAACAACTACAGCGGTGTTAACAACAACCGCATCACCGACCTCAACTATTGTGGATACAACAACTGGAACAGTCACTAAAACGATTGAACCAACAACTGCGTCAGTGACTTCAACTTTTGCAGATACAACAACTGAAACAGTCACTACAACAATTGAACCAACAACAACTGAGTCAGCAACAACTACAGCGGTGTTAACAACAACCGCATCACCGACCTCAACGATTGTAGATACAACAACTGAAACAGTCACTACAACACTTGAACCAACAACAACTGAGTCAGCAACAACCACAGCGGTGTTAACAACAACCGCATCACCGACCTCAACTATTGTGGATACAACAACTGGAACAGTCACTACAACGATTGAACCAACAACTGCGTCAGTGACTTCAACTTTTGCAGATACAACAACTGAAACAGTCACTACAACAATTGAACCAACAACAACTGAGTCAGCAACAACTACAGCGATGTTAACAACAACCGCATCACCGACCTCAACGATTGTAGATACAACAATTGAACCAACCACTGCGTCAGCGACCACAACTTTTGCAGATACAACAACTGAAATATTTTCTACAACAAATGAACCAACAACAACTGAGTCAGCAACAACCACAACATTGTTAATAACAACCGCATCAGCGACCACAACGATTGTAGATACAACAACTAAAACAGTTACTACAACAATTGAACCAACAACAAGTGAGTCAGCAATAACCACAGCGGTGTTAACAACAACCGCATCACCGACCTCAACTATTGTGGATACAACAACTGGAACAGTCACTACAACAATTGAACCAACCACTGCGTCAGCGACCTCAACTTTTGCAGATACAACAACTGAAACATTTTCTACAACAATTAATCCGACAACAACTGAGTCAGCAACAACCACAGCGGTGTTACCAACAACCGCATCACCGACCTCAACGATTGTAGATACAACAATTGAACCAACCACTGCGTCAGCGACCTCAACTTTTGCAGATACAACAACTGAAACAGTTACTACAACAATTGAACCAACAACAACTGAGTCAGCAACAACCACAGCGGTGTTACCAACAACCGCATCACCGACTTCAACGATTGTAGATACAACAATTGAACCAACCACTGCGTCATCGACTTCAACTTTTGCAGATACAACAACTGAAACATTTACTACAACATACAAACCTACAACAACTGAACCATCCTTAACGACACTTCCAAGCACAACAACTGTAACATTAACTACGAAATTTGAACCAACTATAACTGAGTCAGCTACAACTAGAGCTGTGTTTACAACAACTTCCTCATCGACCTCAACCTTTGTAGATACGACAACTAAAAAATTTTCAACAACAAACAAACATACAAAAACTAAATCATCAACAACCACCCTTCCAAGCATAGCAACTGAAACATTCCCTTCAACATTCGAGCCCACAACAACTGCGTCAGCTACATCCACAACCTCACCTTCAAACACTGTACGTTCTATATTATTTAACTTTTTTCAAATTCACTAATTATTCTCATCATTGACCGTTCCAGGCTTTCCCGTTTTATAGTTAATTGATGTTTTGTATTTAGTTAATTTAATTCATTATTTACCCTCCCAGGCTTTTCCGTTGAATACCTCACCTCTGCTTCTTCTCTTCTGCCTCATTATTTCATCCTGCTACATCAAACAATGCCTTTTCCAATCCATTAGTGATTAACTTACATTGCTTTTAGCTAGTTTTCAATTAAAAATAGCTTTCTAACCTTTTGAAACTTGCTCTAAATTTATCGAGATTTAAACACTTCCATCTGAATGAAAACATTTTGAGCTTTGTCATACATAACGTTTCAATTGTTGCTTTTTAAAATGATATTTCTACTTGCTACGTTTCGAGAAACTAGTTAACTCTTTTCCGTCAGTTTCTCAAATTTTTTTAATGAAACTTTGATGGAAAAATTTTCGAAATAGTTCTTAAAATCATTTCTTTTTCTTGATTTTTGTTTTGTTCAATTTTATTTCAAAGTGAAATCAAATGATTAAAGTTATTTTCACAAATTATGTATGTGTATAACCTAACAAACGACATTTTTCTATAAAACGCCTAAAATCTTCAAAATCTTCCATATTTTGAATGTTTATAGAGTTATGACTTTCTATTAAGCCCTCTTGTCTCCTATCTACTATCGTTCGACCATTCTTTCTATAAAACAACGAAAAAAAGAAGTAATCGGGAACTTTTAAATATTATCATTCATAATTCGGGTTTTTATATTTTTTTTGAAAATCTCATGCTTGAATAAACTATAGTAAAGTGAGAATTTTACAGTTTTTATAAGTTTCATATGAAAATTAATTCTTTCTATATTTTCCAAACAAAAAAATTTTCTTGCAACATTTTATAGTGATAATTTGCGAGCTTAAACGATGATTTAATCGTGTTATCTGGACTGAAAACATTTTCAAATTCTCATCGATTCGCAAACTAAATCACTAATGAATATATAAAAAAGCTTCTGATCTTTTAAAACTAATATCCAATTTATTTTAGATTAATTACTTCTTCGCAAACAATTTGAAGAGCTATGGCCCAACCTGGAGTTCATACAAAAAAGCTGACATGGAAGCTTATATTGCTATTTGCTGAGTGTTGACATTTGTATTCTTGCAAATCAGAGCAAAATCAGACTTGATAATGGAATTTATTTTCCATTCACTGTCATATTAATTTGAAGCATTACTCAGTCAAATATTTAATAAATACTTTTTTATAGAAGTTCATGAATATTTATGAATGTTTAAGTAGTTTATAAAAATTTCTATGAAAAACAGAATTTTTTTATTTAATTTAAAACAGAATGTCTCGAAACAAGGTCGAATATTCCCCCTAACAATAATTTCAAACAAACAAATGGTTCTTAGTCTATAAATTTTCAAACGTAAACGGAATACATTGTTTTGTAAAACTCACTAAACACAATGCTTGCCAAAAAATAATCTTCAGATCTAATGGTTTTTATTTGTATATCAATTTAATATCGATTCTAAATCAAGTGGCATTTTGAATCTCAAAATTACTTCTTATAGTGCATTCATAAAATGAAAATACCCAACAACTTTACCCGTTATGAAAATCTACTAAAATAAATTAATTGAAACAAAATGGTGGTTCAAGGGGAATATCAAACTCATATTGATGTATTTCATGAGAAACAACTTGATTTAACACTTATATGGAGATTAATTAAAATATAAATTAAGCATATTTTATATATGAACTTTTGAAAATTTGGTCGCAGAGTTTCTCCACATCAGCAAACTACCATCATTTAGCCTCTTTAAATATTTATATTTCATATTTGTATAGCAATTAATTCTTTGCTAAATGTTATTTGATGATCAAAAATTCTTTTACAAAATAACTGATTTTAAAAATTTAAAAGATGGTCTCACAACCATATTGGTTCTTGTAGTGGACCTAAACCATGCAAGAATCTAAAACTTTACTTAAGATTCATGGTGATAGGATAGAGAATATATTGTTTCAAATTTTACACGAATAAAGTTTAGCTTTTTCTAATATTCGCCTTGGCTTCGTTGGCTGGCACAGTATCAGCTACCGTCATTTTACAGTAGTGAGCCGGTGTTAGAAACCTTTGAGAATGAAGATATGTTGAGAGCATAGTTGTGAAGATAACAGAAACAAACAATAAGGTTTATTGAGAAACTTAATACACGAAGCTTTTCTAGTCACACTAGATAATGTAAGATACTCTTACGAAAAGCTTCGTGTATTAAGTTTCTCAATAAAACCTTTGTGTTTCTATTATACTGTTTTCCGGCTATTTTACGTCAACATGGTTGGGAATGTTGGTTCGATTCATTCTAAAACATTTCATGATGCCCAAAGTTTCAGCTAATTAGTTTGTTTAATAAATATTTGTACATGTTGTCTTTCAAAAAGGATATTCTAGTTTTTTGAAGAGTTAATGTAACATAATGAGGTATTTATAAAGCGCTTTTCTTTGTAATTCAAAGCACTCGCTACAAATTTAATGTAGGGAAAACACAATGTGGAACAGGAGTTTGGATAGTAGATTGACTTTGACATTATTGGAAGTTTGTTTATTGATTACGAGAAAGCATGTAAATGTGGAAATGTTTAAAATGTACTGGTTTTAATCTGAGGACTTTTGGAAGGGTTTGGTTGCTGATGGGTTCTGTTTTCAAATTGGCAGTTGTTTCATTCGATAAGAGCGGAGTTATTTTGATGCATTCTGAGAATATTCTTAGTTCTTGATTTTAAATAAATAATATTTTTGTGTTAAAAAACTCAAAAATTTTAAAATAATCGAAGTGCTTTAGTGCATTGCGATGAGAGATTTTTTGGCAGACCGAGGTTGAAAAGCACGCAGTATGAATGTGTTTTTTTGTTGGTTATCTTACGAGTTATTTTTGTAATAGGTTTTTTGAGTTTTTTTTAGTCTCGAGTGGCTATTAGGCATTTGAGTTCTGTTCTTTGTGCATTTTATAATATTGTTGAGTATTTTTACATTTTGTTTAATTCTAGCGTTCAGGACAAATGATATAGATATTTCAAAAGGGAATCATACTTTCAAAAACTTTTTCGACTTAATAGGAATTTATATATTTACCAAAGATCTCGAGACGTTATTGGTAAAACACCTAATTGGTTACAAAACTATTCGAATAATTTCATTGTTTTTATTAATTTTGAGTTAATTCAATGTTGATGATCGTTTCCAATACTCAGTCTTAATTTATTATTAATGTGAAATTTTATCGAATAAAATCATTTATAAACCATTCTTAGAAGCAACTAATCAGGCTTGAAAGCTGAACAGTTTTTGAAAGAATCCTCAAAGTGAGAACTTTTTTTTCACATTTAAACTTTTATCAAAGTTATAGTTTCATAACATTTAGTAGTGCTTAAAACTCTTTAAAAAATTATTTTGTTCACAAGGAGTAGCACTCAGTGAAACAAACCCATTGTGTTACCGAAATACTTTTTCAGGATGATGGATATTTGACTTACAGCTATACATTAGAATTTCATATTATAACGTATTTTGTTTCGAAGAATTCAAAAAACTTGGTTTTTTAGGCTTTATAAATAGTTTTAAGAATTTGCTTTAAAATAACATTTATTTAATAAATATTTCAACTAATGAGTTAAGAGAAAAACCTAATGAAAGATATATCTATTTTTATAAACTGAAAAAATCAATTCAAAAAACTTTAGACAAACAAAAACTTACATCCTTAGTTTTTGTCTGACAATATCACTCCGGTGTCTGGCTGAACTCTACCAAACTCAACAACGGGCAGACTGTTAGAGGATGAATCGTTCAGAATTGCCTATGATTACGTTTATGTTTGTAGCGAAAATGTCGTTGTGCAGCTCAAATAGACGTTTTGATAGACATCCGTTGTATTTCAAGCTGATTGTAAGACGAATTCCTAGACATCAGGCGTTTAACGGTGTAGTCAAACGCGCACTCGACGAAGCTGGTTTTCCTAGCCAATTAGAACCGATAGGCTTTGGCAGAAGAGACGGAAAATGATTAGACGAGTCTACTATTTTTCGTATAAAGTTGGCGAATTTCTTATCTGAGACGCTACCTGCTTTGACACCTTTTTGTCATCCCACTTGCAGTAAAGTAGATAAGCTTGTACGAGCTTCCCAGCGAGCTAAAAAGGTAAAAAGAAAAAACACCGAAACTTGGCTAATAAACATTTTTTTTTCGTTTCATTAGCAATAGAAACATCTGATATCTTACGCTTTATTCTTTCTGTCGAACTTGGAAAACTCTGAGCCGGATAAAACAGACTTTTATCTTTAATATCATAACAGCCAGGCTTATTTGAAGTACCAAGAACTATTTTAATATGTCCTGTTTGAGAGATTTGCATAGGCTTAAAATTGATGAGAGGATCGGCTATAAGATTATGCTGATGTTGTTTGAGTGTATGTCCAATTAAGGTCAAACCTTTTTTCGAGAAAAATTTGTAGTACTAGTGAGAATTCAGGGTAAGCAGAAACTGAGATCGTTACAGATAAATTTTGAGTCAGAACCACGGGCAAGAAAAGGTTTTATGCAACCGGCCTTACTCTGGGAAACAACCTTACTAGTTTTCTTTTTTCTCAACCTATTTTGGAAAAAACCTCAAATCTTTCATATTTTCTAGATTTTTGGCGAATAAATATTTATATATTTTTTTGTTTTAACTATTTTTCTTTCCATCGCTTATACTTATGTGGCCATGAAACTCTTGGAGTTAATGCCAATATAATCTTATTCGTAATTATAATTGTTACATTGGATTGGAAATTTGATGACGTGGAGTTTTTGTTTAGAGTATATACTTAATTCTTCAACTGATTGAAGTTGAATTATGAACGTATTATTATCTATTATGAATAGTGAAATCTTTCTCAGATTGGTCAATTGATGAGATGTTCAAATTCACAAAAATGGTACGAGTGGTGATAGTTTGTTTGTTTTTACATCTTACAAAAATATTTGGAGCATTTGACAATGGAGCGGACACTATAGATTCAATCGCAACAAACAAACCTACAACAACTGAATCCTCAACAACAACCCTTCCAAGCACAACAACTGAAACATTAACTGCGACAATTGAACCGACAACAACTGAGTCAGCTACAACTACAGCTGTGATTACAGCAACTACATCAGCAACCTCAACTATTGTAGATACAACAAAGGAAACATTTTCTAAAACAAACAAACCTACAACAACGACCCTCCCAAGCACATCAACTGAAACATTTACTAAAACATTTGAATCGACAACAACTGAGTCAGCTACAACTACAGCTGTGTTCACAAAAACTGCATCAAAGACCTCAACGATTGTAGATACAACAACTGAAACAGTTACTACAACAATTGAACCAACAACAACTGAGTCAGCAACAACCACAGCGGTGTTAATAACAACCGCATCAGCGACCTCAACGATTGTAGATACCACAACTGAAACATTTACTACAACAATGATTGCAACAACTACGTTAGCGACCTCAACTTTTGCAGATACAACAACTGGAACAGTTACTACAACAATTGAACCAACAACAACTGAGTCAGCAACAACCACAGCGGTGTTACCAACAATTGCATCAGCGTCTCCAACCATTGTAGATATCACAACTGAAACATTTACTACAACAATTGAACCGACAACGCCTGAATCAACAACAGCGACCCTTCAGAGCACAACAACTGAAACATTTACTACAACAATGGATCCAACAACTGCATCAGTGTTTTCAACTTTTGCAGATACAACAACTGGAACAGTTACTACAACAATTGAACCAACAACAACTGAGTCACCAACAATTGCATCAGCGATCTCAACGATTGTAGATACCACAATTGAAACATTTACTACAACAATGATTCCAACAACTACGTTAGCGACTTCAACTTTTGCAGATACAACAACTGGAACAGTTTCTACAACAAACAAACCCACAACAACTAAAACACTAACAACGACTTTTCAAAGCACAACAACTGGAAAATTTACTACAACAATTGAACCAACAACAACTGAGTCAGCAACAACCACAGCGGTGTTAACAACAACCACATCAGCGACCTCAACGATTGTAGATACCACAACTGAAACATTTACTACAACAATGATTTCAACAACTACGTTAGCGACTTCAACTTTTGCAGATACAACAACTGGAACAGTTTCTACAACAAACAAACCCACAACAACTAAAACACTAACAACGACTTTTCAAAGCACAACAACTGGAACATTTACTACAACAATTGAACCAACAACAACTGAGTCAGCACAACCACAGCGGTGTTACCAACAATTGCATCAGCGATCTCAACGATTGTAGATACTACAATTGAAACATTTACTACAACAATGATTCCAACAACTACGTTAGCGACTTCAACTTTTGCAGATACAACAACTGGAACATTTACTACAACAATTGAACCAACAACAACTGAGTCAGCAACAACGACCCTTCCAAGCACAGCAACTGTAACAGAGCTACAACAATTGAACTTACAACAACTGGGTCAGCTACGACTAAAGTTGTGTCTGCAACACCTGTATCAGCATCTTCAAACTTTTCAAAAACAACAAGTGAAACAGCAGCTACAACGACTAAAACTACAACAACTGCATCAGCTACGAAAACTTATTTTTTTACTCCAAAAGTTGTGTCTACCCCAATTGAAACCATTACCACAACAGCGGCAACTTCATCTTATTTTCTCACAACAACTGGATCAGCAACTCAAACTTCTACAATTTCAAATACTAGCTCAGCAACTACAATAAATAAACCTACAACAACTAAATCAGTCGCAACAACTGGGTCAGCAACAACATCACCTTTTAGCACTGTACGTTTTATAGTTAATTGATGTTTTGTAATTAATCAATTTAATTCATTATTGACCCTTCCAGGCTTTCCCGTTGAATACCTCACCTCTGCTTCTCTTCTGCTTCTTTATCTCATGCTGCTACATCAAACGATGCATTTTCTGATTCATCTGTGATCAACTTACATTGCTTTTTTATTTTAAGCTTTGACATGTTTTTTGTTCAAAATTTCAAAAGCTTATCGAGAATAAATTGATCTAAAACTTATGATTTTAAATATAAAAATTCTCAATGTTTTATTCAAAGAAAAAATTCTTAAAATAAATTTTTAAAATAATTAAAATGTCATTACACGTGGTGAAATATGGACTAAAATTTAAAATATTCACAGTAAACTATTTCAGCTAATCCACGTGTCAAAATGCCTCATTAGTCCAAACTTCTGACACCATAACAAATTAATAAGAGCTTGATAAGATTTGTTAAAAACACTAATTGTTAATAATTTCGAAAAATATTTTTTCCAGGTTTTATAAGCTATTTGAAGTGACTTGTTGAAGGGCAACCGATTAGTTTTTCCTAAACCATAAATGACTGGGATAATTAAAATATAACTTTTAGATTCGCACGAGCTTGATTACTATTTTTTTTAGTTTTTGGAATTTTAAAATCTTTATTGAAAATTATAAAACATTAAATTTAATTATTAAAAACTATCACTATCAAAATGGTTCGTCAATCGCTGAAAAAATTTTGGAAATTTATCATTTTTTATTTAATACCCACCGATATCATAAATATACACACATCACTTATCACGCTGTACTAAATGCATCAAGTGATATTTTCATTTTTAGACTCCAATTAAAATCAAAATAGCTTAATCTCATGAGACGTATTTTAATTTTTCATTCTATTTCAACATCAAGAGTTACACTAAATAAATGTTACAAGCTAATATCTTAATACCAAGATGCAATACACTAAAAACATAAATTGAAAACATTTTCCAGCTTGTCAGGTCGAAAGTTTGGTTTAGCTTTACACTCCTTTCCACTTAAATGATAAGGTGCGGCACAAAAAAAACACGAGCTTGTAATGACATGATTTCAAGCGTTTATAGGACCAAAGGGAGTTTTTATCAAACAAAGCTCTCTACTTAAAAATGATTAATTATCTATTTAACAAATATATATACATATATTAAATATTGGTTAAGTACCATTCATTTATGGAATCATTAATTTTATATATCAAACTAGTAATCTTAAAAATTGAAATCGAGTAGTGATTTATAATTTTGGCGGTATTAGGGTCAAAAATTTGGTTCAAAAGGCATTGACGGTCGTTATTGGAAACCAAAAAACAAACTCAAAAGCTAATATAGATAAAGGAACATGTACTAAAAAAGCCTCTAAATACTTAATAAAAAAAGAATAATTTTGGAATAATTTCAGTTCTTTTAAAAAACATTTAAAATGAAATATTGCTATAAGCATTGCATGCAATATGTTTTTACAATTGTGAAAGAAAACTCATCTAGAAAAATATTTTTAAACTTAAATATAATCATATAAAAGCATATGAATTAATATTTTATCAAAAAACTCTTTTCCTTTCTTACAACAAACCGCTTTTTTACAATCTCTTCAAACAGTTTTTTAGGCAAAAGTTTAATCTTTTATTAATGTCTACTTTTAAACTGGATTAAAAAGGTATATAAAGCCTTTTCAGAAGAAACTCAATCCCTTTTTTAAACTGAGAGTTGAAGTCAAGTTTTTGAGAGAAGCCTTAAAGTAAGAGCTTACTTTTTTTAACTTAAAATGTTTTTTTGTTGTTATAGTGTATTTTTTTATATAATTCTGTCGTGTGCATTTACATTATTTTATTATAACGCGTTTAACCCTAGAATCCAGACATTGCTTTTAAGATAGTTTGAAAAAAAAATTTAATCTTGTTTTTTGGAAGCATTTTATCTTTTCTTAATAAAGTTTAATCCAACCCTTTCCCATTTTATGTTAACTTTGTTACAGTTGTTTGTGGAAAATTTCGTTTTGAAAAACATTCCCACAAAATTGTAGCCTTTTAATATAAACCAATGTAAATTGGTTTCATAATTAAATGTTTAACTAACTTTGAAACACTTAGCTGATTTATCTAAGTATTCATTATATTGAGGTAATGCTTTGACAACAACCCACGTTGACAAAATGTTGCTGAATGGAGCCCGAGTTAATAATAATAAAAATAAAAATAATAATAATAATCTTCTTTAGCCAAAGTAAATACTGAAAATTATTTGAACACTAAAGGTAATTTTATTAAGTACAAAGCTTTTCGTTAACAAAGTGACATTCAACATTTGTTAACGAAAAGCTTTGTATTTAATAAAATTACCTTTAGTGTTCAAATAATTTTCAAGAATAATAATAATAATGGTCAATTTGTATAGCGCCAAGAAAAGCAACTGAGTTATTTATGGATCTTGAGTAAAATTTAAAATTTACTCAATTGTCGGCCTCTATAACTCAATGGTTGAGCATTAGACTAATTATCTAAAGTTACCGGGTTCAATCCCGCGTGGGCCGACAATTACCACCTGTTCCACAGTGTGTTTTCACTACATTAAATTTATAGCAAGCGCTTTGATCTATAAGGAAAAGCGCTTTATAAATACCGTATTACATTACATTACATTACAATGAGCTTATAAAATACAGTTTTTTGTGATAATTGTATGTAGTTTGTCAACTGATTGAAGTTGAATCATGAATGTATTATATATTTTAAAATCGAAATCTTTTTCAGGTTAGTGAAGTGACGAAAGAACCGAATCCACAAAGATGCTCAAACTTGTAATAGTTTTCATGTTTTTATCTGTTTCAAGAATTACTTCTGGCCAAACAGTCCCTCAATCAATAATCCTTAAAAATATTGAAAACGAAGATGCCGAAACAACTCTTCAAACTCAATCCTTTGCTACAACTACGACTACCGTAGCATCTATGACTACAAAAACAGCTAGGTCTACTGTAACATTTACAAGTTCTGTAGGATCTACGACTAGTGAAGCAACTATGACTACAACAACGAGTTCTGAAGCAACAACGACTTCTGAAGCAACAACGACTACAAAAGCAACTACGACTGCTGAAACAACAACGACTACAGCAACAACAACGACTACAAAAGCAACTACGACTGCTGAAACAACAACAATAACTACAAAAGCAACAACGACTAAAAAAGCAACTACGACTACAAAAGCAGCAACGACTACTGAAGCAACCACTACTGCTGCAACAACTACGCCTTCTGGAAAAACTACAAGTACAACAAAAGTTGTCACAGAAATAACTACTTTAAACATTCCAACGAATTCAACACCTTCTTCAAACTTTACCACCACACAAACAACGATAAAACCTCTTACAACTACAAAAAATACGGTAATTTCACTTTGAAATATCAGTAATGTGTATATTCTTTCAAATAAGTCGGCTATTAAATCATTCCTAATTTTTGCTCAATAATTAGGTTTAAAAATTTTCAATTTCATAAGCTAAACGAGTTATTCCAACTGATATTCTTCAATCAATAAATTTTTTTTACAAGGGATCATCTACAGCAAAGTCAACTCTGATTGTTCCTTTGTTCATTGCATGCTTGAAGGTTTTGGCAACACATTGATGATGGCGCTCGCCACTCAACCTTTTCTCAATTCAACATATGATTCCAAACATTTGATTTTTCTATTCTTTAAGCCAAAAAATAAATATTCGAAGTTTATTTCAGTGCACGAAGCTTTTTGTAAGTTGGACTCACATTATCAAATGCAGACACAAATAAAATAAATGATATAATGGGAAACAACTTAAAAAAGCTTCGTGGACGAGCTTCAAAGTATATTCATATTGAATATTTGATTTTCTTAACAGTTTACCAGCCGATCATGTATGAAAACTATTGATAACTTTTGATATTTGTATCTTTATCATTGCATCAATGTTCTCAAAATTATTTGAAATCGAGTTGATTAATTTTTATACTGATTTTCTAGCCACATTAAGCATGGTTATTGCTATATTGCTTCTATTTGAATTTTTCTAGCATCTTTCAGAAGTTGCTACTGATTTTTGAATAAAATTTAAAAAATTTAACTATTTATTTTCAAGGAAAACGTTTATAAATAAATAAAATATAAACCTAGTGAATTAAAAATCGTTAGCATAGCCTTCAACAACCACGACACCCATCAACAGTCAACCGATACTCCCTACAATCTAATAACCATTGAATCCATGTTATTTAACACACATTGTTCACTTATCACCACTCTTCTTTTATACATACATCTCCTATTAAGACTCTCGGTGAATCAAAGCCAAAAAACCCAACATAGCTAACGTAAAGTACTGCAAGATAAAAATATAATTTAATGAAATTTCTGATCTATCTTTACCATGAAATTTATTATGGAAACAAACTAGAATTGTTAAGAATTAAGATCTTATCAGAATATTATTTAAAAATGAAATGATTATGGAATTTAATTACCACAGAATAGTATTAAACAAATACTTGGTTTATTTACTAAATAATGTGCAATGCTTTTTTTTTAAAGTTATAATTTTCAAGTTCATACTTGAAAAAATTAAATTTTGAACAGCTTATAACATCATTTGGCTTAATGAACCAAGCATTGTTTTTCACTATTATGATATTGGGACTAGTCTACTTCAACCAAACCCCAAAAATTTTAGAACAAACCTTTAGTTTTGTATAATCATTCATGATGATTGTTATCATGCCAATGTAAGGAAGATACCTGGGAATGAATAAACAAATATATACAAAACTCACATAGTGCAAATCAATGAAGGAAAAAGGACCAACCCCCGAGCTCTGCCAACCACATCCTTCCTTTCAAGCCACAGTTGCCCAGAAGCATATAAGCCCCTATCATCTACTTGATTGTTATCACCTTTTGTCAAAAATTTTACTGTTCCATTTTCTCTGTCAAAAAAAAATATGTTAGTAAAAACTATGAGTTATTCTTCAATGTAAAAAAAATATTTTAAAAATTCTCAATATTTAAAGAAGATTTATATAATAACTTTAGTTGAAAATTATTAATTGAGATGTATTTATATACTTTTCGTGTATTCTCAAAGCTCTGTGAACTATAGGAATTTCTCGACCTTCAATCTTGAAAACTACCACATCTCCTACTCGGATTGGGTCTTCCTGTCTGTTAGTCAAAAACAAAATGTCTCCTCTAAAAAATGCAGGCTCCATACTGCCACTGTACAAATATTACAAAATTTCATTTGAATTCAAAGAAATTGAACTTTATGAGCAATTTTTGAGTCATAAATTTTTGACAAAATACTTTTGTAAACCTGAGAACAACTACTATAGGGCTCTCACTGTCAGTTACAATCATCAAGCCTTTCCAGATCATTAAGGCAGATGTAACAATCATAACAAAATTGATAACTTGATAATACAACTGAAAATTTAATTTGCAAAATATAAATTTATTTTTATAAAAATATTATTGCTAAAATAAAATTTAAGGATTATTTTTTCTTTTTTGCACACAAACATATGCACATACCTGCCGGGCGTCCATTTTTCGGATATCATCGAGAAAAGAAAAGTTATCAAGAAAACTTGTAGATTGAGCCATTTTAGAAGTTGACTTATCAGTTATTTAGAAATAAAGTCTATTCTTAAAACTCAATCACCCTTACCAAACCGTAGTCATCAGTAATCTACGAGGGATGGAAGAATAAAAATATCAAAGCATAAATATATAAAAAATTCAAAATTTTTTTTTAGAAATATACTGAATTTATTTCAACTAGTTTGGAATTGTCAAAAATAATAAAACTTAAGATAATTGTTATTTTTTAGACTTAGTTGTATGCTATCATTTTTAAAAATATATTTTCATATGACTAGATGTGTGTGGATTGGAGGATAAAGCGTGACACACTGGAAAAAATGAAAATCTACTGTATTAGGACTGGCTCTATATATAAATATATATGCTAAAGTGGTCTTGAAGACTTGATCAGTTTCATGCCGCTATAATAATATTCATTGTTTGTTTGTTTTTTTTTTTGTTTGTTTTTTTGTTTGTTTGTTTTTTTTTTGTTTGTTTGTTTTTTTGTTTGTTTGTTTGTTTCATTTATATGTTACATAAAAACACTTCGAAGTTTATTAAATTTTACTAAGCTTCTCTGAAGTAAAAAAAGCTTCGTGAAATTTAATAAACATTTAGATAAATTTTTTTATGTTGAATACATATGTTGGGTTGGTTGAATCATTATATTTATTTTGATTTTTCCAGTGTTAAGATCTAGAAATAAAACTTAGTAATTTATTGAAACCATTTTCAAAAAAAATTTTATAACTTGTTCATCTTTATTATTGGCTACGAACACTTGATAATTTTTGATTTACAAATTCTTGGTGCTTTATTATCTGGTAATTTTTGGCCAAAACGTATCCAAAAACAATAGCAAGTCCCTTGAAAACAAGTATTTTTAAGATCAAATTATTTGCTTAAAAATATTAAATAAACTATACTAACAAAAGCTAGTTGCAAAAGGGCAAAAAAAATGACCAATAATCGCAGCCAAAAAGTAGCATTTCTTACCACCTTATCTCGGCAATTCTGTATAATTGACAAATAAATTTGCTTAAAACAATTTATAAGCATAAAACTCTTGCCTCATTATAAAAGTTTTTGCCAAATAAACAAAAAATGATTTCACTGGCATCTTCTTTGCAGCATGTCATATGCAATTTTATTTTATGGGGAGGAACATCGGCATTGTAATTCAATTCTTGGTTCAGTCTCCAGTCTGTCCAGTTGAATACTCCACAGCACTTATACTTTGAGTTATAAAAAAATAGAGTATAAAAAAAACTTTCAAACTGTCAATTATTATTTAATAGTTAATATGATTAATAATCTTATCAACTTTTTGAATTGAAATATATTAACTTAGTTCTCTTTGAAGCATAAAACTGAGTTTCTAGCAAATGATGAAAGAAAATTTTTCTCACTCTGCTTTGCACTGAAGCAATGAAATTTGTGTCTTCTTTGTACTCAATTCCCGACCACAAAAACTCTGTCACCAACACATCGATCTTAGAATTATTTCATACATCAATCACAGGATCACTTTTCAAGTACACTTACAAATTTTAATTTTTATGATATATATAGAAATAATTGTGAACTGAAGGTTTTGTCAGGGTAGAAATTGAGCTCAACTTTATTACATAAAATCCTATAAAAAATAAGCAAAATATCAAACTCTGTATTCTCGATCTATGACTTCTCTAAGCGGCAGGATATTGATGAAGAACGTCAGAATAAAAAAGAGGCTTCCCTGCAATTAGGGCCCATCTTCAATGCTAGTCGTTATTGTATTGTTTAAATCTTGTTATTATTTGATTTTTAGATTTAATGCATTTATTGAAAAAAAATAAAATCATGAATGAATATTTAAATTTTGAGCTCAAACTTGGACCAACAATTTTCAAATGCTTGGCATGGAAACTTTTGACAAATTTGATGACGGTCAGGCAGTGGAAAAACAATAAAACCCCAAACGTCATTAAGAAAGCTTTAAAATTTATCATCCACTATATATTAATAGATAGAAATAAGCATATTTCATTAATGGTTGTGTTTAGTATTAGTAATCACAAAGAAATTATTGATATGAATATATTATGGACACCAACTATTATAATAGAATTTTAATACACGCAATTTACAAACTAAATTTGCTTTAAAAAAGCTTAAAATTTTCGAAAAAATTTGAACTTGAAAATAATTTTATATAAGTGGTCATTTGATTTGCCTAAATTTTTGGAGGAAAGTGATATGAGTAAGTTGAGCTGAAGAAAGTTCCATGAAAAGCTACTTGTAAAACTACTTGTAGACGATAAAAATATTTATGACACTAAACATATGATAAAGACCACCAAGTTCATTGTTATTCATTTTTCATTCACTCAAGTCTTGTGCAAGCCTCCATTTATGTCAAGTGGTTTGTGGAAGCCTCAACCTTGAGAACTTTTGTGTTACTCAGAACTCCCGTTGACACCAAGAAGGAAATTTTTGACAAGTATATATCGATTTATTCAGTGTTGCTCAAATTGGCCAATTCTTTGTTTTGCTAAAACACCATGTTTTTATCATACATCATTCGCATAACAGTGTACTTTCGTTATAAAGTTTTTATATTTGACGATCTTAAATCACCCAAGTAAATAAGTGTGCCCTGATATAAAAGCTATATGCACATCTTTAATAAAAAGCTTAATTTAAAATATAATTAGAACACAAAATGCTTCGAATTTCATGAATAAATGACTTTTGAACATGCGATTTTTGGTCTGTCCCCCTTCTGAATGACAATACTGATAGAATTGATGATAGATGCGCTGATTACCGCCATCCCACAACCGCACATCTAAAAATATTAAAAGTTACAATTAGCCAATTAAAATAATGTAGTTTAATCAGCCAGTCAAAAAGTTGTGAAAATAATAAGCTAATCAGAATTATTCAGCATTTAGTTTTTTGAAATGTAAAAATATATAATTCCGCTTCTATAAGCTTATATATTAAAAAAAAGTGTAAAAAAGATAGATTACAAGGCCGTCAGGTTATGGTTCACACGAAGATATAATTTTTTCATACTATAAAATAATGAATGAGGCATACACTGATGTAAAACAATATGCCAAGTAGAATAGGAGTTAAAAATTGGGTGAGCATGTTTTCTGGGTTTTTTATCTTTTTTTTGTGTTCTGGTATTTTGCTGAAAAAAACATTTCAAAATGTTTGTAAGTGCTTTTTTACTACCAAATAATTAAAGTTTTTTAGAATCTTATTCATAAAACTTAAAAATATTACTAATGAAACCAATTGAAGTTCATTGAAATAAATACAAAAACCCCTTGAACACGAACTTCATATGTAACTTGATTCTTATATAAACTTAATTGCCAAAAAAGTACCTTTTGAAAATGTTTGATTTCATTAAGTCTAATTCTCGATCAATTTGGTTTATTTTATACTCTTGCAAATCAAACAGGTCATCATTCCCTAGAAAGACTTTAGCGTCAAACGTTGTGGCCATGTCTTTTTGAATTTTTTTTCTCTCTTTATCAATGACTTTCTGCGGTTCTAACTCACTTTTCTGTACGTCTTTTGATTTTTCTAACATTTTTCCTCTATTGTTGTATAAGTAAAGAAGTAAAACAATACATATGTATAAGTAAAAAAATTGTTGTATAAGTAAGTAAAAGATTAAAATGACGGTTTAATTCATGAGTTGATATAAATTTTTTTCTCTCATTTATTTTAGTTATCTTAGTTTTTATGGTTGTTTACTGCTGAGATTGTGAATGTTTATAAATATTTAATGTAGGGTTTAATTCTTTATTTGGTTTAATTCATTGATTAAAATACAAGAATAAAATTTCACCAGATATATTATTGTTATAAAGAAATATTTTAAGAAATCTTTAATAAAAATTTTACACCTGAGTATTTTTAAACGAAAAACACTGCTAGGTTTTGAGCCATTGGACAGGATATCATATCATCATTATACTTCACAAAATAATCGATATTTTAGAGAGAGGATATCACACTTAGGGGAAAAACTGAAATGTAAAATCTTCGTTACTATTTAAATTTTAAAGACAGTTTTTAATGAATATTCTTTTTGTTTTAGAAAATTTAATAAAGACTTGAGTAGGGGATTGATATGGCAGGAAAGTTAAGGGAAGCGGGAAAGTGGTACAAAAGAGGTGTTGAGAAAAGAGATGAGGTTAGAAAAGAAACAGATGTTAAACTGAAGGCGAGTAAGCTTGATTTATCAATGTCATTCTTTTTTATTGATTTTAATTCAAAAGTTGTTTGAATCACAATTGAAATAAAGCATTCAAACGAAACTTAATTCTTTACACAAATACAAAGTTAAACAGCTGTTTGAAATTTATAAAAAATTATATAAATCTAGAAATATTCTATGAAATGCACATTTGAAAACAAGACATTTTTCTTCAATATCATTAAATGATATACAGTCTTTTGCCAATGAAGCTGTAGATCTCTTTAAGGCTCACACCCATCAAAAAAATTAAAATCTGAAAAAAAATAATAACATATATTATCCCAGTGTTTATGAAACCATCAAATTAGATACAATCATACTACCAAAATTTCGATTTGATATCTTGAATTGTCATAAACCAATAAAATGAAAAAATTAAATGAACTATTTCGTGAAAATTTGTTGTTCTCTGAATAATTTAGCTGGTTTTCATCTTATTTGAATCCAATAAATCAATGCTAAATTTCAAAATAAGTTGGAAACTTGCTAGATTAAACTCATGCAGCAAATAGAATGGACCAGCCAGCTTCAGTATCAACTCGATAAACATCATAACTGGAATTGTACACGGCTGGAACAACATAGTTGTAAAACATTATTATTGAAATTATAAATTATTTTTTTGCTTTTTCATCTTTAAAATGAAGAAATTTTTAGATGAATTTGTTTTCACAAAAGAAAATTTCCCCTATGTTCAATCTTATCATAATCTTTAATTATTAGTTCAGGTTGAACTTGTTGAATAGTATTATACTTCATGTAAAACAATAAATTCATTTGTTAACGTCTTTTTTTTGAAAATTTGAAAAAACAGAATAAGGAGGATACATAAGATGTTTCTAAAAAAAATTATGAAAACGTTGTATGTATATGCTTTTAGAAGTCGGATCAACAACACTCTATGAAAGAAACATTTTAAAATCATATCGATCAATTATAGGAAAAAATTATTTCTTGTTTTTTTTCAATGAAAAAAAATATAATACATACTAAATATCTATAATTTTTTATAGACATCTTATGTATTTTTCTTATTCAAAATTTCTTGATTCTTTGTTCTTTATATAAAATAATAAAATTGAGAAATATCAAAAAAACTTAATACCTATAACCATTTTTGGATTTATAATATAATAGCATTTAGCTTTTACTTTAAGACTAACGATCATATTAGAACAAAAAACCAAAGCTACTTACTTTGCGGTGAAACTCCACATAGAACGGACATAGCTCAGTGACTAGAGCGCTCGTAGGACAACAACTTTTATGCAGCTCAATTGATTTCTCGTTCGGGTTAGGATTTAGTTCTTTGTTCACCTTCCAATCTGTCCAATTAGAAACCCCACAACACTGGTGCTGTTGATTTTTTGTTTCCAATCATATGGGTCCATTCACATGTTTTTGGTTGTGTTGTGTCTGTTTTGTCGTGCTTGTGACCAAATGTATGGAATTTAGCGCGATTCCAAAAACAAAATTCTAGGCCACACATTTTTAAAGCTCGTCTAGTTATTCAATATTAATTTCGCTATATGCAGAATGATTAATGAATGAATATATGAAAAACACAGCAAAAAAATATAGTCCTAATACATTCCTTTTACAGAAAATTTATATAAGCAAATGCAGCGTGCGAGCTGCATTGGTACCATGAACTGGATGTAGACTAGCCTCTCCATCTTGTCCTTTTCTTCAATGCTCTCCCACAAATACTTTTTCGTTATTTCCTCGGTCTGGAGATGTTGTGTTGTTTCATTTTACTTCAAGTGGTAAAGATTTCTATAAGATAAGCTAATTTTTTGAATTTTAGTTTATTTAAGCGATAATTTTTAAGAAAGCTTAAAAATGTTTTTGAAGAAAAAGTTTATTCTTCGTTAGAAATAAAAACTAACTTTTTGGCATGTTAAAGTATCATAGTTTACTACAACACTAAATATCATTTATATAATAATATTAAAAAATATTATTATTGGATATTAATTATTTCTTCATTATAAATTTGTTCATTTTTTTCTATTATGGTTTTCGTTTAGAGATAATTTATTTTGCTTCAAAGCTTTCCTTACATGCGTGCTCTGGAAATTGGTGACCAACAAAGGAATGGCGTTGATGATAGACACAACAACTAACAAGAGACTACCCTGAAATGAACTTTTGTTTAACTTAAATACAAACGTTATATTTAAACAATATTAAAGGTTTATTAAGTAAAGTTGGAAGCGTTTCATAAGATTAACTTAGTTTTTCAAGACATCGCTTGTTGTTTAATACTTGAAGTTAATGTAGTTTTTTCAAATTATGAGAGATTTTTTTGAAACATCAATAGTTCACTGATGAATTATGACAAAACTTCTAGTATCAAAAAATTCAGCTGTTTTTTGAATAAACGTGTTCATAAAAAAATTAGCATATTTTGAAGAAATTTTAAGACTAAAGCAAAGCAAAAGCTAATGGTTTTAAGCCCAGTAAAAACTGATGATAATCATTTTTATCCCTTTAAAAGCAATTTAAAACTCACCACAAACATGTTTTTGAGATTATAATTATAAATAGAGTTCATAAGAACTGCTGAGTGAAAAACCCCTTCAAGTCCCATCACTATGTTGTAACCTGGAAAGAGTTTCTTATTGATATTGTGTATAACGTCAAAGTTGTTTAATTTGTTTTTAAGGAATCCTTGCTTTCAATGACAGTCGGACCGTTATTTCGCTAAGATTAGATTTTAGAATAAGTTTTTTTTGTTTGCTACAGTTTGGAAATAGAGCAATAGAATAGGAATAAAATGTAGCAAAACCTTAAATAAGAAAAACGTTTTATCAAAAGATTTGATCGATTTATGAGAATTATTTAGAATGTTACAAAAATCAATTTTTATCTCAAAAATATTGAAAAATTAAAATAAAATATAAAATGACTTTTTAATTCAAAAACGGTGGGTTTGACATAAAAAACTCATTCATATTACTCAAAGAATATCTCAAACACTTTAACCGGAATAAGCCATTTTGGTGTTTTGGGTGTTGAAGGGGTAAGTTGGAGACAGAAGCAAGATGCCATGAAACACCATGAGAAACCCTGTCACCTTCAGGGGGTTTGTTTTATATCGTTTGATGCTTAGTTTATTAGTTAAAATCGCATCTATTTTCCATAATAAACTAATTAATT
Source organism: Pterobdella sp. o SKG-2022 (assembly GCA_964035795.1). Classification (NCBI taxonomy): domain Eukaryota; kingdom Metazoa; phylum Annelida; class Clitellata; order Hirudinida; family Piscicolidae; genus Pterobdella; species Pterobdella occidentalis. The sequence goes on along the minus strand of OZ038323.1, from coordinate 4,652,077 downwards.
AGATTGGGACTCAAGCTTCTTGTCATTGTTTGTCTACACATCCGAAGCACCTCAGAACTAAAGTACATGTGCTGAAGTTGAGTGTTGAAAAGTGAATGAATAGTAATTTAAGAATAAATTTCATAAATTCAAAACTTAAAGATTCTTACTTAACTAAATTAAATAGTTTCGACCTATGTTAGCTTATTTCCAGTTTATTTTAACTTGTTCAGCCTGACAATAGGTAACAATAAAAAAATTTTGATAAAGTATGATATAATTAACTTGAGTTGGTACGTGAAGTGCGTTAGCTGGGAAGCTGCTCTTTTTATTTAGTACAATCTTTCTACTTATATAAAAGGAATGATTTCATACTGGAACCAGTTCAAGCTTAAGCAAAAAATCTCATATTGTAGCATTATATGATAAAATTGATTCAAGAAGTTTCAAGTTTTGAAGCAAAATTTACACAATTCTAAAAAAAATGTTTATAATTGTGTGATTTCATGAATTTCTAGACCAGTATTAGCATTTAGAGGATACCTTATGTACTCGTTGTTTTAAATGGTTTGTCATATTGATGGAAAAAAATATTAAAGACACATAAATAGGAGAGAGAGAACATGAGAGTGAAATTGAGAGTTTTTGAGAAAAAAGTATCTGGTATCTTAATTCTTCGGGATTTGTGTGTTGACTCTGTTCTGTGAATTTATTGTTTTTGATATTTCAACTATAAATTCTTTTTCAATCAAATCAAATACTAGAATTGAAACATGGAAAAAATTCTAAACATGACACTCGAAGAGCTTTTTCTCAAAATCTCTGATAACGTCATTGGTGGTTCATCGTCGGAGAATTTTCTTTCGGATCTAATAACACTTCTAGTCATCTTTTTCATCATTAAAATAATTATCACTAGATATAATTCTATCTCGATTTCAATTTCTTTTGTTAAAAACAAAAATTTGAAATTGATGAACGATTTAAAAATAAAAATGTTTACTGTCAACAATTCATTAAAAGAGAATTTAAACTTAAGCCACTAAAAATCAATCGCTATCTTCGGAAGGTGGTCGTTCTGCCTTGGGTCTCACCTTTGCTCTATCGTTAAGTCCCAAATCGGCTGTGTATGTTATCAACTTGTTAAAATCAATCTCTTCTTCATTTTGGTCAGCTTTTTTATTTTTTTCTTTAGCTTCTTCATAGACCGATCCTGAAGCGAAGCGGTTTTCAACGGCAGTAACACCAAAGATGTCGTTGTTCTGCATGTCTGAGGCACTCCTTTTACGGTTCATGGTATACTTCAACAAGAACCTGCGTTGTTTGCACTACTGAAACATTTGTGACTCTTGTATTAGAAATAAAATTTCCAACATAAAGATTAAAAAAAAATAATAACGCTGTTAGTGAAAATTTGCTCAGTTTCAAGCCTTGTAAGAAAAATATAAGCGCACCGAAAACCTGAATTGATTATATAAGTGAATTTATTGAAAGAATGTTTTATAATGATAATGTCAAACATTGGTGGCGAAGGATGAGATGATAGAGGAGAAGAAGAATAAGTGGCCCCACATCATCTTACGTAAAAATCTATCAAGACACCCCTGCAAACAAGTCACTTTTTCATCTCATTTGTTTTTAAATATAAAAAACTATGGTATAAAATAAATTATTGGTTTGAAAAAAACTTCTTTGTAAAGATGAATGCTCTGGCCGGTGCAATCTCGGTTCACAGAGCAGCAGGACTTTGGTAGAGAAGCTGCAAAACAAATTCAGTGTTATGAACCTGCTTTTGAAAGATTTATCTAAAACTACTTCTTTTTATATAAGGTTTAACAAATGCTACAAGCTGAAATATTAAAGGTTGAAGTATTTTTCTACGGTGCTTTAGAAATATGTGATAACATGAGAGAGGGTTTGGATCGTCATTTGGGGACAAGAAAGATAATGGAAAAGTTAATATTTTTTGACGATGAAACTATTCAAGGTGTTTTTAATTGTATGAAAAATGATACAAAAGTTACTCTATCAGTAGAAATTCAAAATGAAATAATAAAGTTAAAAGTTTCAGTTTTTATACTAAAAACACCGGAGACACTATAAGAGAAACATAAACAGTTACTCTTAATAACTAAACTAGCCTATTAACAAAAACGATAATGTGAGTTAAACTTACAAAAAGCTTCGTATTATTCAGTTAATAAAAGTGTTTGATTCAAATCAAAATATTTATTCGAAACTTATAGTTTCATCATCAACTCATAAACCTCACCATTGAAGAAAGCCTTTTGAGACCTCCAGTCCAAGTGACTCGTTATTCCGCAGCACTTCAACTGGTGAAAATATTCAGTCAAATTATAGTTAACCATGGCTAGTTACCATAAAGAAAAAACTAATGCTTTGTGATAAGGTTAAAATCATCATAAGCTTCAATTCTTCAAAAATAATATTTCTAAAAATATCGTGATGATAGTTTGAAATCTAAAAATTATTTAAAATGAAAAAGATAGTCATTATATCATGGTAAATATTCCCATTATTTTATCATCATAAATTCCTATAATAATCTATATTACTTCTTTTTGGATTCTGAAAATGATCTCGCGAGGGTTCATGTTCCATAGAGCATCAAGTAGGTAGCTCTCAGAGTTGTATCTTAGCTTTAATAATTGTATGAATTCAGTCATATTAGTCTTTTTAGCCTTTCCATGTATATTTAATTGTATTGGTTTTTAAATTTATTCAGTTATATTGGTTTTTTAAAATTCATCGTTTTTTCTTTCCATAACTGGCTTTGAATTCACATCAGAAATGAGTTTCGACAGATTAGTTGTAAAAAAGACTATAATTTTTGACTAGTTTAGTTTTATCAAAAAAATAAAGCCAAAAAAAAAACGAAAACTGTGACTCATTAAATGAATTTAAATGTTCATTTTGACGTAAAATGGAAATTATCTAAATAAAAATCACCTCGATAAGTTTTGAGATTTCACTTATCAAAAATTTTAAACAATTTTTCTTGAATAAACGTGCTTATTACGAAATTTGTGACGAAACTAAAGGGAATTCAAGACATTGATGAAACGTACGTGTATATGAACTGAATTATCTTTGTTTGCTATAGATTTCATACAATTTAATTTGAAAATATCCAACTATATATTGAAAATTTCTAAAATATCATTAACAATTCAAAAAAATTAATATCAACATTATTAAAAACCCTTGTTTCAGCTCTGACTGAAAAGAAAATTTGGTAGCCCCCAATTACCAGCTGGAACACAGCAACCTGAATAGTGGTCAATATAGAAATTTATTTATTTTAAAAAAGTTTTATAAAGCAAAAAAATATTGTTAAGTCGATATCGAGGAGGCAAGAGAGCAAAAAACCCACTAACGATTATAAGCATTTTGACGTTCTCGCGTAACATTGTCACGAACATAAGTGCCGACATTAAAAAATACACAATAGTCAAAGTCTTGTACAGGGTATAAGCTTGAGTAACGTCGGTTTTGGGAATTTCAACCAAAACAGCCAGAGCTGCTAATGATGAAGTCTGCAAATATCAGTTTCACATCAAACGTCATGCTAAAACTCATGAATCCACGTTTTAGTAGAAAACTTCTAAGATGTACACCGGTAAATAAAATTTTTTGTACATTTATAATCAAATGTTTAAAGTTATACAGCTTAAATACAAGTTGAACAAGCTGGTATGAGTGGTTATAGATTTGGCCCCAAACAAGAAAATTGACCATTAGGTCGCTTATAACTGGTGTTTTGATTGCGCTATTGGTGGGTTTCACATAACGCTACTGCAAATGAACAAATGACAAATGCAAAAGGCTCCAAAATTGTTGACTAGCTTAATAAATGAAGTCATTTGAAGTCCATGTAAGTGTAATCAACCACGGTTGAATTGATTGATATGAGAAAAGGCTTACAGCAGTGAGGAAGAAGATTATCCACATAGATGGCTTGTTAACCATCTCATTTTTGGCCAACATTTTGAAGTTTCGGGTCTTTATCAGATGTTATTGAAAGATAAGTTATTCAATAAAACTCTGTTCAATAAATGTGGTTTTCAATGGTCTTAGTAATTTAATAAATAAAAATTTTCAAGTATGATGTTTTTGTTCATAGGCATTTTGTTAAAACGCTGACGTCACGATTAAGAGTTAAGTTAATTAAGAAGATTCTATTTGATTGTTTGTGTTAATTTTGAATTTGAATAATTGAAAGAAAAGTGACTAAAGCACATGCCCATTGTTTATAACTATCATTAAAATTACATTCAGCATTGAAGTATTTATTTCCATTAATATATTATGATGAATATCAAAACATTGCATGGAATTATAAGCCTAAATTATAAAAATTCTCAAACTTGAAACAACAAAAAAACCTTGAAATCTCAAGTCAATATAATGAAAGCTACATTTTACAATGGTTTTTCTGTGTTAATACAATACAATGACAATTATGCTTATAGTGAGGTCAAATTGAGGGACACTACAAAAACAAAAAGTATAAACGTCATTAGTATCAAAAACCACTTTATAACAGTACTTTCAGTTCATAGTATAGCTCAGCTGGTAGAACATTAGACTGAAGTTACCGGGTTCGATCTCGCGTGGGCCGACAATTAGCATTTTTTCCACAATGTGTTTTCGCTACATTAAATTTGTAGCAAGTGCTTTGATCTATTAAAAAAAGCGCTTTATAAATACCGCATTACATTATAGTGTTATTAGGACTGACAATATAATGATGTCGTAAAAATTAGTATCTTCACCATAGTTCGGGCTCACAACCCCGATAGCCTTGTTGTGTCTTGTATTTTTAAAGCCTGACTGTGCTTATTGAAGAATTTTTTTACTTTTGATTTAATTTTTTTTAATATAGAAAATTAAAAAAAGTTTTTTATTGAAATAAATTTTACGCATTTATTAACACATAAAGCTTATACTCAAATAGCAATCGACTCTATGTTTGAGTACCAGCATTGTTATTAAACAAATAATAAATGTTGATAAATATTTGATTCATAAAGATTTTGTTTATTTTAGTTTATTTATTTAATATTTTCATTTTGTTGTAGTCTATTAACCTATAACTTCACCACTGTTCTTCTAAATACTGTTTCTCTATTAACAGTAATGATAAAAATTCATGATTTTACTGACTCGAGTCTACAACGGTAGATGAATGACGCAGTCTTCAAAAGTTCAATTTTTATATCCCCTAACCATCACCATGTAACTAAAGATATTTAATTAATATTATATAAATGTTAAAGTTCAATAAAATTTTATAAATCATTATATTTTAATCTAAGTTTCAATATAAGTAATTATTTAATTTAAGCTTTTGTTGCCGAAAACTTCAGTCGAATAAAAAAAAAGTATCAAAATATCGACTCTCTTTGTGAAATTATTTTTAAAAACAATCAACAAAAAACTGATAAACGATGTCTGAAAAATTTCCATTTCATGTACACACAGTTTTTCAAAAACTTTGGAAGGATTTTTGATAATGTGTTGAGGTGTTAACCACAGTGCTTCTTTCACCAATGAAGACTAGCCTTTTCTTTCTCCATCAATCCTGGTTCATGATAAGGTTGAACTTACCAAAATTATAATTTCTTGAAACAATAAATTTACAAGTACTTTTTCTCACTAAGCATTATAAAAGCAAGTTGTTATTATAGCATTTTACCAAATACAGCGTTACTATTTACACAAAAGATAACAATGAGAAACCTATGAAAAGACTCGTTTGAATAGATTTTAAATGATCTTTCTTGAATTTCCTTTTTTGCATATTTGTTATTATCAGCCTCTACAAGGCAACATTACAAAAGCTTTGAAATAAACGACAAGTTGTCGAAGAATTGAGTAACGATTTCAACTTAAGAAGGTTAGCTGTTTAAGTGTTTGTAGTATTTTATTGAAAATTTTATAAAAATTTTGTGCTAGGTTTGAGAATTGAGTTTAGTTTTGCCTGATTTAGGTAAATGGAATTAGGTTCTTTATATCGAGTTATTTGATAACTTAATATTAACCGTTATAAAATACAATGAATAAATTGAAATATGAAATATTTTAAATGAAGAAAGTTAAAGTTAGATAAATTAACATTGAAAGCATTTAATAAATAATATCTAAAAATTTTATAGTGGAAAACATTAAAATCAAGAAATTATGGATATCTGGACTATTGTTAAGACTTAATGCATGATAGGAAAACCATTCGACGTTTTTATCGACAGTTTTTAACTATTGAAAAAATTTTATCTATTTTAAATGTTTTCAGCACACAATTTTCCCAACCTATCTTTTCATTAAATTTCTCACAAAAAGATTTCCCATACACTAAGCTTTCAATAAATTTTTCTAATACATTAAAGTTTCATCCAAAATCATAATTTACTTTAAAACTGAAAAAATATATCTGAAAAAAAAAATTTGGTCTTCTTTTATAACTTTCACAAAATAGTTGAATAATATGAACCCAGGTCTTGAACACAGTAAGTTTTGATCACAGCGCCTTATCTGCAGTTCGTGCAGTTGATATATTGCATATGATATAGGTATTACTACTTTTAATAAATTATATAATCTTTCATAAACTAATTCAAGTTAGCAAAAAGGTATTTTAAGAAATCCTTCAAAAACGGAAATACAACCTTTAGCACTCCCTTCCATTTCTTCTCTACAGACAAAATCCCGCAATCATGTTTTGTTAATATTATCATTTCCAATTGCATCAAAACCATTTTAATTCTCACATCCACAAACCCGATAAACATCTTCTTGACTTACGTCAAAGTCATTTTTCTCTCTCACATCCACAAGTCGCAGCATTGCTCTTCAACTTTGCTCATCTCTGGCATTTCCATTCTCTCCCCAAATACATTTTCTGCATTAAAATATACACTAAAGCTTTTCTGAAGCCATCAAAACATACGCACTCATTTTTCAAAATTTCAGGCATTAATCTTTCATGGAAATTTAAAGTTTTTTCATTTTATGACTTTTATTGTTATTTTCATTATTAATAGTATAGTTGTAATCATCATCATCACCACTGTCATCATAACCATCATCATCACCACCACTATCATCATCATCATCCTCGTCCTCAAAAACACCACCACCATCATCATCATTATCCTCATCCTCAAAAACACCACCACCATCATCATCATCATCATCATCAGGAACACAACAGAATGGGAGTAAAGGCTCATCAGTACACTCTTTTCTTCTGCAACTTTCTGCTTTTTGTGAGCTCTTAAAACATCTTATATAAGCATCATATGAGTAGAAATAATATGCATAAATTAAAAAACTATGTCATTGCTGTATGAAAAACAAACAGAAATTAATTTTTTAAAAAGTTTTTACAAAGCTTTTTTGTGAAGCAAACTTTCTTTCATTAATATTATTCTCAAGTCATTAATTTTGAAATAATGGTAAAATTTATGGAAATACAACTAGTTATTGTAAGAACTGAGAAAGATAGTAGTAAAGAACCTAACTCACTAGTCATTATAGAAAACAATAGAAAAACAAGAATCATTAAAGACAAAAATAAGACACACATTAATGATAGATTATTTATAAGCAAATACACAATAAAAATCTTTAAAAATAAATCAAAAACAAAAAATAATGTGTAAAACACCATTGAAAAATCATTAACATCAATAAAAATCCTTAAAAATGCTAAGAATAATAAAAAAAATAGAAATTATATACAAACATTAGACTTGCATAAATGAAAATATAATAAAAAAAAACAAAAAATAACAAAAAAATAACATTTAAAACCATAAATAAATAAAAAGCTTTGAACAACCAACCACGTGTCTACACCTCAGGTATTTGGATGGATTCTCATCATCACAGGAGCTGTGATTAACAGTAAGCCTGACATGATTAAGTGTGGCTACGTGCAAGGTTGTCTTTGTGATTTTGCTTAATTATCGTTATTTAACTCAAATAAGATTCAATCATAGTGCATTTAAAAAAATAAATGTATCAAAAATTAAAAATAAAAAGTTATTCAAATCATAGTGCAGTATTGCAGTAGAAAACAATATGACTAAATTATATTGTTCGCCATTATAATCCGCTAGTTTTAAGCAACAATTGATTTTTGTATAAGAATAGTAAACAACGGACAAGTATTATTATAGTAACCTGAAACAGTCAGTCAAAGTTTTCAAAGCCATAATGGCCCCATAGGAGTTTTAGTTGAAACATTTAGGAAATAGTTTAAGATTGACAATTACTCAAAACCAGTTTTTTATAATCAAATATATAAAGCTTGTTACTTTTTTTGCTCTTCAAGCTTCTCACAGGGCTTGTTGAGTGAAAAGTAGTTCGGAGATCAATATTGCACATAAGTTAATGATGATTTTTTAGTGAGGTTTTTCAGAAGATACCAGAAAGCTTTTAAAATATATTTTGATGGTTTTTTTATGAGTTTCTCTTATGCGTTGTATGCATTCTAGTTGATTTGTTTTCGTTCGTCAAGTCTTTTTTAGTTTAGCATTCTGGATTTCAATACTGAGTCTTAATTTAATAATTAAAAAAATTTCATTTTGAGCATAAAATACAAAATTTTAAAATCAAGCGCTTTCGATTTAAACCACCAGGAACATCAGTGTACTTGATTGTGATTGGCTGCCTCACTGTAGTCGTGTCCATCATTGGCTTCCTTGGAGCCTCGCAGAAGAATATCTGCCTCCTGCTTTTCGTGAGTGAACATGGCTGCAAAATATTTTATTGAGAAATAATTAATTTTTCAATTTTGTGTATTATGCTTATTTAAAAAAATAGTCTAATATTCACTTTATCAAAACTATACTTTAAAAACATAAATTAACGAAAAACAAAATCAATGATTGGTTGAATGTTTGAAATACAAAACACTATGCAGTTCATCTCCCTGGTTTTCCTTCTTTTCGTCATGTGTGCCATCAGCCTTATTATTGGGTTCTCTTTGAGGCAAAACGTGAGGATTTCTTAAATAACGCTTCAAAGATGAGTTTATGAATTACAAAGAATTTTTATAACACAATAATAGATAACAAAGATAGGGTAGTTTAAGGTCTAAATTATAAGCATTAAACTAGAATACAATAGAAGCTGAAGATCTCATTCATTTAAATTTTCACCATAACAATGCATAAACTTACGTTTTTACAATGAAGTTAAACTTGAATCATATAAAACATAAAACAAGTATTTTATCATTTTTCCAAACAAAAGTTACAAAAACAAAAATCACCAAACAAATTACTTCATAATTATAAACTTTTAACGGTGTTTTTTACCATTTTAAAAATCGTAAGATCTTTTAATAACTTGAATTTATATAGTTTTTTCACTTTATGAAGACTTTTTTTCACTGGTTTATTTAATAAAATTCTGCTAAATTTTCAGCTAAATAAAACTTCATCTTAATTCATCAGCCTTTTCAACTATTCTTCTTCAGTCTACAGTGATTTATGCATATACAACCATGCCCCTAAATAGAGGCTTAATATCACAAGTAAAGCGACAAGGTCTTTCAATCAAAAGATACCCAACTCATGATAAACTGAATTGAATGCAAATATTTAAAAATTAATCACAAAGATTTTCGATATTTATGATGCTTTAATAGTCTGTCATTGACATGTCTAATACTTCGAGTGGTTATGATTTAATGATAAAACTATTACTCAAATTTCGTAAGTAAATACTTCAGATTACGAGGATATTAGAAGAACATGTAAAAAAAATTTTTATTAAGCTAAAATTTTCAACAAGTAAAACCTTGTCAGAGTCCATTAACTAATGAATTATGACAAGGTTTTACTTGTTGACAATTTTAATTCAATAAAAATTTTTCTCTACGTGTTTTTCTAATATCTTCATAATCTGAAGTTTTTACTTACAAAATTCAAGTTTACAAAAGAACATAAGGTGTCTCTAAAATCTATATTACTGTAATGTTTTATTGAATAAGATATGTCAATTATATGTTAGCTTATTAGTTAATTAAATAGTTACTTAGTCATTTTTATATTAACTTATTAATTTAAATGATACTTATATGATTAGATAACCTATGAATTCCTCGTTATATTAACTTATAGATAACTTAAATAGTTATTTATATATTAAATGCTTTTAACAGTTATTTATTCTTAACTTGTTATGTTAAACAGACCAACGACGGAATAGTGGAGCAAATGAGGTACGACTTAAATGGAACCAAGTCTCTTGAGTACATCGAGCACATCCAAGAAGTGGTTAGAGTCGTTTGGTCGTTTCTAATGCTTAAAAATGGTGAAATTTTGAAAAATATAACTTGAAATTAATTAAGCTTGGTTTTAAGCTCATATTTTATATGTTTAAAAGCATCTTGTGAAACGTATAACATGTAACTTAGAAACTCTTGAAGTTTGCGCCACTATAATCACATCCATAATTTCATTGTATTGTAACACACTCAGTGAAAATTGTATTGTTAGTAACGCAAAACACCTCATAAAATCTAACAATTCTTATCGACCTCAGCACGAGTGTTGTGGTATTGATAGTTGGAAAGACTGGAGAAACAACCCTTCATTCAAGCCTCCCAGAACCAGCCTGCCTTTAAGTTGTTGCAGACATAATGAGGGTTACTGTAGTGAGAATATGACATCGCTTATCACCCAGGTGGGTGGCGTGGTGATGAGGGTTTTGAGGTGGGCGTTCTGTTAAGGATAATGGCTTTAGTGAAGTAAGCAGCCTAAGGTTTGATTCTGTTCAAATTCAATAGTTTTTTATTTAAATTTGAAGACTGAACTTGAAATCAAAATTAAACTAATTTTTTTTATATAAAATCTTGGTGCTTTCATTTCTGAAAGTTATGTGTTTTAACAAAATAACAGTTTTGAGAGCTTAGAGAATATAATAATGGCTCTTTCTTTAATGATCTACTTTTAAATTTGTAATGAGAGCAAACGTGAGGCCTTAAGCCTTCTTGGCCACACCTTAACAGGAGCAAAACACCTTTTGAGATTATCAAATATATTCCCAATAACGCAATATTGTTAATATCAATTGGAACCAGGGATGCAGAAAGCCTTACAAGCAAGCCATCAAAGATAACCTCAAAGTTCTCGCTTCTATAGCTACTGCCTGCGCCATATTTCTTGTCTGTGTAACATTCTTTCATGACTTGATTCAATCTATTACTATTAATCTGGATACATAACTATTATTTTGATGTATAACTACTAATTTGGATATATATCTATTATTTCAAAAAAGGTTCAGTAGGTTATGTTTTTTAGGTATAATTATTTTATGTTAGAACTTTATATACGTTTGATACAAAATTTAAGATGAAATATACATTTACTCAACCATCTATCACGCTACAAACCTTATCTTGGAAACTACCCACCTTCATTAATTTTTCAAGTATACATAAATAGATTGTGTAACTTATACCGATAAAAATCTTGATGGCAGGTGATTGTGATGGCTTTGACGTTGTTAATGGTGCAAGCCATAAGATCAGAGTACAACGCAGTCTAGATGCGGCACATTATTAATTTATGTTTCTTTACTTATGAAATATTTTAAGCTTGAATTTATGGAAGTTTCCAAGCTTCAAGTTTCATTAACAAGATGTTTTGAGAATATTATTGAAAACTAACCAATTTGAAGCCCTTTGATTCTTGTATAACTTTTGATGAGTTTTTAAGACTTTAATTTGAGAATTTTTATTTTATTTTTAACTCAAGTTGAATTGCGAAATAAACTGTATTTTGAGAAAATATTGAGCGTATGATAAAAACCTTAGAATGATTTGAAACGTAGCAACTAGCTTATTTAATATGGGTATGCCCATGAATAAAATATCGCAATATTATTAACAGTATCAAATTAAATCAGTCAGAAGCAAAGTTAGAGTGTAGACAAAAACTGAATGGAAACTAATTTAAAAAATCTACAAAAAACACTAAATAAAAGCAAAAGGGTAAAATGCAGTGAGATGGATTTCAAGTATACATGCTAAACTTAATCGATGTTCTTTAATAAGAATTAAATACCATCAAAATAATACAATTATTAATAATTACTTTAATTTTAACTTAAAGGTGGTTTTTAAACAGTATTTAAATAATCTGCCAACTGAATCTTTCCGTAGTTAAATATGATTATGAGGATTCGATAACCAGACAAGCATGCAATAAAAGTGAAACAATTTTAACTTTAATTTTCCTAATAATAAAAATAATGATAAATAAAATGAAAACAATAAAAAGAATAATAATAAAAATAGAAACAATAATAAAATAATAATGAAAATAATTCGTTAAAAAGTCTGATCATCTGAGCACTCTTCGGTCGTGTGACCAAAAACTGGAAAAATAATTCATCAAATTAAAATGATCTCTGAAAACATTCAAACCAATTAAATCACCTCGTTTTTTGGCATTATATAAGTCAAAATTATTATTATTAGTAGTAGTAATATTATTATTAAACCATATCAATAAAAGTATAAAAAATGCTTCATTAAATATAAATATAGCTAAAAATCTTCTACACGAACCTTCGCAGATGTCACAGTAAGGCCTCTGATCGCTGGTGGATCCCCGGTGTTTGGATGGTGGGTTGGGGTCTGTAGATTCATCAAACACGTCACTCTGCTTAGGACAGTCATCAGTGTCGTGCAGATCAAAACAGTCGCAGATGTCGCAAAAGAGCCTGGGAGGTTTGAGTGTGGCAAGCTCGAGGTCGGTGGCGCTAGTGTCGTTGTGGTAAATGCCATCGTCGAGAGCCACGTCCAGTTGCTTCTGTAGGGTTTCGTTCTTTTTCTGGATGTCCACAATGACAGAGTTGAGAAATTCGATTTGTGACGTCAATGCTTCAACTTCGTCGACATTGTCTGTCTCCTTGGGGGAGACATGGAGGGGTGCGGTAGTTTGTTTTTGCACTTGCCTTTCCTCTAGAGATACTATTTCTTTCCGATGCTCATCCTTACTTTTCTTTAATTCTTCTTCTTTCATATTTATTTGTTGTTTTAAGAGGTTTATACTTTCCTCCATCGAAGCTGCTTTTGAATCTCTATCTTTTAATTTTTCTGCCAATGATTTCACTTCCTTTTCATGACCTGATCGCAAAAACTCGTTCTCTTCTTTCAAGTCATTGAAATATCGATTAACGGTGTCGTACTTAGCTACTAAGTCATCTTTTTCTTGTTTTGTTTTGTCTAGCTTGATAAGTGTGTATTTTGTTTCTTCTTGTAACTTCGTTATTCTATTCTTTAATTCAGTTTTTTCTTTTTCAATTGATACTAACTTCTCCGAAAAAGCATCTTTCTCTTTGCCCGAAGAGCTATCTTCTTTTTTTTTAGAACTTTTCAAAGCTTCCAACTCATTATGTTTATTTTCAAATGACTTTTTCAATTCTGATAATTGCAAGACTAATGTTTCATTTTCTTTTAATTTCACCTTACTCTCTGCCTTCAACTTACCAAATTCATCCGATAATTCTTTAATTTTTGACTGCGAGGATTCAACGTTGGCTGTGGACAACTTCTCAGCATCACTGAATGCTGCAACCTGCTGTTTTAGATCTTGGAGTTCCTGCGTAATCTTGCTGTTCTCACCACTTTTTAGCTCAATCTCCTTTTTCAATCCCTCACATTCCCCACTCAATGATTCTATTTTGTTTTTACTTTCGTTGTCTTTGGTAGATAAAATATTATATATTTCTTCAATCTTGATATTGAGATTTTTTATTTCATCATCTTTCTCTATCAAAGTACTTTCAAGGTTTTTAGCATCAACAGTTAACTTAATTACATTTTCGTTCCAAGCAGCTTCTTTATTCTGTAGAGACTTTTTTAAAATTTTCAATTCACCATTCAAAGCACTAATCTGTATGTCTTTTTCACTCGAAGTCTTTTCATACTGGGAGTTTTTGGTTGAGAACTCTTTGTTCTTTTCATCGATATCTTTCGTCAGTGTGGCTAACTTGTTGGAGAGCTCTTTCACATCTTCCTGCAACTTTAACTTGCACTCTTGTAGTTCAGCTTCCACCTTACTCATCTCATCAATCTTCTTTCCACTCGTGGTCAGCTCTTCTTTCAACTTGACACACACTTCATCATGCTCTTTCATTAACTTTTCTTTAACTCTCACACATGATTCTTTTTCTTCTTCAAGGTTTTCTTTAAGTTCATTGGTGGCTTTTTCCGACTCAAACAATTCAATTTTAAGAGCTTCGATTTTGCTGGTCGCTTGCATCACTTCAGACTGCAAGCCGTCTGAGGTGCTTTGAGATTTTTCATTGAAAATGCGGAGACTGTCACTTTTCAGCTTAACCTCTTCAACTAACTCAGCCACTCTTCTATTCAGATCTTTCTCTGTTATTTTGAAATTGTTTTCTTCTTCGTCGTGTTTTTGCTCCATTTTTTTTATTTCTTCTTCCTTCTCCTTTTGTGAAGTTAATGCATCGAGTTTTTCTTTTTCCAATATGAAATACTTTTCTTTCAACTCCTTCTCAGTATTTTCATGTAATTTAATTTTTTCATTTAAAATTTTTATTTTCTCTTCAAAAGCACATTTGTCTTCGTCGAATTTCGTTTTGTCTTTTTCTTTATCATTTTTGAGTGTTTCTTCAATAGTTTTGAGTTCCTCAATTTTAAGTACCTTGGCTTCCAGTAATGAATTGGTTTCAACCAGCTGTTCATTCAACGACTCATATTCTGCATTCTTGCTCTCCAAGTCACCTCTCAGTTCATCCAACTCCTTTTCCTTCTCAACTAAAAGATTCTCTTTCTCATCAACATACTTTTTTAATTTATCACTTCCATCCTTATGTTCAACATTCACCTTTTCTAGTTCTTCTAATTTGACTTTAGTTGTTTCAATTTGAGATTTTAACTCTTCGATTTGACTCTTGAAGGCACCTTCAGTCTTCTGAAAATTCTCTACTGATTCTTTGTGTTGTTTCGAGTTGGTTTCAGATTCAGACTTGAAACTTGACATTTTTTCTTCCAATTGTTTCTTTTCTTCAGTCAATTGCAGAATTTTATCGTCATACATTTTTGACATGGAAGAAGCATCTGTTGAGAGTTTCTGATTTAAGAATTTGTTCTCACTTTTGAGTTCTTCAATATTTTTTTCCAGTATTATTATTTTTTCATTAATTCCATTGTTTTCAGTTTTTGATTGAGCTAAAAAGGCTTTCAAACTAGTTATTTCGTCATTGGCTTTGAATAAATCTTCATGCTTAAACTTATTTAATTCATCAGAAACACTTTGTTCTTTCTCTTTAGAAACCTTAATTTTTTCATTTAATTCATTTACAGTCGATTCCAGTTGAACAATCTTTTCATTCAAGTTAGACTTTTCCTTTTCAAATGCAGCAACTTTGTCTCCAGCTTCCTTTAACTGCTCCTCGTATTTTTGAGATTTCGCTTCAAAGTTCTTAGAAGAACTCTCAAAACCTGCCACTTGTTGTTTCAACTTCTCAACATTTTTATTTTTTTCCTGACATGAAGTGTTCATTTCATTTAATTGTGAAATCAACTTTTTGATTTCTTCCTCTCTCGCATTAAAGAGTTCATTATTATCTTTGAGAGCATTGTTCTTGAGGGCTTCGATCTCGTCTTTGTGCTCCTTGCAGCTACTTTCCAGATTCATCAATTCCTCCTTCAGCTTGCCTACTTCGATGTTCAACCTATCAACTTCTTTTGTGGAGTTTTCTTTTTCCTCTTTCAAACTCTGTAAACTAACCAAGCTTTCGTCACTCTTTGCTTTCAATTCAATGTCAAAATTTTCTTTCAGCTTAAGCATCTCTTGGCATTTTTGATCAATCTGCTCTTCAAACATTTTTATTTTTTCTACCTTGTCTGTCAAATTTACCAAAAATTTTTCTTTTTCTTCATTCAATTTTCGAACATCTTCTTTGAGTCCTTCAATGATGGCATTCTTCTCTTCCACCAGTTTTATTTTATCATCATCACCAGCACCACCACTCTTCAACATTGCTAACTCCTGTTCCTTCATCAGTGCCTCGATCCTCACCCTATCACAAGTTCTCTGGTTCTGCAAGCATTTATATATGTCTTAATCATTTAAAAAGCATTATTATGCAATACACGTTATATATATACCTTAAATAAAGATGCATTCAATTAACTCCTTCTCATAGATACATAACAAATCTATTTTCACTATACCATCTATCTTTGCCTCAAAAACTATAATTTTTTTGTGTATATGATAAAAAGCAGTC
Organism: Pterobdella sp. o SKG-2022; assembly: GCA_964035795.1. NCBI lineage: Eukaryota > Metazoa > Annelida > Clitellata > Hirudinida > Piscicolidae > Pterobdella > Pterobdella occidentalis. The sequence continues at coordinate 4,635,793 of OZ038323.1, read as the reverse complement.
ATCGTATGGTATCTCACTACAAGCCCACCTCCAACTCAGCCCTTTCTATAGAAGCTTCTTCGAGGTTGAACTGTAAATCTTCCAGTTTCCTTTGAGAATTTCAAATCATAATGAAATATTATTATGTGTTATTTTTTAAATTTCATACATCCATCATCTATATACAAAAAATTTTAATGCTAATAATTAATCACACAGTTATGACACTAGAAGAAGCGGAGCCAAAAAACACAATTTGTACACATAACTGAATAAAGTGCCAAGATCTCAAACTTTAGATTTCGAAAGAAAATAATTGCATAAAGTCACATATAAATATATGTATGTAATCAAAATATCTGAGATTTATCCCTATATTGTTTTTCATATAAGTTGCATAAAATAATGTGTAAATTCCCCCCGCCTGCGTAACCACTAACTTGGCCTCCTCTTCCATCTTGCTACTGAGATCAGTGCACTTCTGTTGTTCTTGTTGCAGTTTCTCTTGCAGTTGCATGATGATCTCTTGTTGTTTATCACTGTCATTCTTCCAATCCACCAACTGACGCTCCAACTGTGAACAAAAGACAGTGTGTTTTCCAAGCAATCGTAGTTACAAGTATATACCAATTAACCTCCTTCTAGTTGATAGAACCATGATGTATGGTCCTATGATCAGCCAGTCTGATTAAATGTACGCTATTATTATTATTATTAGCGTATGTAACGTTCTGAAACTCAACGTTTAAACCTTTTCGATAACTTAAAGTTTGGTCACCTGTTCTGCACTTTCTATCAGATTTAATTCTTACAAAAGGATTCAAAAGCAAATCGGCATGTGAAGTCAACGATGCACATGCTTGTACAGCAACAAGCTAATCATTAAATGAATCTTGAAATGTTTATAAACATTTTTGCATTTCACCACGAAAAAAATCAATAATTAAAAAACTTCAAATTCAAATTTAAAAGTAGCAATAAACTAATAGCCTAAAAAATCAAGCCGACCTCTTCAACTTTGGTTTCAGACTTGGCCAGCTCATTCCTCTCAAAGTCCCTCTCACTCATCAGCTGCTCCAGGTGCTCATCTTTCTCTTTCAGTGATTTCTGGAAAGTGCACAACCATCATCATCAATACTACCCTCATTATCAATACTATTCTCATTCAAATATAAACACTCGTATTTTGTATTTCAATGTTTAGCGTTGTTATATTGATATAATGGTAAGGGTTTTTATGGTAGATATTGTTAAAAATAGTTTAGGTGGAACACATGCCATCAAAATACATAAAAATATGATGAGAAAAAGGGAGTAAATGATGACTTTGGAAAGATATGAAAACAATTGACTTTATTAATCTTTATAGTGGAATATTAAAAACATGGTTAGTAGACCTAACCAGATATCATATATTTGTGTTATCATCATTATATTAAAAATAATTTTAATCAAAAGATTAATTTTGTGAATAATTAGCCTCCGAAATGTGAATTATGAAAACGCGATAAAATTTGAAAATTTTGTATTGACATAAAGCTTTTCGATATATTCTACACCAACACCAAGTAACTAATAAGTTACCTGATGATGATAATTGAGATAATGGTATCATCATCATATTCAAAATAATGTCTAACCTCCAGCACAGAGGCAGTGAGTTGAGTGGATGATGACAATTGTTTGCTTGCCTGTACAAAAAACAATATTATATCATTTTAAACAAATATTCATCAAAAAATTGAATTTTAATTTTCAAAAAAAGTGAATATTACAATCCAAAAAAACAATATGAATAGTATATAGAAGTGCAAAAAATTAATTGGAACTATTAAGCAAGCCATAAGCCACCAAACAACATCAAATGAAGTTAACTCACCCCATGACATCCAGTGACACCCAACCTCACTCGACCACTTCGAGCAGACTGTACAGAGCCTATTGAATTAACTGACTCTTGGGAACCAGTTCTTGCCACAATTCCTGTTGTTGTAGGAAGCTTGCTTCTGCTTACTGAAGAGATGACTGATGGGGTTTTGATGCCTCCTTTCGAAGGTAGTTTGGTCACTTTGGACAGGGGAGCAAAAAGCCCAAAGTTTGGAGGGCATTTGAAATACCTTTGAAAATATATGTGAATTAATCTTTACTTTCGAAGCTATAGACATTATCAATTGAAAATTTTATTTACCTGAAGATGTTATTAAAAAAGTTTCATGTTAATAATAACATTAAAATCATTTATGTTTTTTAAGTTCACAAATTAAAAATGAGTTTCTACCTTTTTCCTTCAACTTGCCCATCATTTTTTCCTTTAGGCTCATCCAATTCAATCCCCACCCAGTCTCCCTTCGCAAAGTTCGTCTGACCAATGAACTTGACACTGCCCAACTTATTAACTCCAGCCATCACTCTGTCCCCTACATTCAGTCTGAAAATGTTTCATCTTGTGTTCTTAATTAATTTAACTGGATTATACTAGATTGATACTAGTTTTTTCTTATTTACATGAGGTTATAATGAAGAAATATCATTCCCTCATGTTATAACTTTCAAAAAAACACAGACTTGGAGGGAGCAGAAGATGACTCAGCACTGATGCTGCATGAAGAGCCATGGTGGGAGGGTGGTTGCATTTTGGACACCTTAGAGGACTGTTGCTTGCAGATGCGGGTGCTCGGAGTTGAAGCAACTTCACCTGTTTAGGATTTCAATCTAGTATACACATGAAAAATTGAAATTATATTTTTATTTTCAAATTTAGTAATTCAATTAAGCCATAGTAACTCAAAAATAACAAACTAGATTTGTTGGAAGGAGTGACAAGAGATGATTTCCTGAGAGAAGGGGGAGGCATAGACGGAGTGGTGGGAGAGATGGCTGAAGTGTCAGGTGGAGTAGATGCATTGGAACAATATCCTGAGGTGTTCTGGGATATGGCCATGCTGTCTGGTGGCTTCTTCACACTTGACTGTTCATTTTAATAAAATATATTTGAAAGTTAACCATTATGAAATTCATATTATTTTGAAGTTTTTCATTGAACACACTTGTAGATTTGAAGTAGGGGTCTTTTTTGACACATCAGTTGAAGTATCTTTTTCGAGCTTGATTTTTGCAGCTTTTGAGAAAACTCCATGAGAAGGTTCACAAGTGAAATACCTCACTCCATTAACACTGCCATCATTTTTGCCATCGGGAGTGTCCAACAGCACTCCTACCCACTCTCCTGGTGCAAACTGTGTCTCTCCAATGAAAGCTATGGCCCCTGTTTTGCTGTCTCCCACCACTACTCTGTCTCCAACTTTCAGCTTTGGTGGTACTGGTTTTATTGTAAAATAATAGATTCATCATCATAGGTAGGTTGAAAGCATTAATAAATTTAATGTAAATTAATGCAGTTTTTATAAAGCATTTTTCCTTGTAGCTCAAAGCACTTGCTACAAATTTAATGTAGTCAAAACACACTAGAGAACAAACGCTAATTGTTGGCCCACAGGGGATCAAACTTAGTAACTTTAGGTAATTAGTATAATGCACAACCACTGAGCTATAGACTTAAATCAAATTTAATAAAAAAGTTTTTAATGAAAAATAATTAAAAACCTAAAGAAGGAGTATTGCTCATTTTATTGATCAGTGACACAGCATATTGCTCTGCAACCCCTGGAGCTAACTGTGACTTACCTGTTAGAAAATTTTATTACATCTTTTTTGGAAATTTATATTTTTAATTTTGATTTTTGAAATGAATTGTTTGAAAGAACCTTTGACGCTAGATGCTAAACTTTGATTAGATTTGGTGATTTCAGACGGTTTTGATAATTTACTAGTAGTGGGAGTTTTCAACCCCGATGATGCTAAAGGTTTTTTACTCATCTTTAAACTATTAAAATTATAGACTACAAGTTATTTTAAAAACGTGATTCTATATTTATTAAAAAATTTCTCAAGGAAAAAAGTTATTTTAACTAAAACGTAAAATAGATTATCTTGAAATTTATTAATTAAATTTAAATTTTAAACAATAAATATAAACTATGAATATTTATTTTTTTAAATCAAACTTAAAACTTTATGTCTCAAACCACAGGCATCCAAAATATGAGAACTATTTTAAAGAAATTTACATTATTTTACTTTTAAAATTTCGCGTAGATGGGCAATAACTTTACCAAAAGTTTTTTTGCTCAATATATAATTTTCTGAATTTTTAAATATCTATTTGAGTTAATGCATGTATAAAAATTTTAGTATTTCGTTATTTCTTCCACAAATAATACTTTCTCTTGTTACCTTTATCGAATGCTCATCAAATTTCCTTTTACGGTTTATATTCTTTTTCAGTTTTTTGAAGTATCTTTTTTGCTGAAGTTAGTTTAATAATTAAAAATCAAAAATTTTTCAGCAAAACTTATAAGTAAAAATGGTGTCCCAATCATTCGAAAAACATTCTGACACAATTACTAAAAATCTAAAAGCATAAATTTTTGTTTTAAGTGATGTTATTGTTTGAAACTCACTTTAATAAAAGTTTTTTTTTAAGCTTTATTTTTAAATAACTGTATGGATGAAGTAAAATAGCCTGAATCTAAAAGTAAGGACAACAAACACAAAGTATTTATTAAATGACACGAAGATAATGCAAGCTAGCCTTACGAAAAGCTTCATGTCATTTAATAAATACTTTGTGTTTTTTATCTTTAACTGAATGGATATTTCCATCATTAAGGTTGAATTTATAAACAAATTATATTCAATCATTTTTTCCAAGGCTTATAAATTGTTCGGATTGAGGTTACAGTTATTGCATTGAATTGTCTTACAAATAAAACTTTAAAAAAATACTCAAAAGCGTTTTCATATGTACATAAAATAATTAGTTTCAAAAATCATCTTCCACCTGAATCAAAAAGAAATTAACCACCTACCTGTTAAATATCTCCACCTAGCGATTATCAGGAAACTATGAATAAACCAACCACAAATAAACCCGGTAGTTGTTCTAACCTTTGAAAAACTTCACAAGTTTCTAATTATTTCTCAAATTTTTTTTTAAATATTTCATTTTTTAGATGTTAAAAAACATTTCGAAAACAATAGCAAAAATTTTTAGAATATGAAAAACTACTAGAACCTAACAAAACCTAACAAAAAAAATTTTCATCCTTCAAAAGAAGCACTGATATGAATTTTTCAAGTGCAATGCAGTTGATTGTGTTTCAATAGATTTCATGATTCATTGGTCTGCTGTATGAACTGTCATCCATGGAGGTAGAACCCACAATGTTGGACACCACATGGTGTTTTTCGTGTAAGTGTTTTGAGGATTTTTAAATGCTTCAAAATATTCATTAAAAAATGAGTTTTGTATTCAATTTTTTTTGAAAATCAACCGATCAAATAAGTTAAAGTTTCAAAAATATTCCTCACTTCTGTATGCTCACAAAATGTCTCGTTTTGTGCTGAATTGATGATGCAGAATCAAATTCAATTTAATTTCTTGTTAATTTTTTTTATGCATTAAATTATTTAAAAGATTTATTTTTGATTTATAAGTTAATCTCCATCTGGTCAATAATCTCTCTAAATCCACACTAAATCTTTCAAATTAACCCTGGAATAATCTTTTCAGCTTTTCTAAAAATCAAAATCAAAAGAATTTATCTAAGATTTGAAATTAACTTTTCGATTTTTCTTGCAAAATAAATTGCTTTTAGGGTTTTTTAATAAATATTTCCACGGTATAAAACATAA
>OZ038323.1:4427560-4625060 GCA_964035795.1 Pterobdella sp. o SKG-2022 | reverse complement strand
CCCAATGTATTCTTGTATTACCCTCTTGTTTACATTGGAAGTTTCTTTATCCTTTTTTCCTTCATAGTTGTATCCATCCTACTCTCTCACATCACCTTCACAGCCAAAAAGTATTCAAAAGGCGAAGTTTATTTGAAACTTCCATAGACCTACGTAAACAAAGTTGCAGAGCGGAGCTAATGCAGTTTACTGTGTCCATCATTTTTCAATCTTTTTTCCATCTGTTTTTTTCGTTTTTTTGTTTATGTTTCTAGTTAACTTGTTGTTAATGGTTATTATTCAATATTATATTGTGGATATATTTAAGTATTTTATCCAGTTTTTTTATAGTTTAATTACCTGTCAAATGCTTCATGTTATCGGCTCTGAATCATCGTGTTTGCAGCAATTATAATCAACTTTTATCCAAGCTTGTCAATTACTCAGTCCAGGCAGTTTGATTTTTTAATAAAGGTTTCTCCCTTTATCAATAGTTTAAAGAATTTCCATATAAGGAATCAATAAGTTTTTACTTATGGAATTTTTTCAGGACTACCCTATAATAAACTTAATCTTTTTAATTCATTTATTATTCTCTTAATCTATTTATTATTTTTTTATGGCTTTTTAATAAAAGTGCAAAGTTTGATGAAAGTGTGGAGGTATCTTTAATTATTCATTTAATCGTTCTCAAATGCCCCATCACTGTCCTTATATCAAGTGAACTTCAGTCAGCAGATGTATTTTGATTCATTCTATCGTATTTCACAGGCAGGCTTTTACTCAGAATCAGTGATTTTCAATTTAAGAATATTACATGATAGATAAATAGATTAATAATAATTCAAAACGACTGAAAAAATTTTGTTTTCAGACATAGTGGACATTCCAAAATTATTCTAAATTCAGTGGTATTATTCGAAAAGTTTTAGCATGTTTGTGAGAATAACAATGGAGACATTGAATTTATAGGATACGTGCTGGCATGAAAGAATCCAGCACTGGCGTTTATAAGTTGCCAATCTCTTTTAATAAAGCCCACTGCAGTATGTGGCGTGCAGGCAAGCACAATTGATGTTGAGTCCCACTCTCTTCGTTATGTTCTTGACGTTTTATTATAGTGCCACATTATGTGATTAAAAAACGCACAAGTGATTTTCATCACTGTACAAGTACATATACAAACAACGTGTAATGAAAAATATACATACACATATAAAACAAGCAAACCCAGTCGCACAAACACACACACAAAAACACATACAAACACGCACGCACACACACACACACACACACACACACACACACACACACACACACAAACACAAACACACACACACACAGTTTCCATTTATTTTTTCTTCCACGTCATCATTCTCCTGCAAATCCCTTAACAACATCAGGAATTTATATCACGCCTTCAAAGGCCGTAAGCTTTGCATTGAAACGGTTGCCAAGGAATATAATTCGGGTGCTTTGACCACAGACTATGCTGTTTATGTTGTCTTGAGCATAATTGCAAGCGACATTCAATAAATAAGAACCAATCGAATTAAGTTTTAGAACAAAGATTGTTCCATGCTAGAATTCTAAAGGCATTTGTGTAGCGCGAGATGAAAGAGGCAGCATTTCAAAGAAGATAGTATTTTTATAGCTGTGGAGGAACTGAAAATGCAGCAGAATGGCGGTGAATAAAAGCGGAGATGAATTAACTATTGAATTAAATGTGTGGTTGTTTAATCAGATATATTTATCATTCAACAAATCTTAATGAGAATATAAACAATTCTTCAACTTCTAAAACAACCACATTCAATGCATTGATTTTGTCTGAAAAGTCCAAACACTCACTTTGGTGTTATATGTTGTTTAACTAAACTTTTTGGTATATAATTTAGATAGAACAGACGATGAATCAAAAGATTTTTTTGAATAAATTCACATGTTTTGGAGGCTTGAATTGAGAAGTGAACAGAGATGTGGGTTTTTAAAAAGAATGTCTTTGTTTTATGGGCCATGAAGATTTGAAGGAAGTGATTTTGAGCTTGCAATCGTAACGAAAAATGAGTTCGGCTGATGAAGGCACTGATATGAAGTTTTTAAAATTTATGACGTTGGAGAAGTTTCCAAGAAAAACTGGCATCTTATTACATGTGTAATGAAATTTTAAGTTGAAAAAGTAGAAAAGATTAAGAAAGTAACTATATTTTAGTCATCGTCACGAGTTGAGAATAATTTAAAGTTTTTATAATTGTTGCATTGTTATCATGGCTTTCGTTTTGAATATTTGAAGCTTTTTCTGATAAAATACTACAATAATTAGCACATAAATGTAACATATTTCGAACGTTCATGTGGATCTTAAAAATACAATAATATTTGAATTTTACATTTTGACGAAGCTTTTCGACATATTCTATATCATCATCAGGTAACTATGTTACTATATTGTCTTTTTTTTATGATTCACCATTTTGAGGCTTATTATTCACAATGTTAAACATTTATCTTTTAAACTTTCACGTATAATAACGGTAATTAAAACAGAGAAACTTATCGATAGCTTAAAATATGAAATAGATATTTTATTTGGAAAGTATGTTTAATATTCTATGATCGTCGGCAAACTATAAAAAATAGAAGGAAGAGGCTAATGAAAATGATGTATGGCCGGCGGTAGTCTGGGGAGTCTTTAAAATTTGCATTTATGCAAAAGATTAAATTTTTGTTGTCTTTTTTTTGAAATTCGAAATTTCAAAAGTAGAAAGTGATAAATTCGATTTAGAGATAAAAATGGAATAAAATATAATTAATATATTAGTTAAATTTAAAATTCTTCAAGTTTTTTTCTTAATAAATTAGCGTCAACAAATATCTTTTAAGAATTCAAGAATCGCCCAGCAAACCTTAACCCATAAAGTCAAATTTTTAAAATTTCAATTTTTTCATGATGAATTTTTTTATAGAAAAAAACCTTCAAAAATAATTTCAAAAGAATTAGTTCGAGCTATGCCGTATTGCTAAATTCATTTATTTAAAAAAAGTAAAAAAGGGCATAAATATTGATGGAATACGCAAAATAAACACTAAACAATGCACTCAAATATTCCCATCTCCAGTCCATATTGAAGCATACAGGCATACCAACACATGCACACACACTCATAAAAACATTTATACATATATATATATATACATACATTTATATGCACGTATACATACATCCAAATAGCAAACACACATACACACCCACGAGAGTCCTCTTGCACATAATCACACAAGCATGGAAGAAAATAGTTACATTTGCAAAAACAATTTTTAATACAAAGATATATACAATTGAAAAATATAAAAAATTCTTTGCACTAAAAAACATACAAATCCACGAGCAAACGCAACCAAACGAGCACAAACAAGCACACGGATCTAAACAGACCTTCTTAAACACTCTTCCACACCGCTTTGAAATATCTGCAGAGACGCATAGTAAATCTGAATTTCCCACAAAAGCTTTTAGGAAAAATAAATATTTAAAAAGACATTTAACGATACAAAGACAAATCTTTGTCTCAGCCATATCGTTATCCATATGCCGTCCATATGACAAAGGTGATATAAACAGCATTATATATGAATACCTGCTCCATTAAATATATAAGCCATCCTTCTTTGATGCAACAAAAAGTCGTTAATTTTGTTTTAACGGCATCCGCTGGTCTCACAGCACATCATAACCTTATTTTTTTGCTAATCTCTAAAATAAACGAAGTGGGCCATGCAATAATTTAGCAAAAATTCTTTATTGAAAATCTTTCTTGTGATAACTCATTTTTTTCTTTCAATTTTCTCTTCACTTCTTTTGCTTATGCCATAGGCTTTGCTTCTGGTAAATAAAAAACAAAGATCAATATTAGTCTCGAATCAACTTTTGAAGTTCCATTTTATTTCTGAAATCCTCATATATACAAAGGCATATAATAATTATCAACACACCAGAACCATGCATCATTCACAACTACCAAGTTATGTCTAGACACCTTTATTCATCTAATCTAGCCTTTGTAATCCATTCATCGGCTGCGCAGATCTTGACTAAATAACGCACTTCATCAAACCTAATCTCCACCAGCTGTTGGCTGCGGCACTTTGCGACCGTCGTCTGAACATTTTTGGGTGGAGAGGAACAGCAGAGAGCTGGTGATGGGCTGCAGACATACCCACCAAACGTGGCACCTTACTTGCCACAACAGCAGATGGAAGGGTGTTGTTGGAAATTGCTCAACTCTTTGTAAGTTTATGGTGATGATGCATCAATAAATTTGGTAAACTACATACAAAGCTATATATAAGAACAGTGAAAAAGAATAATTACGTAAACAAATAGGAAATATAGGTATAATATATATATAAAAGAGTAAAAATTGTAAATATATAAAAAACTTTTGATGTTTTGGTATTGTTGAAATGTGGTTTTAATATATTTAAAAAACACAATCGGTCATTTATATACATTATTCTCCATTAAAAACACGCTTCGAAAATGCGGAAAACATTAGAAAATGTGCTTTTATGAGTTTAATTTATTTGTGCAATTAAGAAAGAAAATGATTGGTGATTTATTATTTGAATATAAATATGGAGTTACTTACGAAATTCTTCAGATTCGAAAGACAAACAGTATTCGAAAAGGTTTTCCTCTCTGCATCATCATCCTCTTCACAATGGCTAGTTCAACTTTTTAACAAAATTTAATTCATTTTTAGTTTTTTTCAAATTGACATTTGACATAAATAAATAAAGATGATGTGCTTGATTTCAGTGCTTACAATGGCTGCAGTCATCAGCGTGGCATTCCTCTTGAGTTTCTTGATCGTTTTTTTTGGATGTCTTTTGAGCAATCAGTAAGTAAATATCAACTAAGGTTTTTGAATCTTCGAATTGTGAAATAAATTTTTTTTGACAGTTACAATGACAACGTCGAGAAGAGGAGACAGGCTTATGTATACAGTCATTTGAGTACATTCAGTGGTTACAATAACTACAACACACACACCACTAACCCTAACACTTCCTTCCCTCAAACTCAATTTAATTCACCCTCTTTCAAAGAAATAGACAATGTTTCAAATATGAATAAAAGCAACAAAGACACGTTAGGGCAAAAACTTCGCTCAAAGTTCGACAATAAAATGATCAAAGATACGGAGGTAGCGAACAGAGGCAAGTGTGTCATAGTGAACTTACCAAAAGCAGGTAACCTACCTCTCACTACAGTACAGAACTCCCACCAGCCATTCCAATTAGGACAGCTTTCACACCCTCAAAAGATGCAGAGCGTCGTATTCCAAAACAGAGCACTGCCGAAGGTGGAAGCTTCGACTCAAAACTGCCAACCTCTCCCCAAAAATTTTGACGTCTTTGTCAATAAAAACCGTTTGAATGATCTCAAAAATGAATCTTACCAAGAAATAAATTAATCAAACTTTTGATAAAGTATTAAGCTTTGGGCAAATTTTACCTTTTGGAATACCCATTATTAACTTATTTTGTGTCGTTTTTGTTTGATCATTCTCATAACTCATCCGTACAGGATTGAAGACTCAAAACACAAGAGTACGAAAATAAAAGAAAACTCGAATTTATTTTCTAAAGTTAAGCGTCTTTGTAATATAAAACTTCAATTAATCACAAATTTCGTTTATAAATTACAATGGATAAAAATGCAACAAATAGTTAGCTTCTGCTAAATGTGCACCTATAATAATAGCTATACATAACTATTATTAAAATTCTTGGATGAAATGTGATTAATGAATTAAATGTGAAACTTTGACATAAATTGAGTGAAATTCATCTGAATATCACTGCAATAATAGTTAATCAAACAAAACTTGAGTGAAACGATGCTTAAATTATGTACATACATAAAAAATCGTTATAATGAAGAGTGGTTCGAAGTAACGCAGAAATAAAAATAACAACTATTCCTTGTCTTTTAGGTATAATATATTAAGACATTTAATGTATTTGGAACAAATCCAAACAGCACAGTATCAAGCATTCAGAGTGGTAACACGTTGAAATGATGTAAAAGATGCGCGCTTATGAGGTCGATTTATAGAACAATGGCTAATCAGATGCACCAGTCAACTATAACTAATAACATGGCTTTAGACTTTCAAATCGTCTCTTCAAGAATAATACACTATATATTCAATTTCTTCATTTTCATTATTGTTAGTGCTGTTACTACTCGTGTTGGCACCGCTATTCACAACAACTTGCCTTTTGTTGGGAATGTTATTAACGATATTGTTGTTGTACGTATCATCAGACTTAAACCTCTTGAAGCCCTTGTCAACCACAACATTTTTGTTGATATTGTTACCATAATAGATATTATTGTTGTTGTTTCCTGAAGTTGTTTGTTGGTCTTGTCTGTGTTGGCGCACATGTGACATGAATGCCGCTTGGGAGTTGAAGCTCTTGCCACACAACTCACACATACGCTTTTCTGGGGAGTTCTGCGCCTGTTGCTGCTGCTGGTCATCAAAGCGGTGCGTCGTCATGTGAGAACGCAATGTGGAAAAGTGCTGGAAAGACTGTTGAAGAATTATCGTTAAACTTTATAACCAACTTCAAACTTACAACAAATTAACATTTAAATTATTCATAAAAAATAAACCCACATTTATTCAAAATAAGAAACAACTTTCAATTTCATCCTTATTGTACTACTCTTAAAGACAAAACATTAAAACGCCCAAAACAGACAATAAAACACATCAAATAAAAACCAAAACTGCAGCCCCACAAACACCCATGAGCCAACCTTGCCACAGTCGGGACAGGTGTAGATGCGCTCTTTAGTGTGGATCACCATGTGGCGCTTAAGTGCTGAGGTGTCCACAAACTTCTTGTCACAGTAACTGCAAGGGTATGGCTTGTCTCCTTTGTGGTTGTGTCATTGTTATCATTGAATGTTAAACTACAAATTTCATTAGACTGATCATCTCATTTCAAGAATGGATATATTTTTGATGAAGAACCATGCTAAATCATTAGAACTATGGTATGGCAATGAATACACTGATTCTTCAATTGAATCTTAAATTCATCCATAAAATCAGGAATAAACTAAAATGAAAGACCAAAAAACCAAATCTAGAGTCTCCAAGCGCATTTAATATGCATAACATACAATTCACTTGAACGTTCAATCTACATTCCCTTCCTCCCAACCACTCACCAGTATGTAAGGACAAATGTTTGTTGAGGTTGCCAAGTTGAGCAAACTCCTTACCACACTGGCCACAACAGAAGGGCATGCGATCCTGGTGCAAGATGGAGTGTACCTGGACGTGGTTGTGTTGCTAGGTTTATTCACTTATCAAGATTTTCTGAATCTTGTCAATTATTAGTTCAAATGATAGTGAGGATATTACCAGGATAAACCATTAATGCTTTTCAGTCATAATACCTAATAAGACTAAACTCTCATCACGTCATAACCAACTAAGCCACTAGCAGCAAACCATCCTCCACATCTAACACTCTTCAACACACACCTGCAGTCCATTCTTGGAAATGAAACTTTTGCCGCAAGTCTCGCACGTGTAGGGACTGTCATGAGTGTGCAGTCTCAAATGACCCAGATAGCTGTGCTTCACAAAGAAGCTTCGTTGGCAGTGTGGACATTGGTAAGGCCTGGTGGTGATGTGGTGCTTGCGTTGAGGTTATTTGTAAGCATATTTTTTGAAATTGAGAAAATTAAATGCAGGATTTGAGTTATTAGCTTGAAAGATGACTATGATTGATAGATTCAAAATAATCTTTTCTAATGATACAACTCACGCTAGCATGAACTGATATGAAACGATGATGGAGAATGATATGTGGTGGAAAGTTAGTATGATGATTATAATGGATACGGTGGTCACATGACTGCTATAACGTGGATTATGACAAGCCATAGATTTTTTTATTTAAAAATATTAAAACAAGTATGATCTTATAAATGGTGAAATACCTGATGCCTGTGTGCTTAAGTTGATGCTTCTGTAGGTTAGACTTGTGCTGAAATGACTTGCCACAGATTTGACACACCTTTAAAAAAAGATGCAAGCCATCAAGTATATTTATTTAATTATGAGACAAGCAAACAAACAAACAAACAAACAAACACACACACAAACCTCAGGCTTCTCTCCAGTGTGTGAACGGTAGTGTATTTCGAGATGCTTGGATGACTCGCACACCCTGCCACATATATGACATGCATGGTCAATCTTGAAGGAAGATGGATCTCTCTTGCCACACACACACTCTACTGTGCGACACTTGCATGTGTTCACGTGAACCACCTGTGTGTTTGTGCATGTATGTTTTTCTTCAATAAAATTATCATCATTGTTCAGAAAATCTTTTAGCAAACTAATATACTTTAATACAAAAAATTTTATCAATTTTCTAAATTCTTCAAAAGCAAAAACGAATAATTTTAGATGCATGCATTGCAAAGCAACAACAGTGCACAGGGCATACGACAACCACCTTGACGTGTTTTTGGAGGTTGGAGGCATGCTTGAAACGACGACCACAAAACTGACATGAGTACCTGGAGTGAGTTTGTTTATATAGGCATCAATTTTTAACATAACTTCATCATCAACACTAACCTCCTTCTAATATCAAGACACAAACGTCCTTCGTATTGAGGCACATAATAAACATTTATATTACTCAACAATTAATAAAACTGCCATGAGCAACTAATGCTACATGAAGACAGGTTTGAAACAACAGCAATAATGATTCTGAGCAACAGTTAAAACACACTACTGTCCCAACGTACAGCACTCACCTCCTCTCAGCACCATGAGTGAGTGCATGCAGCTTGAGACCACATGCAAAGGGAAATGACTTGTTACATGCTCCACACACATATGCCTTCAGCTGACCATGCTCTGCCTTGTGTGGTTGTCATATCCATTAGTGGACAATAGAATGGTATTAATCACTAGTGTTATATATAAGTCAAACAATATATATTAATTCTATTTCACTGTAAACCCTGTTATGCCCCATGCAAAACCTCAAACACCCTCGCACCACATGAACCCCAATGAGAGGTCACCTTGGCATGCTTCTTAAGGAAGGCCAGTCTGCTAAACTTCTCACCACATTCTCTGCATTGATGCCTTGTGGGTGAGGAGCTCTGAGATGTGCTATCATCACTGTCATCTGTGTTAGGTGTTTGTGGGAGTGTGATGAACAACATGTATATGAAATAGTGTTATCTAATGCCATAAATGATGAATACACTGATTTTTATTGAGGTTTTTATGGCATGATTTTCCGCTGTTAGAATACTCTTGTGACATTGAACTTCATCAACCAAATTAGCACCAATAAATGTTGTGTAGTGAAAAAAATCATTTTGACATTAAAAAAACTTGCTGAACAGATCACCCCAACAATGTAAAAAAAGATGAAAAAAAAAAAACATTGATGAGCATTGCATTGGCCCACAAAGACCCCATGCAACTCACCAGTAAACTTGTCATCCTTCATTGACTTGTTGGATTGCTTCTCAAGGCCTGAGTGCTTCTCCACATGGGTCTTCAACAACTCACAATCATTATACACCTGAAAATGCACAACATCATTGTGTCTATGATCAAACATATCAATCTATCAAACTGTTCATATGTCTAGTTTTTTGTATTGAGGTTATAAAAATATATGATTCTGTCATTTGAAGCAATTGATATTTCAAGTATGATGGATTTACAAAGCTGTGAAACATGTTCACATTGAAAAAGACTGAATTGAGGAAGTTCAATGATGAAACTAATTTTAAATGCACCTTGTTGCAAAGTCCACACATGTAGATCTTGCCATCTTTCACCTCATTCAGTTGTTGGTTGCGAGAGTTGACAGGGAGACCGAGGTTGCTTAAAGAGGCATCCACACTGCTCTTGTAGTTTGGTTGGTTTGGCTGAATGTTGTTGCGGTTGTTATTATTGTTCTGTACCAATTGTATAACATATGAATCATTGTTGTTATTGTTGCTGGGTGTGTTGTTGAAAGAGTAGTTGTTGTTGTCTGCCTCAACCTTGATGAAGTCAGTGACCACCTCGATTTCCTGGGTGACTGGGATCATCTCACCCTGCATGTTGTTCAGTGGTATGTTCTTCAACCGACCTGGTCTACTGTTGTTGATGATCACCCGATTGTTGTTAAAGCTATTGTTGTGGAGGTTCTTGTTTGACACTGGAAAATGGATTTGTCTTTGGTCTTCATAGATCACTATAGAATTCTTACTCTTCTCAACCATGCCTTGGTCAATCAAGTACCTGTTCGTCGTCAGATTAATGTTTGAACTTTGTTTTATTATAAAAAGAAGCTTATAAACAAATTTTAACAACTTGGTTTAAAATTTAAATCAATGTAATTATAAAAACCTGTTGCCTCCAAAGGTGATGTTCATATCATTGGACTTCTTGACACCTTCAGTCTTGATGGTGTTAAGAGGAGAGGTGATGAGGGATGAAAGATTGCCTTCAGAATGTTTTTGACCAGAAATGATCCTTTTGTTGAGTGATTGCAAAAATGATATTTTTGAGGCTAAGTTGATGTTGCTGACATTGGCTGGTGTGGTGACAACTTTTTGAATGCCTTCTTTTTTTTCTGAATTCACTTCAACAAAAACTTGCTTTGATTTGTCTAATTTCTCTTTTCCACCGGTTTCTGCCACTTTTTTTCTAAGCAGTGCTGCCATTTTTTCATTGCCACCTTCAGCGCCTTCTTCAATTTCTTTTTGACTCATTCCAAGAAGAGATTGTGCAGCTTGCACTTGCTCCATACTAGATGCTATTTCAGCTGCCAAACACAAAGAATACACAGACTGTTTATTGCAATTGTTTGAAGGAGTTTTTGGATCTTTTATGTTACTATTTTTTCTTTTACGTACTATTCTCTTGCCATTTGCATCTTGTTCAGGACTGTTATCTGTTCCTAAGATTACCTCTTGCAAATTTTTGTCACCTATTTCATTTCCATCAACAATTTCTTCAATTACTTCAAAGGCACAAATACCATCATCAAATACAGCTTGATTAACATGAGCATTCTCAACAATAACTTCTTCACCCAACTCTTCTTCAGTAATTTCCACTTTTATTTCTGGCATGATGTGTTCACTTTGAGCATTTACATCAGTTCCTGGTAGTTCAATTTCATCAATTTGTTCACTTTTAAAATTTTCTAAAACTTCTTCAGATTTAGGTCCATTATTTTCCGTCAGATTATTACCCTCCGCCGTTTCGACACTAATATCTGAATGCATTGACGGATTAGATTTTATTTTTGAATCAGTAACTTTAATAGAAGCATTGTATTTACTAGGATGGAATTGTTCATAATGTTCAAGAAGCATTTCTTTCGCGCGAAAAGATTCCTTGCATTCAGAGCATATATGGCCAGTTTGTCTCCTCAACACCATTTTAGAAGCCATCTTGAAAATTTCAAAAATTCAAAAAATTAACTCAATTTCCGTATCATATTCATCAAATAGCTGTTATTTAGATCGGTTCGATCGAAATTAAGAAGCGCCAGGATATGAAATCGTTTCAAACAACACGAGCGCTTTTATATCGATAAAAATTTTATTAATTCAAATTTAACTCGTTAAATTTTTGAATTATTTAATTATATTGTAGCGAACTTACCTTTTAAAAGTTAAGCAATAAAATAGCTTGCACTTTTAAACAAAATAAACGGTTAAAAATGACTTTTATCTCAAACGGAAATGACCGCCGAAACAATGAGCAAGCGAAAAAGTTAGATTATAAATTTACGTTGTTCTGATTCTATAGCGGTTCATATTAATTTAAAATTATCATTAATTCAAAAAATAACAACTTTTAAATAAATATTTTCAAATTTTGAAATTAAAAAATATTTTTTTGATAAAAATATTTGTTCACTTTTCGATTTTATTGAGACAAACACTGCGTAAAACAAAACTAAAGTTGAAAAAAATGCTAAATAGAAATTTAAAATTTTTTTCAATAATTCAGAGCTTTTTCAAAACAATTTTTATTAATTTTTTTATATGTTTCTACTAGATTTAACTTTTTTTAAACAAAAAAGTGACGTTATAAAATTTTGAATTTTTCTTTTTTAACTTCTTATAATTTATTTTGTTTTTCAAAATTTATAAAAAAGAATTTAATAAAATGTTTTTTATGTTTCTTGACAACGGCTGATTTTGAACTTGACGGGCTAAATTATGTAATTTTAACGTATGAAGTCAAAGTTTAGCACAACAAAAAATTATTTTAAAAAATTAGCTAATTTTTTCAATTTTGTCAAAGATATTTTGCACATATTGTAAAAAAAAATTGTATAAAATTTTTTGTATTAACAAATTTTGAATTACAACAAAAAACGATTTTATCAAACACTTCGTATTATTATTAAATTAATAAAAGTGTTTGATAAAATCGTTTTTTCAATAAAATTTTAAAAATCATCTAATCTTTTTCACTACATTATTTTCCGTGTTTCGAACGACCATTGATCTGTCTTTCTTCTCTTTTAGGTTCTTTATTGATTTTTTTTGCTATACTAGAGATCATTGTGTCATCGAATAGATAATTTTTGCGACATAGTTTGATTCGATTTATAAAGATTGAATCTCCACAATGAACCATCTTTATTGCAAAATTTAGAAATTTCCTATTTTTTGAACGATAGTTTTACAATAAAATTCCTAATTGTTTAATTATTTTATAATTAAAATTAATTATTCGATTAAGTCATCATTTTTCAATAAAAAAGTTTGATAAAACATGTATTTTTATTTGAACTTTTTATTATGTTAGAAGCAAAAAGTTTTAAAATAGTCTATTACAAAGGTTTCAAAACATTCTCTAACTGCATAAGCCCATATTCAAGGTATGTTACAATAAAAAAATATTAAGTGGAATAATTAATCCTTAGAATTTTCTCGAATATTATTTGATACTAAATACTTTTCATAAAAGTTGGCAATGTGAGTTCTATTTAAAGAAAGCTTTGTTTCCAACAAAAAGCATTTTTTTTATGTCTGAAACCTTTATCATTAGTTAATTGATATCTTCTTTTCTCAGTGTCAATGGTCGAAAATGCTCAAACTTTACCAAACTCTTTATAAATGATTAAACATAACCAATTAGATTAAAACTTCAATGTTCAAAAAACCCGTAAAAAATTTCAGAGAAAACCCTTTCAAATATGGCGGAGACTTGGACAGAAAAGCAAGGTTTATCATGGGTCATTTGAGAGTGAGAGGAGATCTTGTTGGTGTGTTGGACCCAGACATCGATGGGTGGTGCCACTTGATTTCATGCCCTTACGCCAACTCTTCATTGCACTATGATCAAATGATTCCCTGCGATGACGCTTTTGAGAAATTTATTGAATGTGACAAAAACGCTGATAAAAACCAAACCGATAAGAAGTATGAGGTGATTGAAAACAAAACGGGTACCTGTGGATGTGTTCGAAGGAATGATAATGATGAAAGAATGAAAAAACATGATGGAAAAAACATGGTTAGAGATGAAAGCGAGAAAGTGTGTAGCATTTCTGAAAACCAAGTCACACAATATGTTGCTGACGCTGAAAAAATATTTATCGAAAAGAAAATAGAAAAATACTTGGATTGTTTAAACGTTGAAAATGTTTCATTGAAATCAGAAAATAAAATAAATAAATTTAAAAATGATTGCTTGGAAAAAAGAAATTCGATTGAAAAGATGGATATTACTGCTCAAAAAGAAACACAAGACCAAAAGGTTCGTGGGTATGGTAACGATTTAAGCTATGAATTAGAAGAAGTTGAAAAAATTGTTAAAAAAAAAAGAGCAAGAGAAGTGTTTTTGAGAGAGATTCAAAAAGTGAGAAGAAACAGTGAAAACAGCGTATACGGAGGGGTAACCTACTTGGTTGGAGTCAACGAAACTTGCCACTTCATTAACAGAAAATGTGCTCAATCTGTCTTTATAGACGACGACGATAATACAAAATCTATAAATGAGGGAAAAAATATTGAAAAGATTAACGATAATAATGCGGATTTTGAGGACAATAACGATGAAAATGATGAGATTAAAAGCATTTGTGAAAAAAATTCTTCAAGAAAATATCTTATTGAGAAAAAATGCATAAATAAAAAAAGCGTTTGTGTGGAAGAAAAAAACTTTGAGGAGAAAATATTTTATCAGTTTAAACCCATTGATGATGATAGTGATATCAGTTCTGAAGAAAAAATAGACGAAAAAATAAAAGAAAAAACCGACATATTTGCAGAAAATGATCTATCAAAGAAAAAAATAAACTTTCATTCGTGTGAATTTTCAGCTTTCAAACCATTTACTAAAAACAAGAATACCTCAAACATGAGCTCACAATCGAATCAAGAAATACAAACAGAAGAATCTAAAAATTGTATTGTTACAAAAGAGATAAGTCGAAAATCTTCAATTGATAGTAGCGATGAGAAACAGAGTTTTAATGAAGCCTTACCTATTAAGAAAGCAAAAAGCATCGAAGTATCAAGAAATGAAAATGACGGCTTGTACTCGAGCAAGAAATTTAAAGATTTCATCAATGGAATCAAACACTATAAAGTGTATCTTAGGCAGTATGAAGTTCCAAAAACACAGAAGCCAACAACTTCTGAGATTACCAACTCAAAACACCACTCACAAGCAAAACATGCCTCCATTCCTAGGAACCTTGGTGATAAGCAAAAATATGACACGAATAAAACTAAAACAAAAAGAATCTTAGCATCTTATAACAAATGCTCACTACGCATTCCCTCTCCTTTCGATTACAGATTAACTGATGACAAACACCGGGAGATGCGTCATCTTTATTCCAATGAACTTTTGAGGAAAGACCCCGTACCAAAAATTATAATTAAAGACCGGTATAAAAGTTGTGAAAAACTTCATCATACTAGTTATTTAGTTTCAGCTGCAAGTTTTCAAATGAATTTTTACTCTGGTGAGAGCAACAAAGAGAAAAATGAAAAAAAATTTATTGAAAAAAAATTGTCCCCAACCTTTGATGAAAAAATATCAAAAAAAGTTGAGTCTGGAAAAAACTTGATGGATGATGGAAATATTCTTAACATTCCTCAAGATTTTTCGACCCTTGCAGCTGAACACAGCCGCCGGAAAACCAAAAATAATAACTGTAAAAGTGGTACTAGAAAAACAAAAAGTCGAAAAGTGGAGTTAATCAAGGATGAAACCAACGATATAGAAAGTTCAAATGAAAAGACTATTCTCGACAAAGCTGAAAATAATTTCAAAAATCCTTCAGAAGACAAAACTTTTCCCATGGTTGAAACATCTGATACAAAAGCTTCTAACGACGAAAACATGAACTCTCATAAAGAATGTAAATTAACTAAAGAAACTGTGAAGATCATTATAAAAAATGTAAACGGAAATAAATCAAATATAAATGTTAAAAAATATTCTGTTGAGAAACTTTCAAATGAAGGATTAGAATGCGGAAAACCTGCATATAAAGCTATAGCAAATGACCGGCATTTTATCAAAAATAATGAAGATCAGTTTATAAAAGAAAAAAACACTGAAGGTATAACTGGAAAAACTTTTAAAAGTAGAAAGAATTCAAAAGATGAGACGAAAAGTATTGAAAACTATGATAAAAGCCGTCTTAAAACCCCATTGATTAATAAAACTAACCTCAACTCAGATATACAAAACAATAGAAGGAAGTCTTTTAGCAGAAGTTTTAACGGATCAACTCGCTTCAAAGATATTGTTAAGAAAGCCATTGCCAACAAGACTATTTTTGATCTTAACGCTAATGGACAAAGAACTAAAACTATCAGTGAAGTACCCCATGTTCTCGAACATCCACATGAACCAAGCAAACTTGTGCCTGTTAGGGTTTTAAGTCCCTCTCCTACGTCAAGTTATAACGCATCAAACAAAATAAAAAATTTATGTTCCGAAACGCACTCGGTCAATTTGAAATGTTCTTCCGTGCCCAAAGAAATAAACAGTAATATTGATTATTTGTCGAGAAAGAGAAACTCAGGCGATGTAAATAAAAGAAGTAGCGATATTGATGAAAAATCAGCTTATTGCGTAAAAAAAGATAAAGGAAGTGATAAATCAAGAAAAAACAACAAAGAAGAAAACAAAAAATATGCTATTGGCGATAAAAACATGCGCGTCGACACGGCTGAAATTGATGCGAGACATTTTTCAAATAAAAACGAAAACAATAAAGGTAAGTTTGATATCGATAATAAAAAAGATAAGCCTAAAAAAGAAGAAAAAAGTATGGGAAAATTCCTCAAAAGCAAAATGCTATTGTGGTCTCAAAGGAGTTGGAAAAAGAACGTTTCAATGGAAGAGACTTCATCAAACGATGATTACAGTTACGAGGAAGAAAGTGAGAATGAAACTCAAAAAAATGAAATAGAAAAAACTAAAGAAGTTGAAAATGTAGCTAAAGAAGAAAGCAAAGAGGAAGTGAAGCCAAGATCGATAGATGAAATCGTCCAGTTGATGCTACAAAAGGCACGCCAGCAACAGCGGGAGAAAGAATTAGAAAAAGAGCGAGAGGAACAAGAAATGCTACAGAAACAACAAGAGATGATAGAAAAACAACGAATGAAGGAAGAGAAAATACTAAAAAAAATCAAGCAACTAGAAAAAAACACAATAAAAATAAAAGCTCCTAAAAAGAAAAAAGCCCTCAAAACAAACCAACCTCTATAATCAGCTTATATGTATCCAAATGAAACTGATCATTTTATTACTCAGACAATTCTTTTGAAAAATTAATTTTTGTTGCTTTAAAAATTTTCTACCGCTTAAAGTTTTCAAAGTAGAAATGAAAAAATTTTTTTCTATCTTCGGTAAAAACATTCACTTAAAGAAATTATTTGGCCTAAAAATTAGTTACAAAATGAGTTAACGACATGAACTTCACAATTAAAATGAATTAAATCCAATTAAAAATAAATCAATTAGCCACAATAGGATTGCCAAAAAATTATTAGAAGCATGATCATTATAAAAATTTTGATGATTTTATCAAAAATAAAGCACTTTATTCACAAGTTAGTTAATGCCAGTAATAGAATCAAAAACGATGAAAAACAATTAAATAAACGATAAATAAATTAAAGCAAAATAAAACGCATGACAAAGAAAAGCTTACACAAATATAAACGATATCACAAATAAATCCAAAGATCTATAAGCTGGATAACGAAAGCGATTAAAGTCTTAACAAAATTCTTGCAAATGCATCCTAAGACAAGAACCTAGAACATAGCAAACGTTTAAGGATCACTTATAAGGACAGGGCTGCTGAAACAGTCCAGCGATGTTTCATGCGTTTCAAACAGCAATTTCAAAATTTTTTCCGTTATAACATAACCATGTTGTGGATAATTAAAGCGCAGAGTATATAAAAAAGCATATAAAAACTAACATCTTCAAGAATGGTGATTTATACATGAAGTACATTGCGATATTCACATTTGTGACAAGTATTATAAACAAAATATTTAAAAAGCTTATAAATTAGACGAAAAAACTATAAATATAGATATTCGATGGAGCAAGAAAGCAGAGATCAGAACTTATGCTCGTAACACACCCAGAACTTTCAATTTTTTCTTATCTAATGTTAATATGTAAAAAAATCACAAATATTTATTAAACTAAAATTCATGGAGATTTCATAATGGAAATCTTAAATTCTCAAGTATTCACTTGAAAACCTAAGACTTTCTTACGATAAGCTCAGTGAATTTAGCTTAATAAATACTTTTTGTTAATTTCACTTATTGCTTCAGGCTGTACTAAGTAATCTAACGTTAATTAACACAAAGTCCTTAAATAGTGAATAATTTCCCAACTCGATTTGAATAAATCCCAAAAAATGTACCTTTTTATTCCTTTGATACCAGTAGATGTGTGTTATAATAGCCATTTTAACACAAAATAGTAGCCATATTTTTCGTTTATAAATTCTGCATCAGATATAATAGAGCAACAAGCTTATCACATATCCCCAATAAAAATGATGCAAAGTTAATTAACGTTTCGAGGAAAATAAACGAATAAGTAACCATGGATGGATTGAATAAATACAGGCTTAAATATTAACAGGTGATATAAAACAATTTTTCGCAACTTATTCACTCATCTGAAAGCTGCGACAACACGCACCACAGGCTCTTGTGATTATAATGATGAGAAGATTCTCTTTAAATATTTGATTTTTTTTAATAATACAAATAATCAACTTCTTATATAATAAACATCCTTCAAGAGAACCGATGAATTATGTGAAAATTATTTTTTAAAAAATACAAAGATATTTAAAAAACGCATAAAAGCACATGATTTTCAAAGCATAAGGTCTAACAACTCCATAAAATATATTACTTTGCATCAAAAACCAGCCAAAAAACATCAAAACGAAAATATATCTCTATATATTGATAATCTGTAGCATGATCAATGTAAATTTTCGCATGTTAAATATAAATAAATTCATGAAAATATGTTCAAAATGATTGAATTAAAGGTAACACGATTGTAAGATTCTTATTCTAGAGAGGCAGGATGGATCTGTTTTTGGTCACCTCGATCGACCTGCCGAACCTGTCCAATCGATCGATTGATTAATCATTAATTAAATATATTAATCGGTGAATCATTTAACCCATCAATTTCTATTTACTTGAGACACTAAACCAAAAAAACAGCAACAACAAGAACAAAAAAAAAAACACAATAATAATAACAACAAACAACAAGCTACCTTGATAACTTGTAAGTCCTCTTTCCCCATGTGATCCGGCATGGATTTACGATAGCTTCAAAGTAGATGAAAACGAACAAGCACTCCGATAAAAGCCATGATAGAAAGAAGGTGAGTATAGAGAAGGGCAATGGACCATTCTGTAACGATGGTGGTGGTGCTAGTGATGAGGGCTGTTATAGTGGTGATGGGGGTTGTAATAGTGGTGATAGGGGTTGTTATAATGGTGATGATATCAGTGATGGTGGTTATAGAAACTATGTTGACGTTGGTTATATTAGTGATAGTGGTTGTATAAGGTATGGTGAGATAATATTTGTTGCAATGCTGGTGGATATATTTTGGATTAATGATGTAAATATTATTGTGGCTTGTGTAGAATATGGGTGAAGATGTGTGTGTGTAGTAGTAATAATGGCAGTGGTGATTGTGTGAAGATGATAGTGATCCATCATATGTAATGATATTGACACAGCATTTAAAATGGGGCATGTTTATTTTATGCTATTGTTTTTGCAGGTAATGGCGATAATATTTCAGTTGTTTTAAATTATAAGTTAATTTTGTTGATGATATTTTTGAGTGTTATAATAACGCATTGACCCTCGACAACGTTACAATCGTAAGTTTATTACATTGCGTAATATTTTTTTGTTTTTGGCCTCAAATATTTGAATTTATTATTATTAGTAGTATTATTATAATTAATGCCACTATTAATAATAGTGAAATTTGAATAATATCTATAAAAAAACAAACGACACAAATGCAATCAAAAGGTCACCTGGAGAAGTCTAAGTTGAATATAATCGAGCAGAGACCACGAGAGCAAGTGACACAAAAACCATAAGTAAGGGTTGAGGTTTAAGAGATAGTTGGCAGAGATTGACGCAAAGACACCCAGAAAAATGGACGAGATTAAAGGCTCCAGAACCCCTGTGATCACTGGCAACATGTTCAATCGCAGCCTCATCCATCTATGGAGTGGTGTTGATGGCGGTTTGTCAGTGGTGTTGGGGTGAAGGTTGGAAGATTATGATAAGAATGTATTATAGGCGTTTATTTGATGGTGGATGTTGTAAGTTGTAATGGATTTGAGGTATTTATGATGAAATGTTAATGAATTGTAAGACCGTACTTGTCGATTACTTAGCATATTTTTCAACAATGAGAATTTTTACACTAATCATAGATTCAAATTTTACG
This sequence comes from Pterobdella sp. o SKG-2022, assembly GCA_964035795.1. Classification (NCBI taxonomy): domain Eukaryota; kingdom Metazoa; phylum Annelida; class Clitellata; order Hirudinida; family Piscicolidae; genus Pterobdella; species Pterobdella occidentalis. The sequence goes on along the minus strand of OZ038323.1, from coordinate 4,604,993 downwards.
AAATTAAAAGCACTTAGTCTCCAAAAAATTTGTAATTCATATAAGCATCAGTGAACTTGGTTGGTCTTATTTGCATTTCTTATTTTATTAGCTGCGGTAGTAAACGTAGGTATCTTCTTTTGAAAATCTATTGATTTATTCACCGCAGTGGAGCTTTGAAACGTTTATTCACACTCAAATGAGGGGCGTGGTGTTGTATTAGTGCTTGCGTGGCATGGTGGAAAACATTGGGGCTTCTAACAAGCTTGAGATTATGAATGGTTTTGAAGGTTTACTTGCGATCGTATGCCTTAGAATGGTTAGGTCATCCCCATCATTATTATCCTCCTCACCATCAATAATTTAATTTGAATGCACGTGTTCAGGTAAATGGAGGAGAAAACAGTCGGCTTATAGCTCTCTTTCAATCAAATCAATTTGGCTATTTTCTTTGGAGTAATTTTTTTAAGACTGTTAGCCCAGACCAAGATCCTACTTACAAGCTACCAGAAGTCAAAACACTTCTTTTCCACACACAGTAAAATTTCTTTGCTATTGCCAACTAAGATCATCCACTAGGCCAGTTTACTATAATATCAATCTTCTGATATATACCCTGAGAGAAAAGTCAAAGTTATAACATAATAAAAACCTTTAACTACATGCGTCAAGTGTGGCTTAGCTTGATACACAAGGTTAAATGCAGTTATGATAGCTACAAAAGATCCTAGGTGCCCATTAATTTTAAAAACGTTTCATAATGTTTGACAGCTTTTAATTTACTTTTGATGTGTATCAAATTGCTGTTGCAAAAAATCAATATACTTTTCTAAAACTTCTGGCTAGCAGTGGTGGAGTTATATTGGATAATACCATTGTATTCGTAAAATTATTATTGATTTATATTGGTATTTATTCATTATAATATTGAAAAATTCTCAAAAATGTTAACATGAAAAAAAAACTAGATTAAAAACAAACGACTGTTGACAACTGACGGATTTCATAACTCAAAAAAGATCAATATCAACCTAATATTACAATTTATCTTAAAACAATATTAAGCCAATATCAATAATGACCTAATATTACTATCCATATTAACTCAACTATAAAACAAATTAAATATTACCATCTGCATAAACTAGATATTATTATCAATATTAAAAACTTAATATGGCTTAAAACGTAAATGGTCTGAATTCCCATTTAATTGAAAAAGCAATTTGTGGCCATTTAAGAAAGATATTAAAACATGCACTGATTTAAAAATATGCTTTGAATAATAACTCGTTATTAATCACAAAATGTCTTATAACTACCCTTTTTGACCCACGCACCAATATAATACAATTGCGAATTTGTTTATCGCGCAATGAATTTATAAATATTTATAGGCCATCAGCCCTATTATAAACCGACGTTATAACTAATGAAATGAAGCAATCTATTTGGAGACTCACCTAACTAAGCGATCTTTGTAACTGATGATAGAAATGTTGGAAACATTTTGTTGAGCTGGGATGGCTGCTACTCTGTGTCTAAAGCCTCTGTTGATGGGTGGCGTGGTTTGATTGGTGGAGTGGTTTGAGAGGGAGGTTTGTTGGCTAATATGCCTCTTTCGTGTCAATAGTTCGACGTATATTTGTGGTTGTGTATTTGCGTCTTGCAGTGAACGTGTGTGTCTGTGTGGATTTGGAAAACTGCAAAACTACAAAATATTTTCTCCAAATAGACCAAAATACGTGGGAAAAATGTCAATAAGTTTTTTAGAAATTTAAAATAGGATATAAATAATTCGATTCCGCAACAAGAAAAGTGTGAAGAAAAACTTCAACGAAGTTCCAACATGAAAAACATCAACAAATAAACGTTCCTAGTATATCACTAGCAAGTTTGAAAAAAGTACACCACAGTTAAACCGCAATTTGTGTCTCAATCAAAAAACACACAGAAGGGTGTCGTGTCTAGGAGGTTTCCTGCAATTTAGTGCACCTGCTTCACGTCAGACAAACGCCCCAAAAGAGAAAAATGCCTTCGTGCGTCTCAAGCTTGATACAATGGAGCCCACGATGCATCAAATCCCAAGAAGATGGTACTATAAAGACGGTTAAAGGATAACGAAACCTATAATAAGTGTTTGTGCAAGCCTCAAGTAAATATGAAACAGAGCCATGATTGCATTAGACTTTAAACAAATTCTAGGAACAAACAAGCAGGTGTTTGAAGTAATGGAAAATATATCGATCTCCAAAGAAGTAATTAAAAAAAGTCCAAAAAATATCAAAATTTATAAAAGCTTTTTTAAAAAGCCAACTGTATCATAACTTAACACATATCACATATGAATCAATATATATATATATATATATATATATATATATATGAACATGTTGAGGGTATTATCTTCTTGAGTTAATATCGTTATAAAGGATTCAATGAGGCTAACTTTTCATGCAGATATTTAGCCAGAAAGAAATCTTCGGCGAGAAACTTGCCAAAAAATGCTATCCCTTTCAGTTTATCAACTTCGTCTGTATGATTAAGTTGATTAATTTGCATTTAATAGTAAATTACATGTTATCTATGCATATGGGCACCCAAATGATCGGGCATCGTCGTATCAATGGACAAACATCTATATGGTCTTGAAGAAAATCTTGCGATAGAATATAGTGGCGAAGTAACTATATTAACAAAATGTCTAGTTTAAGATGATCAGTTTAGCAAAATATTCTGTTTTAAAATGACTAGTTTGACAAAATATCTAGCCGTAAAATGAATCTTTTTTCAAAAAGGTTTCTTGTAAATATCTCCTCAAATAACTATTATAAAAAAAATCTACATTACCAAATTATCAAGTAATGGATAATTAGCTTTTAATGTGAAAGCGTGATGGGATCATGGGGTAAAGGCGATTAATCTAGTCAATTTATCATAATTATTCAAGGAAATGTGACAACAAACAAGTTGAAAATTTTAAAAATTATAAAAAAGGCAATTATTATAAACGGTAATGATGAAAAATACACCAAGAAAAAAGACGAATGAAGAGAAGAAAAGGTTGAATAGCATTAAAATTAAGATGGATCTGCAGTTAATCACCAAATGATTATCATTAACCTGCATCATAAAACCACATATGATTATATAAAGCATGCAGGGTTTAATAGAAAGTCTATAAAGTATTTAGTTGTATTTTTATTTCTACATTCCTATTATTTTCAGATAAAAACTTTTGTCATGAAAATTGACCTCTAATAATTGAATATGAATTTTATTTTAAAAGCATGAACGCTATGAATAGCTATGATGAATAATATTGGAGCATAATGAAAAAAACATAAAAGTCTAATGAATAAAAAAATAAATGAAATAATTAAAACAGAGCTGAAGCTAATTGAACAATGAAAAGTATAAAAAAAGAATAATAATAATAATAATAATAATAATAATATGAACAGCATCAATAATAAGAACCTTTTTTGACGAGGTAGGACATGCCTGTGAAGCACGACAACCCCATCACGTTGAAGGCCAGATAGAAGCGGGCCACTGAACTGCCGAAGTACACCTGGGGTGTGCGTCGAAGTGTTTGTGAATTAACTCTGGGATGCTTGTGTGGCACATGTGGTTGAAATAAAGACGGAATGTAATCTTGAATAATGCACATTTATAAAGCATGACCAATGTAGTTGACATGAGAAATACAGCATGGGAACTAAAGGCCATTAATCTGTGCAGTCAATTAGTGTTTAATTTGACAGCACAGAAATGGTGAGTAGTCGAGTAAGTAAAACACATTACACCTAATAATCCCTTAACATACAGGCGTTGTAAAGAAATATTTAATATATAAAGGCTTAATGGTTATTGCTTGCTCTAAGCTTTGAATACAAACACTAAGTGATGACTGGAGATTAGAACACAGACGCAATTATCCCAATTAGGCCTGCGGATGTGCATATGAAATGAGCGCAGCACTTTGATGTTATTTTTAGCGTTCAATGATAATCAATGGACCATGCTGAAAATACTTGGAGTGTTCTCGTCATTGTTGGTTCAGACCCACTTGGGAAATCCATAAGCATTTCAAAATAACCACTCTTTCCCAAGGAATATTTTAGTGAAAACATTAATTACTTGTTATTATAAGCTATTTTGAATGGAAATACATTTTTCTGGTTAAAATAAAGGTCATAGACCCGTATATTAAACAAATTTCAGCTAGTTTATATTGATTTAATTAACAATGTTGTAAGGTCAACAAACACAAAGTATTTATTTTAAAAAAGACGAGAAGCATGATAATGTAAGCTTTTCTTACGAAATTTTTCGTGTCTATTTAAATGAATATTTTGTGTTTGTTGGCCTTAAATTTTATTTAGGCTATTATACTTCAATTAACGTTGTGATAATCGATGATATGATCTTAATAATAGGGAGGTCTTGATTAACTACAATATCTGATTAATATACCTTCTCACCTTTGCCTTAATTAGAGCAAAAAACACATAATAAACTTAAAGATTTATATAGAAAAGCATCGATTCATTGTGCAATACTAATACCATGTAAATTTTTCATATGAAAAATGAGAAAGCCTTGATACCACCAAATTATACACTAGGTATGTAATTAACATCGACGTTTTTATTATATTATAGCATGAACAGTTTGCTTGAAAAGCGCATAGCAATGAGCACAACATGCTACGATACCTTCTCAAGAGCGTGAGCGAAGCCAGGCTGGTCGGTGGTGAAAGGGAGCTGGTGCACCAGGGCTGTGTTGGGCAACTGCAGCTTTGCCACCATGTCCAACAATATCTCGGAGCTTGCTGTCGACGCAAAATTATATATCTCGTATAAGCTTTATACAAACATATGCTCAAAGATTATTGAAAAAAAGAAAGGTTGGTAGATGATAGATAGACAAATACACAGAGTCAGAAAAACAAATAAATAGATAAAATAAACAGATTTTTTGTTCCAAATCAACAAAAAAGATTGATAGATATATAGCAAATAACCCTGATAGCTTCACCCCACCACATACAGTGAAGCATATCTACTTAAAAAACACACTGACCAAGGATGCGAGACGTGCTCACCCACAGCACATCATACTTGGCTGCCTCATACCCTGGTGCCATGTTGTACACCATGGGATTCACTACGCCCAACTTGCCCCCCGTAAAGATGCGGGTATCCACCTGCGTGGCAATGATGATGGTGGATGTTAACCATAAATCATCACACAGATGATGGAATTTAACACTGAATTATCCCATAAATGACGTTTTGTTTCATATTTTATGTGCTATTTTAAGAATGGAATGAAAATGAAACAATAATAACAATTATATTGAAATGATGACTAACAAAAATTAAATAATTATGAAAAGAACTATATTTAGCTTAATAATAACTTGCAGCTAAATATTCACTATAAGAGTTTCAAATGAGAAGTCATCAAAAAGGGACACAAAATGATGAGATTCAACTTGATGATCAGTGTTTATGACGATGTTGTTCAATCGCGGTGTTTATTGTTCGATATAACTTTGTATTTTAAAAAGGTATTTTATATTCTAATATGCATCAATAAAATAACAATGATTTGAAAAAAAAACAACAATATCATAATGAAAATAACGATAATAACAGGAATAAAACTAATTGATAAGTTTATTACTACATAAGCTTTTTGACGACTAAAACTTGAAGCAATTAGTAGATAATAAATACTAGTCTATGAAATACCGTCGAAAGCATAAGAACTTTAAAATTTCATTATATTAGTATTACAAATGGCATTTATCTTACCTACTTTGGCCTGTGACCCCTTTCATAACAAATTATATAATTTAGGTATGTCAATCTATCAACCTATCTATCTATCTATTAATACAACTATCTGACTACATGAAACACTTGAATTTACACAATGAAAAGTATAAGTTATTACAAATAACGATCGATAACAATAATAACTAGAACGTGTAGGCAATCGAAATTGGGCAAGCAAATAAAATATATTTATTTAGTAAAGTTTAAAGTTTTTTTTTCAAATTCTTTTTAGAGCATCGCCAATTTTCAAGCTCCACTTTCATCCACACATCAGCACAAAATGCCGTAGCATGAAAGAAAAGGTGAAGTTCATAAATAAATATTAAGTGTTCATTCAATATCTTCTAAAAAGAAGGATGATTTATCATTCGAAAAGCTCAATATAGTTTAAATTTCGAGAAAAATGCCCATAAAATAAGTTTCACTTGAGATAATTGTTAATAACTCATATGAGTATGAAGCACTACTCATATAATGAATAGACATGAATTATTCCAATAATAAAGTATGAATGAAAATTCTAGAAAAATCATATCCGTCCATTTACTTGATAAGCCCTATTCTTGTTGAAAAACAATACCTTAAATATTGATGGATTGAAATAAGTATGAAATAGCACATACGTTGGGGTATCTGTTTTGGAGGCTTTTGACAACATCAATGGCCGGATCTCTCTCATCCTCAACACAGAACAACAATTCAAACTGGAAGTGATGATGATGATAGTAGTGGTTATAGTTAAAATAGTGATGCTGTTGATGATAAGGATAATTAACGTGGAGATGACTTGAGTAGAAATGCTAATCATAATGATGTTTTAAGCTTGAGAAATCTCATCATGCTATTTATGTCTACTTTGTAATATAAAATGCTGCAATTCAACTTTTATTGAGCAAGAGCATAATTGATAAAATATCTTCAATAATTCTAGAAAACTCCGTAAAACATTTGGATAAATAAATGAATAACTAGGAAATTAATGATATGAAAAGCAATAAAAAATTGAAGCTTTAGAATTTCATTTAATTCTCATAGATAAGAATTCACAAACAATTCAATTCACAATTTAGGCTGTTTAGTTCCACCCTTAAGGTGTATCATTTTTTTTTACCAATATTGCAGAATATACCTATTTACCCATCTACTCACACACACACATTCACACCCTTTCCCGCAAACCTTGGGGTAATCAATAGTGAAGTGAGATTCAAGGTTGAATTCAAGGTAGGGGTCAACACCCATCAATGGTTTGAGGATGGATACGCCAGGCATAGAGTCTGGCAGCGGTCTGATGCTGTGATGTAGTCTAAATGTGCTGTAGATGGTGGTGGTGTTTTGATGCCATTGGGGTGTGTCGAGGTGCGTTTGGGTGGTTTGATGGGTGGTAGGGTTCAGTATGAAAAGTGGTTGTTTCGATGTTTTCCAATGTTGCGTGAAGTTTGTAACGTTTAATGTAAAATAATGGCTAAATTCATGTAGGTTTTCATATGGAGTAGCGATAGTGTAATATTACTTAATTATTTTTATCAGTATTTTATAACTGTTTACACTTACTTATAAGTGTATTAAAATAGAATGGCATTATTCATGCAAGTTTCAGGGAAATTGATAACAAAAAAGGGATAAGCTTGAACATGATCAATAGATTAACACATTAGTGTTGAATTACGAGCCTAACCAAGGCTAACGTTTTATGATAAGGCTAAACTTATCGAAATTATAGTTTTTGATTCTCAATAAATGTACTAAAAATTCCTCTTATTTGACGTTTTTTGTTACAAAAGCCTAACCAATATTTCAAACTATAAAGAATCGATAATAATAACAATAATAAAAATGAGAATAAATGTTAAAAGAAAAAATAACAATACTATTATTAATATAACATAATATACAAATCTAATAAAATAATACTGTTGTACATGTTTCAGCAATGGGTTGACAGCTGCCGGCTTATATTATTGATAATACTTATAGCGCAATTTATAAAATAAGTCATTTATTACGAATTAAATTTAATAGACTGCCAGCCAAAAATAACGTTTGACTCAAAACCATCGATTTCAAAATTCATCATTCCAACATTTAAGGAGTTTGCTTGCGGTTGTCAACTAGTATAATGCGTTAAGGGAAAAAACAATGATATCAGAATATCAGTTTTTGATACCTGCTACTAGAATCTACATTTATCTAGGTTATAAATGGAGAGCATTCTTCAAGTATAGGGGCCAATTGTGATGCAGTTTAACTTTGATTTCCACAAGATGTAATGACATTACAATATCAATACCAATAAGAATATAACAGTAATACCAGTAATAATATAATAGTAATACCAGTAATAATATAATAGTAATACCAGTAATAATATAATAGTAATACCAGTAATAATATAATAGTAATACCAGTAATAATATAATAGTAATACCAGTAATAATATAATAGTAATACCAGTAATAATATAATAGTAATACCAGTAATAATATAATAGTAATACCAGTAATAATATAATAGTAATACCAGTAATAATATAATAGTAATACCAGTAATAATATAATAGTAATACCAGTAATAATATAAAAATAACATTATAATTTTGAAAACAATAGTGACCATTCTTATTATTATATAAAAATTTCATTACACTGAAAATAAGAAATATCCCAGCTAGAGTTTTTGCTGCATTAAAAATTTGGAATATTTTTAAGAGCTTTCCATATATTTCAATTTAAGAATATTGAATTAACCATAGTGGGAAAATAGGAGAAAATTTTTATTAAAAAAATTATATATCAACTTTACACTAAGGCATTTAAATATTGAATAAATCACTTTGTAAAAATATCGTAAAAATTGTGATAGGAATTTAAACTTCATTGAAAAAAAATTATCGTAAACTTTCGGTGAAACTGAAGATGAATACTGAAAAGCTTTAAAACTAGTAAGTTGTTTAGGAAGAATAAAGCCATTTTCATCCATTAACCTTTCTAAACAGACCTTTAAGTCTTATCCCAAGCATGTTCGTGAGTCTACTGATGCCGTTGTCTGGGAAGCTGACTCTGCTGATTTACTCAAAGATGCCAAACTTTTTCTTTCCTCTCTTCCCAACATCCGCCTCCATGACCCAATTCTTTTAAACCCAACAATCACTGTTTTGGGTCTACCGACATGGGTTTCGGATAAAGAACTGGAGACCTCTCTCAATCTGCTCATCCCAGAGCTCTCCGTGCGTTCAGACAGAGGCCTAAAGCACGAAATCCTTCTACCCGTGATTGGCTTATCCAAGTTCCAAGCACTGTTTTTCCCACGCTGATCAAGTCCAAGAATATACATCTCCCTTTTGGTAGATTTCCTTTCCACTCCCGTATTCACCCTACTAGATGTCTGAATTGCCAGACTTATGGCCATAATATATCTAAATGCCACAACCCTAGAGTATGTGAGCACTGTGTCAAAGACCATCCGTCTGACAACTGTTCTAGATCTTCTACTCCCTTCTGTGTTCCTTGCTTTAAATCAAATCGCCCTTGTCATGACTATGTCACCACATCCTCTTTTTGTCCGGTGTATGAGCAACAAGTGCGACTTAAGATGGGGCGTACGGCCTGGCAATGAAGGCCTGCCTTACTCACGCACCCTCAAAATCCATCTCCTTCTGTGAAGTTTGGCCTTCTCAATCCCCGTTCCACTCGCAACAAATCCACTCTTATCCTGGACGCGATCTCCACTCACTGTTTCGATATCCTTGCACAGACTGAAACGTGGATCCCGGAAGATACCGACAATGTCCCAAAATACGACATTGTTCCCCCAGGTTACCATGTTCTACATTCTCATCGTTCTAGTGGAAAGCGCGGTGGTGGTATTTCTTTGATTTCCTCCAACTCCGTTAAACTGAAACTTGTAAAATCTGAAATAAACTCTTCTTTTGAAGCATTAACTGCCCAAGCCTCTTTCCTAACACGTTCCTTAACCATTTCTGTTATTTACCGCCTAACTCAAGTAATTTTATTCGTGAACTCACAGCTCATCTTTATTTTCTTTCTTCGACATTCAATCATTTCATAATGGCTGGAGATTTTAATACCCCTAATTGTCATCATCTTGATAATCCCCTTAATATTCTTTTGCGAGAGCACGGTTTGACGCAGCATATTAACTTTACAACTCACAGGCTTGGCAATACTCTCGATCTTGTTATCACACCGGCTTCTCTCTCTCATCTTATTTCTGACCCTGTCAGCGAAATTTTTGAAACTGATAATTTCCTTATTTCGTGCGTCTTAACCACGTACGGCCCCACCTTTCACCTCATCGTGTCACTTCTCGGTCTTTCAGGAATCTCAACTTGACCGGCTTTGGAACGGATGTCAATTTTATAAGCGATTTACTTATTAATTCTTCAATCTCTAAGGTTGATGACTTTGTTAGTTCCATGGACAAATTGTTTCTTTCGCTGATGGATTCTCATGCTCCTTTACGCAGGCATACTTTTCGCCCCAGCTTGCATTCACACTTTCATCTGTCTGAAAATGCTCTCTCTGCCAAACGCCGAAGAAGGAAAATCGAGAGACAGATATCCAGTCTCCGAAAGCTTTGCGTGCAAGTCCCTGATGATCTTTTACAAAAATTCCGTATTTCACGTAAACTCGCCCGCGCCGCCATTAACAAGTCACGTGCTGATTATCTTAATCTGTCGCTATCTTCAGCGACACCTAACTCCAAAGCCTTTTGGAAAACGGCGAACTCCGTACTTCACAGGTCTCCTCCACTTCCTCCCCGGACTCCTGCGGAATATGATCTTTTTGTTGAAAACTTTAGCACTTTTTTCAAGACTAAGATTGAGTTGATTCATAGCTCGTTACCGATCACTAATCTTCCCCGTCAGCCTTCCTTAACTGACTGACCAATCAAATCTCTCCTTTTTCTCACCTCCTAGTGTTGACGAAATCATCAAATTGATCAATTCTCTCCCAAATAAATCCTCACCTTTAGATATAATCCCCGTTTTCCTGCTGAAGCAGTTTTCCGGCATCTTTGCCTCCATTATATGCAAACTTTCTGTTCTTTCTTTTTCACAGGGTATTTTTCCAACTTCATTCAAAACGGCGCAGATAACCCCTTTACTGAAAAAATATAACCTAGACCCCATGCAACCATCCAATTATCGTCCAATTTCAAACCTCAGCACCATCTCAAAAATTTTAGAAAGGGTTGTTCTCAAGAGACTATCCTCTCATGTTTCTGTACTGCGTAACTTCAACCTTTTCCAGTCAGCGTATCGCTCTCATCACTCAACGGAAACTGCGCTTTTGTACATTACTGACAGCCTCCGCAATATCTGTGCTACCGGGTCTGCGGCCGTCTTAGTGTCTTTAGATATTTCAGCAGCTTTTGACACCATTAATCATCCAAATATGCTGCATATCATTGAAGACTACTTTCACATTTCTGGCATTGCTTTATCCTGGTTTCAGTCCTATCTCTCCGAACGCAAGAAATTTGTTAAAATAAGCTGCTCTTCTTCTACCCCTGTCTCCCTTCGTTTTGGTGTTCCTCAAGGTTCTGTTCTTGGGCCCATACTCTTTTCTCTTTATACTTCTCCTATTAGCGAGATCATACAGAAGCACGACGTTCTATATCATCAGTTTGCAGATGATATTACTCTCTTTACAGGCGCCTCTTACCTTGATCCTCATCCCAGCCTCACTAAGATATCTGAATGCATCACTGAGCTCAATCTTTGGCTTTCTAACAACCACCTCATGTTGAATCCTAACAAAAGCGAAGTGATGTTTGTCGGCAGTCCCATAATCCTTTCCAAATCCAATCTTCCCACTGAAGTTATCTTTGACGGCACTACTCTTTCCGTAACGTCCAAACTGAAGATACTAGGTTTAACCGACTACTATTCTTCATCTCGCACTTGTCTCGATCGCCTTCATTGGCTGCCGGTCGTACTAAGAGCCCAGTTCAAGTTGCTATGGCTCACCGCTAACACCTTATATTTTAATCAGCCGGCTTATTTATATGACCGTCTTTCCATTAGACAGACTCCTGAGTCTCTCAGGTCTTCGAACTCTGGTTTATGGCTACATCAGCCTGTCTCTTCTAACTTTTTCTCGCATATCGCCCTTCACTTATAGAACTCTCTTCCACTTAATCTCCGTCTTTCACCTTCTCTTAAAGTTTTTCGCAAGCGTTTAAAGACGCATCTTTATAACCAAATTTCTCTCTCATAGCCCTTCTGATTAGAGCAGCGCCTCTGCAGCAAACCTAGTTTGCAAACTGTGCGCCCTACAAATAATAATAATAATAATAATAAAGCCTGATGTAGAAAGAGAACGAAAATACCGGTTATAATTAGTGTGTGCAGGTATAGAAGGCAAAAAAAGGAACAAAATTACTTAATGATTTTCATGATTGATCAAAATACCATTAGATGTATGATGCCAATCAGCATAAAGGACCACTATAAGAGACGAAATTTAGATAAATGTCGTCTACAATTAATAACAAAAATAATGGTAAAAATAAAACATTAAAAATGAAAAAAAAAATAAAAATGATGATGTTTTGTTTCCAATGCATGTAATATTAGGAAATTACCATGTTTGAAAAATTATGATAATGGCAGACTGTGAACGCACTCAAGTGATAAAAATATGGGTAGAAGTAATTACCAATGATTGTTGATGATTATTGTATAGCTTAATAGTGATTTATGACCATTTATTACATAGCATGTTGTTTTAAATTTAAAATAAAAGTTAATAATAAAAATAAAATTTGAAATGTTTCATCGAAAATAACTTTGAATGAGCAAATGACACTAGTTGAAAGTTTGGACATGTACTGAAAATACTTAAAAATGAATAATAATGAAATGAAAAACAATTTTTGAATATTTTAAATAGAAGAACTCATAGCACTTGATAAAACATATTTCAAATCTCTTATCCTTTGTTTATTCCCAAAAAAAATATGATAGCTTTTAATCAAGACTTTAGTTATATTTTAATGCTTATACTATGGTTGATAACTAATATTATATGAATATTTTTTTTTAATGAAATCACTGAATAAATATTTATGATTCAACTAATCATTAATATTAGAAGCAGCATTCATAGTTAATAGATGCCCCAATCAAATTAATTATTGAGAATAATCAAATTGACCTCATTCCAATTTAGTGTAAAAAAGAAAAAGTAATAACTGTAGTTATTAGAGATTATTATCACCAAGAATAATTTTAAAACCAAGTTACTCGCTAAATTCCTGCCATTATTGTGATGATAACTTTATATTTTTAAATTTTGTTTTAAAATTATATTTACTCAAGGCACATGCCTAAATCTCCATCCAAATTAGTGCCTATAGTTAATGGCTGCTTTCTTATCATTACCTGGTAACTTTTAGCATACATCAACATGATGAAATTCTGGTATCAGTGCCATTTGGCTTGGCATATGATCCTATTTGACAGCAACGAGGCAAACTGTCCAAATTTATGAACAGTGCAGCTTGAAAGCAAGTAATTTTTAATTGAATATTAGCCCAAACAGGCACTTTATATAAATTGGTCTAAATTAAAATGAGTTATTTGAAAACTATAAAATAGTGGAATCAAAAACTTAGGCCAATTGATTTCAACCTATAACCAGGATATGTAAAACAGTATAATCTAAAAAGAATATGGAAGCAGTTTTCATAAACTTTTACAACTTTATATATTTTAAAATTTTACATAAGATTACAGTTTATTATAACTAATGGATAAATATATGCCAAAATTTTAAATAAAATTTCATACAATTATACTGGCATAGACAGATTTACTAAATTTAAAATACACATTTTAGCTAATTATGCCAGTTAATTTGCAAAACATTTTGCTAAATAATCATACAAAAATATGATTACTAAAAGATATATGCACTTACCCAAAAAGAAGAGCCAGGATGTTAAAGGCAATCACAAAGGCATAACACACCCATGGTATCAGAGCAAAGCCTAATACCACTACTGACCAGGTCCATTCATCCATGCAGTCTAACATACAGTTTCTCTATTTTTTTAATTATTTCAAGATTAGATTTTATAAAATTTATATTCCGTTTTGAAAAACGGAGTTTCTATTTATAATATTTTTTTGAACAATAACTTAAAAGTTTTAAAAAACTTTGTAATATTTATTGGTGTTGATATATTGATTAATAATTTGAAAATTACCAATTATTTTATTTAATTACTGAACCTAATCAAATCTTACTTTTGTTTAAAAACTTTTTCATTTTTGAATAAGTTAAATTAAACAAAAAAGCTTATGAATACGACTATTGTTCGGTGTACGTCGGCTAAACGTGATTAAAGAACACACAGAGTTATTTATTAAAACATGAAGTTATTATTTCTATGACATATGTTAATAATATTATTAATTTGAGATGAAAATTAAATTTTTATTATCTTTAAAAGTAAATATGATGCCTAGAAACTCAAACGAACCTTTTGTAGATTTATGTTTATAAATTTTTTAATCCAATTAATTCTTGAAAAAAATACATATTTCAAGAAAATAATTCGTAAGTTTCAAGACACTGGAGAATTTTAACCTAAAACTAAATTTGTTTGTGGCTCTAGTTGAAGCGCCGAATTATATAATACTAAACAAAGTCTCAAACTTTAAGAAAAATCTTTCATAATCGATTATTAAATGTACTTTGAAAATAATTCAAAATTATTATATAAACATGTTTAAAATCAATTATAATTCATTAATAACTCAACAACTCAAAATACTTAGAACACTTGATACAATCTTTATATGTCAATAAGTTAAAAGCTATTTTCATCTTCTAACGCATCAGATTTTACTTATATAACCAAAGATTATTAGCTGATGCTCAAGATAAATTAAAGGTTGATTTCTTCTGAATTTAAAAAGAATTTTTGTTAGTTTTTAGCAGAAAAAAACTTTAAATTGTTATTAAATGCTTTCAATTCGTAAAATTCTTATTTTTCAAGTTTATTAAACTTAAAATTTAATGGAAAACGATATTCAGAAAAAAATTAGTCAAAAACGAATAAAGTTTAAATAATCAAAATTTCTTTCATTGATAATTGACCTTTGAAAACAATTTTCTAGAGTTTATGAAAAAAAATTTACAATAAAAAATGAAGGCAAAAACACTTAATTATAATGAATTGAAAATCGTCGATACATACTATAAATTGAAATGAAAAAGTCTGATCGTTTTAGATACAAATAAATATTGAGAGAAAAATATAAATAAATTAAAGAATGATATTTAGCTTTGAAGATGAAGATGTTCATAATACGAGAGAGAATATGGCACGCGCAAGCCGAAGCCCGTATTGATCCTGCACAAACCCCTTTCATTTTTTCAAACGGCCTTTCTTATGCATCTCTAATTTAAGATTGCGCTTCTTAAAGACAAAATTATTTAGCATTACATTTGTCATGTGAAAACTTTAGTAGAAACTTAAAGTTGAAATACTTTAAGAAGTTTTGTTGAAATGTTCTTGAATGATTCGCATGAAGATCCAGAACTGGATGAAGTTCCAGTTATCCATAAAAAACTCTCAGCCTTCTGTGGAGAATACTCTAACTCAACCAGGATCGATGAACGACTGGGTGTTCTAGGAAATGAATGCTTTCTCAACGGTTAGCTTTCTAGCATTTTTCAACCATTTAATGTTTCAATTTTCAACTTAGTTACAAATTTACATGTTAATTTTGCTTTATAAATAAAGTTTTAACTACAAAACTTTGCACAAATACAAATATATTGAATACACACAAGAGATATTTCAATAATTTCAGGGTTAAGTTTTGTTCCCAACATAGTCTTTGTATTGATAGCCATCCCAGTTTTGATATCATGGAACAAGTCCATATTTGCAAGCATGCACGTAAAGACTTGGGTTCGCTTCCCATACCACGTTCTAAGATGGATCTTATTTGTTATTCTCCTTTACGTCAATGTGCTCGAGGTATCATTCGTAATCAAGATTATATGAATCTCAAATTTTCTTTGAAAAATGCAAATTGCATAAGAAAAAGCTGTTAATTTTATGAATATTGAACAGCCATCGTGGTTTTAAATTCCAAAAATCAAAAAAAGGTAAAAAGAAAATAAAATAAAAATCATAATTCTCAAAGATTTTGGCGGGCTTTTTGTCAGACGAGTTATTGGGCGGCGCTCATCTTCATTTGTTCATCCCTCACATCGCCAGTGTGGCCGGCACTCTGGTTTCTGTGGTTTATTACCACAGTGTTGAAATGTGGAATTCTCCACGCTTCCTTCTCCTTCTCATTCCTTATTGGTTTTTTCTAATGGTTGTTGAAGTAAGTTTTACAATCAACTTGAGTATATTATCAAAATAATTCCTCATTACTTACTACTTTCTGGGTTATAAATAACAAACCCATTTAAATAATACATTGTTAAAAACGTCAAAAGCTCTTAGCATAATGGAACAAACTGGCAGACGATGAAGACACTGAACTTGAAACTACTTGACGTGTCAGCCATGTACATGAGGCCTCACTTCACCAGATCGAGCATCATCATCTACCTTCTCCTCCTTCTCATCGAGCTTGACATCCTCAGACAAATAGTTCAGACACTTAGTTCTTCAACGTGGTTTAGTTTATTAATAAGAGTCAAGCCTAGTAATTTTAAGAGTTTTTCTTTTGACGTGTTTTAGTTTATTAGTATAATTCAAATAAAAAATTAATTGATATAATTTAAATATAATAATGTTAAAACTAGTTTTTCTTCATAGATTTGCGTGTTGGAGCTTTTTCAATGTTTTTAATTCATCAGAGGTATGCGTTTTTTACCAAGAAAAGAGCTTTAAAGGCGCCTGATTACTTGGCAAACACAAATTATGTTCATAGCGGAGTCAGTCTACCTTCAAAAGCAACATTTTTTTGGCTTAGAAGTCTCATCAGTCAATCCCTCAAAAAACCTTTAGAGATGGCTGACCTAGGAGCCCTTCCAAAGGTAAGAGGGACTTCACTAGAAAATAATCCCTTCAAGCTGTTTTAGTTATTATATTTGTCATAATATTGATTCAGTAGTAGTGAATTTATATTTTCAAACAGAGAGAAAAATCTGGATACAACTACGCACAATTGTTAGCTTGTATTGAAGAGGAAAAAGTTTGTCTTTTTTGAGCTTATTGAAATATTCTAAAAATAAAAATAGTATCAAAAGTAATTACATGGTTGGCATCATACGGTTTGCAGGACAGAAAATCTCATGGGGAACAGTTGTGGGTGTCGATGCTGAAGTCCTGCTTGATGAAATCCCAAGGAATGCTTCTGACTGTGCTCACCTTCTCTCTCATTGGCTCTCTGCTGCATCTGTCCACTCCAGTTCTTTTGCTCCATCTCATTAAATGCCTTGACAATCATAACAAAACCAGAAAACTCAACACAACTGAACTCCCCAACGTAAGAATAATTTATTACTTTTCAGCATTTTCTATAAAGCAAAAAAATTGAATTGATGAACCAACATTTCTCAGTATGGAATACATTTTCAGGAAGGTGATATGGTGGAAGTGAGTGAGTTTTTCTCAAACGGTTACGTGATTGCATTGTTGTTTTTTTTGTGTGGAATCCTTGCAAGCACTTTCAACCAGGCTGCCAACTTTCTCGCGATGAGGGAGGGAGTGCGAATGAGGGGTTCAATGCAGGTAGGTGCACTTTCGAACACCCATGCAGAAATAATGATTTACATCTATCACGAATTCAAACACTTTATTTTAAGATAAAGGCTATAATGTTTAATGCGCTCTATAATAAAACTTTAACTTTCAAATAAATCTGAATGAGTAGTATGTTGGTTTTCGATTCTGTAAAATAAATTTATTTGAAGGAATAACCTTTCAATTTCTGAAAAAAAAAAATAATTTCAGCTTCTGATATACAGTAAAGTACTATCTCTATCCTTATGGAACTTCGGCTCAAAAGCCACATCGAGCACTCAAATTGCCAACCACCTCACTACCGATTGTAACAACCTCCACTTATGTTACTGTGTCGTTCATCTTTTTTTCGTGCTGCCCGTCAAAGTAATAGTTTTAGCCACTCGGCATTTGAGATTATTCATTAATCCTCAGAAACAAAAAAATAAGTTTTTTAATAAAGTGTGAACTAATGAGCCTAGAAAAAAATTAATTTAAGTCAAATAATTTGTTAATTCAGCAACACGAAGCATTTTGCTTAGTTACTCAATTAATAAAACAATGTGAATTTGAAAAATTTTGTAAAAGTGTTTATAAACCCCATCTATCAAAACGCTTTCCAGTGCCTCCTAGCATGCATTCTTTTGTATGTCTTTCTGGGAGCCAGTAGCCTCTTGGCCCTGTTGGTGCTGATTGTGCTCATTCTGCTACAGTGTTTACTAGTCAAAAGACTACAAAAGTCACAGAACACGATAACGGTTCGAGTCTTGATATACTGTCGAGTCGAGCTAATTAATTCCGCTGCACCATAAACATCTGTTTTATTAGTTTGTTCATCTCATCGTCATTTTATTGTTAGAGTTGTTTTTTATTAGTTATAAAATTTTTGTGTCATAAACATGTATGATTGAATCGCAGGAGTTAGCAGAAGAAAGAGTGAGAAGATGTACAGAAATGCTACAGAATATAAAATGCTTGAAACTGTACTCCTGGGAAGCAGTAGCAACAAACCAAGTATTGAAAAGCAGAAAAAGACAGATTGAAGCGATGAAAAAAGCTTCATTAATTAGAAGTGTTTCAAGTTGGCTCTGTTATTCTTATAATTCTATAAACGCAAACACAACGTACTATTATATTTACCAGGTATGATCACGGATTCAGCCCATTTGGTCATCTTAATCATAGTAAACACATTAAACCCATTGAATATTAATTCAAAATTAGAATTTAATAAAAAATAATAATATTTTAATTATATTTAATATTTTTTTTTAATTACATTTAAAAATTTGCTGACATTTCAACGTTCCAAACAGGTTTTTCTCACATACGGCTTGACAAAGAACCTAACTCATGTACAAGCTTTCCCCAGCATCGTCACAGTGGAAATAATCACATCTTCAGTTCATTTGTTGCCCTTCCTCTACACTTTTCTTTCTCGTGCCTACGTCAGCAATCAACTCATTACATCGTTTCTCACTAGTTTTGAAATCGATTCCAACAGCCATCAATCTGAACAAGTAAGTGGTGTCAATATTTTAAAATATTCTAACATGTAATTGCTCTAAATCTCAGGAATTATATAGGATTTATGAGCTACATTTAAAGGTTTCTATACAATCGGTTCATTATATAGTTTTTATATTTTCATAGAGCTATTTTCTGTAATTATCGATTTATATTCATACGAAATACCTGTTTTTAATTTAAAATAAATCAAAAAATGATCCTTTATGGAAACAGAGCAAATTCCATGAAGTGAAAAAATACCAGAGTTTAGTGGAGAGTGATTCCCAAGATAAGGCAGCTTCTGAGCAGGTTGGTCAAGGCAGGGTCTTGAGAAAAATGAAAAAAAATAATTTTTTTAAACTTTATGAAATATAAAAGCACTTGGCAGTTTGAATTGTAAAGAATAAATGTGTAAAAAAAAGTTTAAAAATTTTTCAACAAAGTTTAAAAAGTGTTTAATAAGGTAATTAATTTTTAAATTATTAATTTGAAAAGAAAAAAAAAATTTAATAATCTCTTTAGAATGGAGAAAAAGTGAAGAGGATGACGAGGAAATCGAGGTTGGCGGAAGAGATCTGCCTGAAAGACATGGGCAACAAACCTAGACCTTCCCACTCTTCTAAGACCATTGAAAGGGTTCGAGTTGAATTATAGTTTAAAACTACATTGAAACCATCGCTCAATTGTTTGGAGGATTATAATTGTAGAGTGGCAATCATTTAATTGGGGGCTTTTTCTGCAGTGTTTGCTAGATGTGGAAACAAACAAAGGTAGAGATTTGAGAGACACTCGAGATAGAAAGGATAAGAAAGAATCCGAGAGTTTGCTTGAAGGTAAGTGTTTTATGCAATTATAATGCAGAGTTTTAGTTGTGTGCTTTTCTTTTTTTTTAAATGTTTTTACAGTTAGGCTCTCCAATTATATCGAATCATATTTTTATAAAAACTATTAATAGTTTTTTGAAATATCGAATGCTATTAGTCTTCAGCCTGCATTAACTATATAAATTGAAAAGAATTCAAAGCGTGAAAACTTTGTTTTAAATGTGAAATTTTTATAAAAAAAATCTTTCCAAAATTGAGTTGGAAAATTTTTTCTCTGTATTTTTTTATGGAAATTATTACCTTTTGTTTGTAGATCTAACTAGAAACAATAAAAACTCACAAACTGTTGGACATTAATTGCTTTTATTAAAAAGTACAAAGCTTGTTATTAGCAGTGTAATTACAATATATACTTTCAAAACATTTTTTAAATCTAGACTTGTTCATTTTTAAATTTAATGTGAATGCAAAATATATTAAACTCATCAATTATTTAAATGTCGCCATTACATTAAAACACCATGCTTAAAAAAAAAGAAAAAAATATATATTAAAAAAATCTCCGATAAAAAAGATTTTCCGTTCTTTAGATCGCACCAAACACATGTTTAATCTTCTCAACAATTTCCATTCAACACTCAAACATAAAATTCATCTCAAGTATTAAATATTATTTCCAGTGAAATCTCGTCGTAGCAACATTTCTTCAAGGTAAAAACATAAAATCCTTTTTGAACCATTGAATTGAATGTAAAAACTCTATAGAATGTATGATAACGTCGATTTATATGGCACGGTAAAAACACATTGTGTTGTGATGATACGTTTGACAATTATAGAATTTAGAAAAGCATAAAAAATGAGCATTGAATGTTTCAAATTTTATTCTAAACAAATACTATTCTTCATGAAAAGTGTTAAGAACGCCGACAAAATAAATTTACAAATATTGATAAGAGGTAAAAGCCTTTAAATCATACTAGAGTGTACATTAGTGTACGTTTCAAGTTTCAATACATGTGTTTTTGGTATACAAACCTTGAAAGAATATCTTCATTGTAAAACAATTGTCATGTTAATTCTATTCAATACTACACTGTAACGACCTGATACCCCGCATAAATATTATCGTTGAAACGACAGCAAAAAAAGCAAGGATAGAGCATCTTCTCAGAACCAACAAGCGTCAACACCCGGTTTGATAAGTGCCTCTAACAGGTGTTTCTATCACGTTTAATCAATGTGAATCTATGGTGTTTTTTTTCTGTTTAAATATATGATGTTTAATTTATAAAAATCTATGATGCTATGAGAAATCGCTTCATTCACTACATTAGCCACAGTTGACCTGCCTTTTCAATGGTATTCAACATCAGATCTAACTTTACAACGCTTTTCATACATTTCTACTAGAGATGTTTAGATTAAAATATTTAAAAATTTTGATTTTTGAAAGATACTGAATAAAATGTATAACAAGTCTAAAAATAATTATTCGTCAGTAAGTTTTTTAGATTTCAAAATTCGAAAATTGATGTTTTAATTAGCATCCAATTGCTTTTGATGAAAACCATCACTATGTTAGCCACAAATTTTTGCATTGAATGGAATATATTTTGGTATTTGAACATATTTACATTTCGATAATTCTGCAAATTTTAAATCAAATAGAAAATATATCTTAAAATCAATTTTTCGAGTCCTATTTACTCGGTATAATCACTTTTTTAGTTTTCTAGTTTTTATTTGTTCATTGGCAATTCGAAGTTTTTATACTATACTAAACCACTTCGGGCTTAGATACAACTGTAGTTTCACCAGGTTTTTCAAAAACCCAAGACAACATTTTTGAGGGTCTAGTAGTACAAAACGTTAAAAAACAACCCCATAAAACCTTCTTCCTCTTATCAACTTTCAACCTCCACAGTGTGGGATCAGGACTGGATGATGATGACTTGATCGACCCTAACAGAGATGTTGGAGTGGCTGTGACAGTGAGTCATGGTCTTTTCTCATGGTCTCCTGCAGACCAAGAAGCTCTTCTGAATGACATCAACTTCAAGGCCGATGCTGGTGTGTTTCAATTAATGCTATATAAATATAGGGTATTATTTGCATAAAACAGTTAATAACCGGAAAACACAAAATATTTTCAAGTCGAACTCATATTTTTAAGTGAGTTCTACTTACGAAAAGCTCATAATGGCTCAAAAGCTCTTTTTCTTGTAATTATTTTATTCTGACATACCAAAATATACTTCTGCACGTATCCTGGCAACTAAAGCAGTATTCCAACAACTTTTTGAACATCAAAAATTTGTATCGTGACTCTTAAAAGAATCAGCCCTTGTATTTTGAACAAATTTTTCATAAAATTTATTGATCCAACTAATGTCTAAATAAGAATAGCTAAAGTCAAAATACGCCATTCTTAAATTTTCGTATTTTTTTTGATCATTTCAATAAGATTATTCACCAAATAACGATAATACCAAAATAACCCATTGGTGATTCTTATCAAACTTATATGTTATCTAGTTTATAACAGAAAACGGCCAATAACTACTAGCGTTAATTTTGAGACAGTTAAAGTCGAATCAAGCCATTAGTTTTTGACTGAAATTTTTTATTAAAAAGATTTATTCAAATTTCAATTGTTTTATTTTAGTTCCAAAAATTAAACCAAAAAAAAATAAGATAGAAAGTATTTGGAAATGTTCTAAAGGGCTTTTAACTTTGATCGTGGGAGACAAAGGCTCGGGAAAAAGTTCCTTAGTTTCCGCCATATTGGGAGAAATGAACAAATTGAAAGGAACAGTCAGTTGGAAACAGTAAGAAAATATTAATTCAAAGGTTTTTTTTTATTTACTGAACAATAATGTAAAAATAGTTTTTAGAGTTCACTGCATTAAACACTTTCATTAAATATGTATTGTAAATCGCGTCATTACAAGCATTTCTCTATTAATATTAAAACTAATGAAGCTTTTAAACAAAAGTGGGTTGACGACATGTTATGCTGGTAGCACGCCATGGATTCTCAACAACACTGTACAAGAAAACATCATCTTTGGCCAGCCCATGGAGAAAAAGAGGTTTTTATTGGGAAACTTTTTAACAATGTTTCTGATTGGAGATCAAATATAACCATACTACTATTTTAGAAACTTTTATTGCTAGTGGTTCCATTTATCGAAAATTATATTTTTTGAGTTGCTCCTATAATAAGTTGAAGCTTTGTTTTGTTAGATACAGACGAGTGCTGAAGGCTTGTGCGTTGAACGTTGATATAGACATTCTGCCTGAGAAAGATGCAACAATCATAGGGGAAAAGGTTTTCTACAAAATCTATTGATTTTTGGAAAACTTATTAAAATATTTCGATGCAAAAATTTAACGAAACATTGATATAACTGATTATAATGTTTGTTAAGCCACATATAATTAAGGGAATCGTCTTGAGCCCGGGACAAAAGTTGCGCATCACCATAGCCAGAGCCATTTACTCAAAAGCCGATCTAGTCATCTTGGTACAGTTTCAAAATTCATTAGATAGTTATCACTTAGAGCCTACCAACCCATTACAGGATGACCCTTTTTCTTGCTTGGACCTCGCTACCGCTTCTCACATCTTCGAAGACGCCATTTTGTATTTTTGTCTTCTTCGCAGACGAAGGACTGTTATTTTAGTCACGCATCAACTTCACTTTTTACCTTTTGCACACGCTGTAAGTTTTTGTTGAAAGTTTCTTTAAGAAAATACTTTTATGAGTCTTTTTCATTAGAATAAGCTTCAAAACGGTAATAAAATTAAGTAAAAAATCGGAGTTTTCATTAAAAACAAAATTCACAAAGCTTTTCTGAAAAAAATTGATTATTTGATAAATTTTCAAAAGAAACTTTGTGAATTGAGTTTTTAAATACTTTCTGTTTTTTTACATAATATTGTGTCAGGTTAAACTTTTTCATCAAATAATGACGTGCACAACGAACGGCAGATATACCAAGTGGAAGATGGCTGTTTGAAGTTCCATGGCAGATTGCATGAAGTGAAACAACACAATCCACAACTGTTCACTATCTGGCAACAAGGAGTCAAAAAAGCCAGGTTTCTAATCTTTCTATCCACATAATGAGAAAATTCAAAATACATTATTCATAAAAAAAATTTTCAGACGCGAGAATAAGATACGGACCGACAGAGAAGACACCACAAACACAGAGCGTTTGATGTTACTGAGGAAGATTAGGACCCAGGAATTCAGAAGAGAACTAGTGCAGGTTAGTGTATGTGTAGATCTCTATTTTGATAAACGACGAGCTAATGAATAATTTGATGAAGTGTTTGACATTTTATTTACATGTTCAATTTAATTAATTTAATTTTTGGAAAAATAATTTGAAACATATACGCAGGGCCTTTCAGAAGAAGAATCAAAACGAGTTCACTTCAACAGTAATCATTGAAACTCTTTTATATGATGAAGTAGAATGGTTTTAAAAATATAAATTGCATCAAACAATGGTTTTGATAACCACAAATTTTTTTGTAAGAAAATCTTTATTATCAAAAGATCAATCATTTGTGAAAAGAATCTTTAAATAAAACCTTCGTGATTTTGATTTAATGGAAAATCCATGCGTTCTTTTAAAGCTTTTTGCAGTTTTATTAATCAAAGATCATTGCTTGCAAAGAGTATTTGAACTGTAATGTTTTATACCCCAGGCCAAACAGCCCATCTTCCCATTGAGAGTGAAAACAGTGCCACAGGAGAAGTGGTGGAGTTTGAAAATGATGACACAGCCTCGCCATTCGAGGAAAAAACCAATGTTGAAAACATTATCATTCGAGGAGGTGCTTTTGTTAATGAAATTATTTGTTATAAACCAATCTTTGGTAAGAAAAAAATAATAATCTCCTTTAGCCAAAGTAAATACTGAAAATTATTTGAACACTAAAGGTAATTTTATTAAGTACAAAGCTTTTCGTTAACTTGTACTTGATAATGTTACTTTGTTAACGAAAAGCTTTGTACTTAATAAAATTACCTTTAGTGTTCAAATAATTTTAAATCTTTGGTATGTCAAAGGAATTTTTTGTTATACTACAATTTTTTTATATGTTTAATCATTTGAGCCCTACGTGTAACTATACTTTTGATGTTACAAAGGTTTATTGAGAAGAAAACGTCAAGAGAATCTTTTAATTTTGACTACTGAAACCAAGTAATTGAAGTTATAATATAAAGAATAATATAAGAAATATAATAAAACACGTGTGAACCTAAACAACAAGTTTTGCAAAATCTAATTCATTGAAACTTTCATTCCCAGACAAGTGGCATAGTAACAAGTTAATTATTTTAATCCTACTTTAAGTCTAAAGATTGAGAAAAAATAAGAATTTCAAAACTCATAAGAATTCCTCTGAACAATGTAAGGTTTTCATTTGCGGCTCTATGGTGTTACGTCCGCTCCATGGGCCTGCCGATCTTCCTTTGCTTCTTTCTACTTCACATCGCTAGGGCCATCTTTGTGTTCTATGCTGATGTTCAATTGACTCATTGGTGTTTTTATAGCAAGCTTTACAAGCTGTACTTACGCAACAATCAGACGTCAATTTTAGAGGTAATTATTCATTGAAAAGAAATTTTTAGTGAAAAATTTACCTTTTAATGTTATGTTGATTCACATTAGCATATCGCGTCGATCAAGATATACGCTTCACTAACTAAACAGAAAAGTTTTTTTGTATTTTTAATCTGTTTCAATACTTTAGAAACGAAACAAAAGCAAAGACCATTTGGAAATGTATTTCATATTGTGTGGAATAACGTTGCTACTTTGTATTGCGGCTCTGTTCTTCAAGGAGATTTTCCATCTCAGATCTTCGAGCATTCTTTACTCCAAGGTTTTGGGTAGAGTCGCTAAAGCATCTATGAAGTTAGTCCTAAGATTCATTAAAAATTTGTATCGAATTTTTGTATAATAAAAGCATTATGAGCTTTTGAATGTATATTTTTGTACTTTATTTGAAGGTTCTTCGACTCAAACCCCATATCAAAAATCATTACACGTCTATCTGGAGATATCAGTGTTATCGACGAGGTGACATATAAACTGATATGATGCTTAAAAAGTCGTGCACTTTAAACCCCTTAAATAACTTTTGAACGAAAAAATATTTTTTCATATTAGATTCGTGGAAAAGCTTCATGGAAAATGAATAATTTCAGAAGATTAGACTCGAATCTGATTATATTTTGAAAATATTAAATTTTTTTCACAATTTGAAAAGAAATTTTCTGCTCAAATATATCAAAAACTTTTTATATGAGCGAAAACCATTCTATTTTTCGAATAGAGTTTTTTTTAATTTTATAATATTTTTTAATTATGTTTCTTAATAACTATAATGCATCGATGAGGCTTTGACTCAATCAGAAATATGGCATAGTTTAAAGGAATTCCTCCCATACATGAAGAATGGTGGTTTGGAGATCTTGAACGCAAAAAAATTGCTTTTTCTTTCTGCAAAAAGTTTTTGTCTAATAGCCTTTAAGGTTTTTTATTCAAATTCTAAGCTTTTAAATGGCCCTACAAAAACACAGATATTTTTTTAAAACATGCTGTTTGCTTTTCAGAAAAATCTTGCACTTAGACTATATTCAACATTTTCAACGTCGACTTATAAGAGAATACGTTAGCTAACGTATTATGGTAAGGCTATACTTACCGAAAATTCCATCTGGTTTTGCTTGATAAATGTACTAAAATCCTTTCATAAATCGACGTTAAAAAATGTTGAATGATGTTTTTTGCTTGATTTGTTGTGTTGTCTTGTAAAAACTTCAAGTTGTTGCTGTGAAAATACTTTATAAATGATTTGAAAATGCTTTTTACTACTTTGTAGCGTTTTTACGTCATGTCATAATTGCCATGTCGGTCTTTCACGCTAATGGAACTCAAAACTATCAGTGATTCATTTCAGGTTATTATAATTTCAGATCTTTCCCAAAAGCATACTAGTGGTTAAGAAATTTGAATGGTCTTTAAAATTTAACTTTTTTTCGTTAGAAGAAGTTATTTCGTTTCACTCAGCTGCCCAAAAATGCATTCTATTTATATACTTTTCTTTTGTGGTGTGACGGAGTCTGAAATAGTTTGCGTCTCACATGTTGCAAGCTTTTTAAATCTTCCAACACTTTTCGAACTTTGATTAGAACAACAGTCAAATTCAGAGTTGTTGATTGTTGTTGTTGATTCCTTGTTGAGAAGCACTTCCGACTATATATCTCTTTCGGCCAACCTTACCTTTTTTTGCATTTTTCTAGATTTTAAATTTTTAGATTACCCATTAAATGTCTATTTTTGTTTCCGGAAAGTTCTAGCTGGTTTGAAAGTTTTCTTTTGCTTTAACCATTTTTTATGTATCTTAAAACTACGCATTTTTTTTGTTGATAGTTTTCTTCACTTTTCCATAACTTCTTTTAGAAATGAACTAAAGCTCATATCGTTCTTGATAATAATTACTAACGCCAAAAAACCTAATAATTCGGTTTTATCAGATGCGCGGGTTATTTTGAGCAGTTTTTCACCGGCGAATTTCAAATAAATTCATAAATCTAATATGTTTTGAGATCACTTTTTCATCAAAATATAAACATTTTACAAGCTTTTCAATGATTACTTTTAATATTAGTAAGTAAGTTTTTGGTCGAAAGTTATTTCCAATATTAAGGGTGCGCCATTTTATTAGCAGCAATCTATTTCAAGTGTGTCATTAAAGCTTATTTGCATTATAGCTATTGGCTAGAACAATATGAAATTTTTCACCATTTTTATTCAATAAATTCATTTAAAGTTAATATTACTCACTTACAGAAGCTTCCCACAATTTTAGAACAAGTGATAAAGACATCTTTAATCATTTCCAGTTGTTTTTACATCAATGTATATGTTAATATTTTCTTCCTTCCATGTGCCATTTTGCTCATGCTCGTTATCTTTTTCTACGTCTTTACATATGTTAAAGCATACAGGTTAGAGCCAATCATGTTTTTTAGATTCAATCTTCAAAAATTCTCTCTCCTATAAATAATTTACACATCAACATTACAGAGAAGTTCACAAGCTGGAAAGCGCAAGTAAAATTCCCCTCATGTCACACATCTCAGAAACGCTGCAAGGACTCAAGAGCATAAGAGCCTTCAAGAAAGAAATCCATTTTTGGGCGGAGATGGAAAGCTTCGTGAACGACAGCAATTGTGCCCACCTTTGGATGCACACACTCAACCGATGGATCAGCATAAGAATGGTGCTCACATATTTATAATGATCATTATATTTCCACTTTTTATACCAACCAATTGTATATTGACATACGTACGTTGGCCAAAAAAACTGTAATTCTAAGATAGCCAAAAAGATATGATAGATGAGGAAAAAATAGTTGAATAGAGTATAGCAATGAGACTTTAAAGTTGAGTTTTGAGGATTCTGCACTTGACACTTTGGTTGCAAAATAGTTCAAAATAAATCATCTGATTATTAGGTGTTATTGTTCGGAGTTTTTTATGATAGTAACTTATGCGAATCTTTGAAAAAATATGATTTTTAAAACCTGAGTTAATTCTAATAATGAGAAAATACTGTTTCAATTTTTGATTCTAATGTATCAAACTTGTCGTAAAGTAAACTTACCTTCACGCACTTTATAATGTATGCTCATTTTACGAAAATTTTCGAAACTTTAAACTAAAAATTTGAAACAGTGTCTCCTCATTCGAAAAAATTTTTTTAAATTTTTTAACTATTACTCTATAGTAAATTGGCAACACCAGGACTTCACAGCCTGTCTGATGGTGCTCATGTCCTGTGTGCTCAGCATTGCAGCGGGAGTTGAACCTTCCTACATCGCATTGGCAGTCGCTTACATCCTCATGGTAAAGCCCACATTACATTATAAAAGCAGATTCATCAAAGTTATCTTGAAGAATTTACCAAAAATATGGTAAGTTGGTATGACAATCTTGTAGGTGGGCAACTACTTGAATCACATGGTAAAGAGTTTCTCAGAAGCAGATGCTTTTTCCCCTGCTCTCCAACGTCTCTATGAATACTCCACACTGGCTTCTGAAGAAGAGGCCGACGATTCCATTTGTATAAATTTGATTTACGTCTTGCGCATATATTTTTTTTTGACCTTTTGATTATTAGTGTCAAGATTACTGACTCAGTTAATTGTTTTCAATATTGATTAATAAGTAAGTCTATATAGTAAATTTTGTACTTATACAGTACCTGAGAACTGGCCAAATAAAGGTGAGATTGAGTTTCAAAATGTAGCCATAACCTACCCTTCCCAGCCTACTCCAGTCACTAAAAACATCTCTTTTCACATTAAATCTGGGGAAAAGGTAAAAACTCTAAGACTTCAGAACATTAAAAAACATTGAAATTTCGAAACTAATAAATTTTTTCTCACACATTCAAATGAACAAAATCGAATACTGATTAAAGGTTGGTATATGTGGCAAGCCTGGCAGTGGCAAGTCTTCATTGATTTTGTCGTTGTTTGGAATGGTGGAGGTGAGTGAAGGCACCATTGAGATAGACAATGTTGAAATCTCATCTGTCAACAAAAGTTTTCTAAGATCTAGGTTTATATGGCTACATTAGAGCGAATTGCTTTTTTAAAGAAAAAATACAATGTAACAAAGAGATATACGCCATTTTAAGATATTATTGTCAGTTATAAAACTTCATTCTTCACAGGCTGGCACTGTTGCCTCAAGATTGCATGCTTTTACAGGGTACTATCAGGTCGATACCCTTCATTTTGAGAAAAAGGCCACGTTTTAATGGTTTTTTATCAGATAAAGTCATTTGGGATTTAAATATAAAAAAATATTAAAAAATTGAATTTATAAACGAAAATTGCGCTGCAAACCCCTTACTTGAGTAATCTGATGATCATCATAAACAATGGTTTCTAAAATAAAAAAAAAACAATGAATTCAAACAGATACAACTTGGACCCAGAGAAGCTACGGACTGATGAGGAAATATGGCGGTGCTTGGAGCAGGTGGAGATGAAGAGTTGTGTGCAAGAGATGGAAGATGGGATTGGTGAGTGAAGTTTTTATTGGATTGGTTTGTGGAATAAAGTGCATTTAAGATTGAATTAATATAAAAATTGTAGATACCCACGTTTTGGAAGGAGGAGAAAATTTCAGCGTGACAGAAAAACAAGTGAATACCAACATTCTGTCTATATATATATATATATATATACTAGTTTTGCATTTTCTTTGAAGTGAAAGCTGAAATTTTTTAAATAAATATAAAAAAAATTTTATTTTCTTTATGTTTCCCTAACTAACATATAAACCGCAGTTATTATGCATAGCAAGAGCAATTCTAAGGGAGAGTAAGATAGTGGTTATCGATGAGGTCATGTCAGTACTCAACGAAAAAACAGAACAGGTTGGAGTTTAAATATTGATATTACCATCTCATCATCGTCGTTCAGCCTTGTTTTTAATATCCATAACCAATACCACTGTTAGCAACCGTTTTTCGGTCTGTTATTTTTTCCCACTGTAAATATATTTTTTCAATTCTTTTTTTTTATCAGTTTATTCATTAAAAGTTTTGAGTTATCATATTTTTTTCTTTTTGTTTTCTTTTACCAACGTACTCTTTACTTTATGCTTGACTTTTCAAATTCTCTTCTCTTTCTCGGATCGTTAAGCGGCACGTATTCTTACTCAATCTGTTGGTCTTTTTTCTAGTCATTTTTTATCTCTTCTTTTATACCAAATCTTCCATCTCATTCGAATCTTTAAAATCTATTAATACTTAATTTTTCATCACAATGTCTCTTAATGAATTTTTTTATATTTATATTCATCTTTTTATGTAATGCGGTATTTATAAAGCGCTTTTCTTTATAGATCAAAGCGCTTGTTACAAATTTAATGTAGCGAAAACACACTGTGGAACAGGTACTAATTGTCGGCCCACGCGGGATCGAACCCGGTAACTTTAGATAATTAGTTTAATGCTCAACCATTGAGCTATAGGGGCCGACAACTTAAACTCAACTTCTAAATTTAATTCCATCTATCTTTCTATATTTAAATTTCTTTTTTCCCTCCTATTTAAATCTCCCCTGATCTTAATATTCATCCATTCTCTGTGTTCGCATCCTTGCCTTATTATTCAATCCTTTTCAATGATCAATTGATCCAAAACGACTCCGTTGCAGGTTCTAAACAAAGTACTGAAAGAATGTTTCGAAGGGAAGACAGTCATTAATTTATCGGTAAAATTTTTTAAATAACCATTAAAACTTTTAAGACATATTTGAAGTATAATTTTTTCAGGTTTGAAGTTTGGTTTTTTGAAAATAGATTATTTGGTAGAGTTAGACTAATTATCTAAAGTTACCGGGTTTGATCTCGTAATGAAGCAACAGTTAGCAATTGTCTCATAGTGTTTTTTGTCACATTAAATTTTTAGCTTGTGTTTTGAACTAGGCGAAAAAGCGCTTCATGAAGAATAATTTATAATTTAAAATTATATATATACAAACATAAAGTGTATATGTATACCAGCACAAATAAGCTTGACCTACATAACCTGACGCAGCATCGACCCGCTTCTTTACTGGGTTACGATAAAGTACTGGTGCTGGACAATGGAAGTGTGGTGGAAAAAGGAAACCCATCAGAACTACTTGCCTCTGAAACCGGAGTTTTTGTTTCATTATTAAAGAAAAAACCCTGAATCAATCTTAAACGTTACAGTATTGCGTGGAAGACTTGTATTGAGAACATTTTTTTGGAAACTCGATTATAACGAAATGAATTTACTTTAGATAAACATGTTTTTAGCGTTTAACTCATGGTTGTGCTCATATATTTCTGTATTTATAACTTTTTTTTCTAATATTTGTTCATGTTGTTGACAATATTATTTTAGATCCAATAAGATGATGTGAATGAATTTATTCATTTTGAAGGAACATTAACTTTAGAATGCGTTAAAAACATAATGATCACAGAATTTAATGAAAAGTGAAGACAAAATGTATAAGAATCATGAGTATTGTTAATCATTTATCCGTTCATCAAATTTACATGTATTCACAATCGAGAAAAAGCTTTGAAATTGGTCTAAATATTTTAAAAATAAACAGAAAAAATAATATAAACATCACTATTGAAACCAAATGAAAAAAACAATTGATCCTACGTTGAACAAACATGAAATCATTACACAAAAAGAGAAAAAAATTTAATAAATAAAAAAGTGCAAAAAAACTTGAGCCAACTGCTGCAACCAAGCACTGAACTAGCACCGAATGTCCAATATAACACATTCAAAACACCGTTACAACCCACCATTTATTTTTAAAGACGATTTAATCATCGACTTGGGACCCAATTAGAAGCAGGGATATAATCCTATTGTCTGCAGCTTAAATGCCGTGTGGTTGTATGACGTGGAAGGGCAGAACCGGACTGGATGCCTGTAGACTCAAGGCTGTGCTCAAGCACTCGGCTGCCTCTTTCTCGTTTCCTAAGGCGTGTAACACCTGGCCCAAAGCTCTCCTGTCGGTGGTCGTTTCAAGAGTGCAAATTTATATTTATCTACTTTTAATCGAAACATTTATCTGAATAATTAATTCAATTTCATGATTTTGATCAACATTCGAACGAAGACACTTTTTGGAGTTTATTTATTCATTTCATTCAAATATTTATGTTTGGCTCGATGAATTAAAATCAAGTAACAAAATAATGGCAGATATATTCTTGAAAAATTATGTGAAACAGAAGAGGCATCAAAGAAGATACAAAAAGGAATCGTGCATTAGTGAAACCAGGTTTTTATATCAACGCCATGGCAGGAAGCTAAACCATTTCCCCATTTTCTCTCAAAAACATATTTAGAATAAAATCGTGAGATAAGTTATCGTACACTGTGGTGCCGAATGAGGCAGCATCCATACAATGTTAACTCAATCTCGATTTCGTTGGTCAGGGCATGTGGCTCACATGTCAAAACACCAAGAAAACTAATGTAAAAAAAACTCTATAGCAAAAAACAGTAAGTTTTAGAACCCAAATGTTGAAAATTAGAGAATTGTGAATGCTGAAATCTACAGAACGATTCGGAAAAAGTACATTCTCAATCCTGATATACCTATCATTCCTTCTGCACATCCTGGATTATTAGTCATGTGCCCACATAGGCTTGTGATTGATGGCCATCGTCGTATCAACGTTCAAAAAGAATTTTTTTAAAATGAGTAAATAAATTTAATTAGAGTAATTAACCTTAGCTGATAAATTCAAGCAGTTAACTCAAACTGATGATTATACTATGCATATTGGAATAATGAACGATGATGGTACCATGAAGCGGTGTTCATATGGTCAGTGTTGATGGCCTTCCTTAGCATCATCTCAGCCAGACGATCATTGCCGATTTTGTGTAGCAACACTCCCTGTTTTTATTCGTTTGAACATTCTACAGTTGAATAAGTTAAATCTTGAATATCAAAATACTCAAATGGGGAAATAATTAAACTCATAAAAATACCCTGCAAAACTAAAATATTCAAATTTTTTATCAAAGGCACATTTCCCGCATCATAACTAACAAGGCAGGTGAGACTCTTGACATGCCTGGGATTGATAGACACTGCATTGAAGTAAAACTGTTGAGCATCTTGAGGCTCGCCTCTTGCTTCTGCCAACTGACCTTTCTGCGTAGTCCAAAAAGTACATACTTATTGAGTTCAATGAATATGAAAGTAATATTAAACTTTTTCAAAACTACCCAGTCTTAACTGACCATGTAAAAAAGAACGTGAGACATGGGGGTGAGAATAGAAGCTTCTTCAACACAGGCCTTCACAGAGTCCAACTTCTTCAACGTCAAATACACTTCCGCTGTTGAATGCGTTGATGTTTTGAATATCCTCAACCATCATGACACCATTCATAATGGACTAGATACCTAATGAGAGCCATATGAGAGACTGCAGGCTGTGGTGTGGGCCTGGGTTGGTGATGGCGTTGGAACCCACTGAAGAGACCACCTCCGACAGAGCCTGCTCCAGCTTTGAGGCCCCTGCCGACTCTGCCTTCCATGTAGCTACCATTATGTCTTAAATGTTCAGTACGTTGTTTATAGAGCTTGTAATAAACCAGACTGTAGTAAAACTACCTGATTCTCGGTCAGCCATGTCACAGTAGTGCAGAAGGCTTTTCTGGTCGGAAGTGAATTTGTCCAACAACCCTGTGCCTCCGTCCTCACTGAGATGGCGATGCACATTTGATCAACTCAATATTTATACACCTTTTATCAGTTGATATCTTTGCGTTATAGCGATTGAATGTATATTTGCATAACATTGGCAAACCTTTCATTTTGTTGGAAAAGTTGCTTCCACAGCACAAGCATGCGCCTATTCACTTGCAAGGCCGAGTCTTGCCTGCCCAGATGCAAGTCCAAGCTGCTCTTGCTGAACAACAAACTGCACACCATCAAGCACGATTGAAATTGGTTTGAAAAATGATTTAGCTGAAACAATAATTAAATTCTAATACTATATAAAAAATTCTGGATTCATCTATTTAAAGTCTATTAGTATAATGAAACCAACGTCAAAAATACTCATGATTTCAAGGTTGGCTGCATAAAGTATAACATAACCTCTTATATATACCTCAATTATATATTTTATATAGGCATTTTTAGTATAAATATAACACACCTGAACTCATAAGGAAACTCAGAAATTGTGGAATCGAGAAGGGCGGAAGCTTGAGCTGACATGTTGTTGGCGGTGAGAAGGAGGATGAGGAGGTGGAGGGAGTGAAGATGGTCCCTGCGCAATTTTAGAGCTTTTCTCACGCTCACTAAAGCCTGCTCAATCTGAGAAGGTTTTCGTTGGAGCTTGATTTTTACTAATATTCACATGTAATTGGAATAGAATTTGTTACTTTTGTTTAAATATAACCAATACTATTGATTGTGATGGAAATTAAACTAAAACTGTGAAACTGATTTGAAATCGTTTTATAAAATGAAACTGTTGAAAATTTAAAATAACCAAATCAATTTATTGTATGTCTTAATGACATCTTGTAACCAAAAACTCCAAACTAATTAAATATGCAAGTTTAAAAATATAAAGTTACTTTTCGGTTGACGGCTAAGTAGTAGGCCATGTAAAAGTGGCAAAGATAATCATAAGGATCAAGTGACAGAGCCCTGAAGGATAGGATGTTAATGGTACTTCAAACAGATAAGTTTCAAGATTAGCATGAATGAATGAACATGTTTGAATATACGCCATAAAAGGCTGAATAAATAAAGCATAAAATTAATGAAACATAATTTTTTAGGTGAAATATAAAAACCTAACGAAAAAACGCACACACTCGACCCAACACACATACCCCACATAAACACTTAACCAAAACACACCACATCAACCCACTCAACCTTCACCAACATCTGAAATGCTTCAAAGGCTCCCTCCATTAGCTGCGACTTGTTCTTCATCAGATGACTCTCGTATGACTGCATCAGCTTGCCGATGCCTACATGCAGATGACAACGGGATAAAAGCTGGGTCGTCTGTGCCATGGTGATGTTGAGTTATGGTGAAGCTAGATAGATAGATAGATAGATAGATAGATAGATAAATTTTAAGTACGGTTTAACCCCCACTATACTGAGGGTTGCCAGACATACTTCATCTACAAAACTGTTCAATTGAATCATAGTATAAGGATCATGATCAAGAAACCTCATGGTCCATCGTCACAATCCTCACTGCTTCCTGCGAGTGCTCCAAGCCTTCTTTCACCTGCCATGTTTTATCATTATCATCGTCATGATCATCATCATCACCCTCATTATGGTAATTGTCAACATCATCATCTTTATCATCATTAATCATACGGAGAGTAAAACATAAGTTTATTATCGAAGCCAAGTATAGTCATCTAAGTTCATTCAAATATTTTCATATCTATTCACCCAAATACCAATTTTTCAACCCTTACATCTCAGCATCACTACTCCTCAAAGCATTATACCGCACAAACAGACCAGGTTGAGGTGTTGATAGCACAGATTGGCAGCCAAAAGTTTCTGAGTAGCATCTCCAGGCTTGAGTCTCATGCATTCCTTCAGTACCAAGTACGCCCTGCTGAACTGTTTGGCGTTTTAATGCAGATACGTCATGAATTTGGTGCCTTTTTAGAAAAATTATATGTAGTTTTGGTAAGTTGTTTTAAATGGTAAACATATCTTTAGCCAAAGTAAATACAGCAAATTATTTGAACACAAAAGATAATTTTATTAAGTACAAAGTTTTTCGTTAACAAAGCAACATTATCAAGTACAAAATGTTACTTTGTTAACGAAAAACTTTGTACTTAATAAAATTACTTTTTGTGTTCAAATAATTTGCTGTACTTTTCGATAGTTTTTAATAAGCCATTACTGATTAAAAAATCGAATAAAATAACAATTATAAAACTTAAAAGACATACTTGATAAAATTAAATACAATCAAAACACTAACAGATCGGCTTGCCACAACCATAAAAGATTGACCAAGTAAAAAAAAAGGGCCTTATGGGAACCCTAATGATTATCAACACAAACCTTGTCAGAACAGATGAGAGACAGGGCAAATTGGAACCATACGTAATGCTCGTTGAACGAAAACCTAGTGGCTTTCTCAAATGTCTGTTTGAATGTGTGTTTCAATGCAGCTGTATTGGTGTTGAGTAGATAGATGAACTCAGCATCATTTTTATTATCCTCATCATTATCACCAACTTCATCATCATTTCATAATGAAAGTTTAGTTTATAAACCAATTCATTTTTCTATAATTAAATTAAATTATTTATAATTTTAATTTATTGAATAGAAATTATACAAATCAAGTTGTCATAATTTATTCAAACTAGTTTTCATATGGCTAAAAAATAAAAAAGATAAAACATAAAAATAAAAACAAAATAACAATGATAATAATAATAGTAATAGAATATAAATAGGTATAATGAACAAAGCAAAAACCTCAGAGAGAATGTTATAGTTACAATTGCGAGCGAGGCAGATGGTGAGGAGGTCGTAGACAGAGATGGCCTTTCCCAGAGTATGGTTGCGAGCCTCACTCAGTTCTGAAGATCTGTTCAGCACTACCTCTCTAGCCGCCTTTCAAGACAGATAGATATACAAACAGATAGATAGATAAAACTTCTTTTGTTGCTCTTATCCGTGTTTATGCAATAGATGTATGGATAAACAGAAAACCTACCATGGATTCAGAGATCAAAAGCAATAACAAGGCTTCCTCGTCCTTTTCTTTCGGCACAAAAACACTGTGGTGCACATAAACATTTTGAAAATTTATACTTGTTTTGAATATAAATAATTCTGCCAATGATTTAAACAAATAATTTCCAGATCACCTGACAAAAAAATTCTCAAAAACACTAAAAACTATTTGAAAATGAGAATAATGTAAAAAATAATACACGGTGTAATAAAAAACGTATTTTATCCTATCGTATTATTCCTAGACTAACACTTTAAGATCTATGCTCTTCAGTCAAACTTGAGTGAAAGTAATAAAGACGATTTCTACCACTCCTTGCAAGGTGCTCTAGCTAAAATCACAGACACACAAGAGGTGCTGATATGCCGTGATTTCAACGGGCACATTGGAGCAAGTGCTGCTAGTTATGGAGAAGTGCATGGGAGCTTAGCATTTGGGAAAAGAAATGCGGATGGTGAGAAGGTCTTGGAATTTTCCTTTGCAAACAATCTGGTAGTTGCAAATTCGTGGTTTAAGAAAAGGTCGGAACATTTGGTAAAATATCAATCTGGTTTATACTCTACCCAGATTGACTATATGCTCTGCAGGAGAAGATTATTGAAATTTGTTACAAATGTGAAGGTGATTTCTGGTGAAGAGTGTGCTTCTCAGCACAAACTTGTAGTTGCAGTACTGCGGATTCCTCCCATCAAAAATCTGAAGAAACAGTTTGAAGCACGAATTAAAATTTGGAAATTACTTAATCCCGATGTGAAAGCCCACTATGCGGAAACTTGGTGTTGAAGAGTGGTTGGTGCGTATGGTTCAGGTTATGTATGTGGGTGTGAAGAGCATGGTAAAGGTTGATGATGGGTGGAGCAAGGAATTTGGTGTGGATGTAGGCCTACATCAGGGTTCAGTTCTGAGTCCCCTTCTTTTCAATATAGTAATTGAAGCTGTTTCTATGGGGTTTGGAATGGTTCTCCATGGAAACTGCTATACGCTGATGATTTGGTAATTATTTCTGAAACATTAGAAGGCTTGGTTTCTAGGTTGGAAAAATGGCTTAGAGGTTAAAGGGCTTATGGTAAGTATGGTGAAAACGAAGGTTATGGTATGTGGTAATCACCTGAACATGCTCAAAAAATCTTGTTGCTTTCCAAGTGATGCTTGTTTTAATGGTGTAGGCTGTAATTCAATTTTTTGTGAAGGTTGTAAAAGTTGGGTGCATAAGAAGTATTGTGGTATAAGCGGTGGTTTGAAGAGAGATCCATCATTCAGATGTGCTCGTTGTCTGGGTACTGCACGACCAGTGGATGGTAGGAAAATAACTGAAGTTCGCATGGGTAATGACAAGTTAGAAGTTGTTACTGACTTCTGTTATCTTGGTGACATGATTTCTGCTGGGGGAGGCTGCGAACTTTCTTCAATCACCAGATGCAAGTCTGCTTGGAGTAAGTTTCGTCAGCTTCTTCCACTTCTCACCAATCCCCATCTACTTTTCACAACCAGAGGTCAAATCTACAACACGTACATTAAAGCTGTGATGCTGTACTCTTCTGAAACCTGGAGCCTAACAACACCTTCCCTGAACCGATTGAAGCGCAATGACTTGGCTATGATTGGATGGATTTGCAAAGCCAGGGTTGAAGACAGGATAAGTGCAGAAAAATTGCATGCAAAACTTGGCATTCAAAACATAGAATCGGCCTTGCGTTGTCATAGGTTGAGGTGGTTTGGTCATGTGGTGCGCAGCTCAAGTTGGCTTTCAAAAGTCAGAGAATTCAAGGTTGTTGGTGTTAAAAAACTCGGTAGACCAAAAATGACATAGAAAGGGTTGCTGAAAAAGAATCGGGCAAAGCTCAGTTTGATGGAAATCGACCCACACGACCGCCTTAGGTGGAAAAGACTTGTTTTCAAAAAAGCCTTACCCTCTGCTGAGGAAAATGGGCTCTAAATAGAATGATGAGGATGATGATCAAAACAAAAAATAAATCATAAGACCCAATAGGACAGCCCCTGACGAACCTCTCAACAAACACAATGTTCCGATATGACACTGGCAACATGGTGTTCTCAGAACTGGGAGGCACATATGTCGCCCCACAAACCCCTCTCAACAGTATCTCAGCCAGCTGCTTTGTCAGACTCTATGATGGGGTATTTTGTGGATAATATATTGGTTGAATATAAAACATTAAAGTAATGAAGCATTCATGAAAAAAAAGCTACCAATGATTTCTATAAATTTTACGAACTAAATAGTGAAAAAGTGAAACAATAGCGGAAAGATTTTTTCAAAAGCCAAACCCTAAAATGAATATAATTTCAGAAAACTAGTAAGTTTATTAAACTTAATAAACATACTAGTGTTCTGAAATTATATTCAATAGCGGAAAGAAAAGAAAGAAATAAGATCCTGCAACAACTGAGACTCCAACAAGTAGATAACACTCACCACTCTGAGTCCCTGGATGGTCCTCGATTGGATG
Source organism: Pterobdella sp. o SKG-2022 (assembly GCA_964035795.1). Lineage (NCBI taxonomy): Eukaryota > Metazoa > Annelida > Clitellata > Hirudinida > Piscicolidae > Pterobdella > Pterobdella occidentalis. The sequence continues at coordinate 4,565,251 of OZ038323.1, read as the reverse complement.
GCCATGATGAGGTCTCTGAGCTTTGTGATGCCGGTCTGTAACTCCCTGTTTATCATAGTTGTTATTCAAATGGGTGACTAAAGGAATGGTGTGATGCTTTCATAAGATATGCAACTCTAGAAAACGCTTTATACACTTGAGTACGTTCTTTTTCGTAACAAATAGCATCAGACAATTTCAAAATTTTATTGACACTAGTGTTTTTAGTTAAATTTCAAAGTATCACTATTAAAAGTTCTTATGATGTTAATATTCCTATAAAAGCACGAGTACAAACCCCTTGCGGATATAGAGGATAGGGTAACGGAAAAGGGCTTGCTCCACCATGCTACTCAAGCCGCAAGGGTCGTTCTGTGTATATCTTAACGATTATCAATCAAATTATGGATTGTTTTTTACTAATAGTTGTGAAGCTTATTAAATTGTGTTAACAGCATATATTTATGTGGAACCTGTTCTACTTTATTAGAAAAATTTCTCAATTTGTCTACAATTGTGGAGTGATTAAATGTAAATCTATGTTGGTTCTTATAAACAAATATGAATTAATGGTTTTAAATAATCATTTGTAACTTTTTAAAATTAAAAAGCCTTTTGCTTCTTCAAGAAAACAATTGGAAAAGTTTCAAACTTGGAAAAAATATAGTGGAAACATTAATCAAACTTTAAAAAAAACTTAAAATGAATTAATAGCATTTAAAAATAAGTTTGTTGAGACATATTAAAGCCAATTTATTTATAAATATCAAAAAAATCACAAACAACTAATAGATTAATGATAACAACAATGAATCATACATGAACCAATCATGGTCCCTCAAAGGTTATTCAACAATATGGAATACTGACACTGAGGTCTGTGGTGTAGGGAGTTTTAGTGCTTTGTTCTTGCCTCTCTTGTAGCTGCTGCAAGCTGATTTGGCCTACAAACATCGAAGAAACTAAATAAATGAAATAATTATGACTTTAAGTTAAGTTTGGCAGTCTTTTATAAATTTGGTTTTGGTAAATTCAAAGATTTTGACATGAAAAGCAACGGACTAATTGAATGAACCTATGTGTATCTAATGATTTTTACAAAGACTATGATACTTATTTGAGTTAAAGTTTCGGTATCTATCTATCTATCTATTTATTTGAGCTCGTTTGAAGTCTTTTATATATTTAGTTATGTATTTAGAACATGAAATACCTGAATTTTCGAAGCACTCGATGATAAGGTTCTCATCAGGATCTGGTGTTCGTTCTAAGCAGAAACCTGCCATTGTTATTTCAGGCTAGATCATAACTATTAATAAAAAAAGTTTTATTACTTTTGATGATGAATGATAGATAAATTTTTATAACTTATTAGAGAAATCTTAATGTTGAGGTAAAATAGCCGAAAATCAATATAATAGAAACAAACACATAGAGTAGCCCTGTGGAACCAATCAACTGCGCAACCGAAACCCCAGATAGGGGTGATCAAATGATCGACATATATTTTTAATTTAATAACTATAAATAAAACCTTTAATAGCAAAAGCTTCCCCTAGCAATTTCATCCTTCGACCTGACATCTACATGGAGCATAGTGGGATCATCGTTATAATTTGAATATTAATATTTTTGTCTTGGGTATAGTCGTTAACTGCACCATAACTTAACGCCGATGGCTGAAGGCTGCTTTTCTGTTATAGCCAGGATAAAAGGATTCACCGGTAGCAGATAGCAACAGAATGATATTCCGGTATTGTTGATATTTCGCTTGACAGATGATCTTAGTCAAAAAAGGTAAAAAAAACTACTCAAATTTAAAAAGGACGCATCTTGAACTCGATAATTTCAAGTTGGACATAACTTGTCTCCTAGTCTGTGGAAACTTTTTCTAAATAAATGGCCTAGTTTTTAAGTTACGGTAAAAGTACAATCATTAATGAAGGCCAACTGTTGTCAACCCTAGTAACTGAGGCAAGTACAACAGAATAATTTTTTATTGCCAATTATCATTCATAAATATTTTTTCACAGACTTTAACAAACTCTTCCAAACACAGATAAATGAGGATGAACTAAGACTGAAAAAACCTTAGTAGTGGGTAACAATGGGAGATCTATCTTCTGGTACAAAGTCAGAGGTTCTGTGAAGTTGCCGATGGTGTAGAAAACTTTTGCTCTCAATAAGAGCAAGTCTTCATCCAGGTCTTTCTGTTTTATTGAAACTTCCCAATCAATCACACCTCATTATGTTATTGTAAATTATTTTGCTCAAAATAAAGCTGATAAAATAATTTTTGGATATTGTTTTAGAAAGTGAAGTGATTAATATATATAAAACAACCCTCAAATGAGATTAAATTAGAAAGTTATGTTAAATAATACAGTTGAAAATTCAAAATTCAAAATTGAAAATTCAGTAACTATTATATTGAAATTTCTCGAATTGGAGCTATTTTGAATTGTGTTTGAAGCATTTAATGTAAAGGTAAGTTAGTTCAACTTGGATAACAAATGTAATATTAAAACATGGAAATATAAAAGCACAATTTTGAAAAATTTATAGTTTTCTATGAAATTTTTTATATATAATAAAGTAGCCAAACAAACTAATATATGATAAATATAAATTTATACATGAAAATTTATGAATATTAATTTTATACAAGATAACTCAAAACACAATGATAAGAAATATCAATACATGATAAATCGAAGAAGTGTTCAACTTTCAATAATTTGATTACTAGCCATAATAATTCAATATCCAACACATGCTAGCATGGAAACAAACATAATGATGATAATAATCCTGCCAATAAACATGGATCTTATACAATAGTATGAATTTGATTATGGTTGTAAATGAATGCAATGAAATTAATAATAGTTATAAGGTACTTTTAATTTGGTGTTAGTGAGATCATTGAGTTCAACAAGCAAGCTGTTATATTGGGATGAAGCACAAGAGCTTTTAGCCACTGTGATGTCTACTAAACACCTTTCCACTTTACTTTCAACTTGAAGAAACTTCACCATATTTTCTAGAAAATTATTTGAAGTAGTCTATACTATGAAAGACTGTATTAAGAAAGCTTTTAGTGCAGTCTAAAAAGAAGTATAGTAGTGAACATGAAAGTCAATTGAACTATCAATATTTAAACCTGGTAAAGTGCTTTTGACGGTGTTTTGTTTGGAAAGGTCCATCAGCCGAGACCAGTTTCCGTCGCTACGAAGGCGATCTATGTCGCTTTCAAGTTTTGTAACTTTGTAAGGTCTAGCAGTCATATTTATTAAATATTCAGCGTTCTTAGCAAGCGAAAAAATTTAATTAAATGCGAAAAAGTTTTCACCTAAACATTTTTAAACAGGTCCATTTAAAAATTAATTTAAAGAGTGTTTCTAAACTAATTACCTATGAAATTTAACACTATTTTATAAACTTGAAATTCAAAAAAAACTATTATTTAAAAACATAAAACAATATTTAAAACATTTTTAAATAATGTTAAATTGAAAATAATAATTTCTAGCAAAAGTAAAAAAATGAATTAAAACTCATTAAAAAGCTGGAAAACGATTAAGTTGGTTTGAAATTTTATTTTTATATAAAACATCAGTCAAAAACTGTATACCGCTAAAAGAATAGCTCAAAAGTACAAACAGATACTTTTAGCCTGAATATAACAAATTTTACAGAACCATTGTATCAAATTCTTCTTTTTTTTTATTTTTACTTCAATAATCTTTTATTTTCGAATTATTGTTCAATACTGAAAGTTTTCTGCACTGGTTCTCTTTTTAGAATGTTATCTTAAGCATTCTTCATTCGATCTAGTTTTTTCCTCACGATCATCAAACATCCTTGCTAACGATTGTTTTATACCTTTTTGGTATATGTCGATACACATTTTTTTTCTTTTTTTAAGCTTTTTTGAAAAAAAAATATAACTAATTTCTAAAAAATTTGTTTATATATATTTGGATAAGGTTTATTTTTGAGATTTTATTTTAGAGTACTTTTGAAAAATTATTGTAGAGATAAAGATCTTTAAATTTTTAAAAATTATTTTGCATGAAATTGTTGCAGCAAAATCAACAACACATTTAGTTTAGCCCTTGCTGTATATTGTCTTGATTTTGTCTTGGAAATCGCAAGCAAAGATGTTAATGTGGAAAAAATAGAGCCATTTCTATTTCAAACCACTTCCAAAATAAACTTGTAAAAATTCTTTTTTTTTCCAATTTTTAGCTATTACAGGTTTTGGAGAAATGTTGTGATCACATTTTCTTATATCAGCCCCACAATCGAATTGGTTTTGACAAAATTATTTTACCCTCAGCATTTCTGCACAGCTAAAAACCTAGGTATGAACAAGGTTTTTTGATGTGTTATTCATTTAATTTAACTAGTGTCATTTTTCTATATAATTATTTTGCAGCTCAATACCACCTTTGATAAAAAAAAGTAAAAATACTTCAAAAAAGCTGGCTTTTTCATCTCCATAAAGATAAAAGATAGTTGTAAAAATTTTTTTTATATAGTTTTTCGTGTTTAAATTTTAGTTTGATAGACGCCAAGTGTTTTAACCAAATCAGAAAAGGTGATGGGATCATTTATATAAAGGAGTTGCATACACTTTTATATTGTCTATATAATTGGATCTTGTTAGCTTATTGATGAGTTGGTAAATTATATGAATTATACTGAAAATATATTTTATTTTAAATAAACTATCAGCTTGTAATTTGACAAAACTATTTTCATTTTTATAAATATATGATTGATAAAAATAAAAAACAAATGAATCCTGAAACAGCATTTTATGATTTTGAAGGGTTGAACAATCTTTCCGGGCAACTTCATTTCATCTTTTTGCTTGCTTTGCTTCGGTCTGCTCTAATTTTAATTAGAAAATAAAGAACTTTTATTGATATAATTTAATATTGTTTATTTTACAAAAAAATTATCACACATTTTAAAGATAAAACTGAAAGTTTAAAAAAATATGATATACACTCCTTGTGAAAGGATTATAACATAATTGCAACAGGAAATCAAAATGACCCTTTAAGGTGCCAAATATTTGATTGAAGTAAATCTTTCAATGACATATAAAATGAATTCAATAAATGCCGGCAAAATTTTTATCTAATAATGAAAATGATTTCACTTTCAAATTTCAAAACAATAAAACATTCTAATTTGTAAAAATTTTTATGGTTATTAATTTTTATACCAATTATTAAAAAATTTTGATGTTCATTTTTTCAATATGCTGCATAAATTAGTTTGAATTTAAAAATTTGCTCAAACCTGAAAATGAAACATATATCCATTATAAGTTTAATAAACTAGAGAGTTTTCCGTTTTAAGGATTGACTAGTAATTAAGCTCTAATAATTAACTATAAAACGCCCACGCTAGCTGCGTTTCCGATTGTCTGTTCGACTTTATAAAGAGGGATTTACCGTCTTTTTTAAAAATTTTATCTTGTTTGGATTTCTGTTTTTACAAATGGCATCAAGATCTCACGATAAGTCTTACCTGGTATGTTACTATGCCTTTTCGTTAATTTTTTTAAAACCTGATTCATTTATGCAGAACCGTCGATATTTGCTCGAAAAGGATTTTAGCTGGAAAGATCTGAAAAAAAACCATTTGGAAAGTTCTATTACTTCCAGCGATGAGGTTCCATTTTTAGAACTTTTTTATTGGCTTTTTACAAACATTGCATTAACTTTCAGGGCTCGTTTGAAGAACATTCACTTGACAGCTTGTATACGGCAGATAAAAATGATAACTCGAGATATAAGACCGAATTGTGCCGGTCTTTTGAAGAAACTGGAAAATGCAAATACACAAACAAATGCCAATTCGCTCATGGACCCGATGAATTACGAAGCTTAGACAGACATCCTAGATATAAAACTGAACTGTGTCGTCGATTTCATGAAACTGGCTTTTGCTCATATGGAACAAGATGTCATTTTCTTCACGATTCCAATGAGCAACATTTAATTTACAACAGAAAAAAAAGCATCGAAAAAGATACTAGAGAAATTAAAGAATCGTCAACAATCGACCCTGTACTGCTGATTAGATTATCAAATTTAAAATCCCTGCTTCCTTTTCTTACTACAACGACTGTTACTTGCCTCACAGATCCCAATGTACCGATTCCACCTTTAGAAACCGAAAAATGTTCAATTCAAAGCTCCTATCAACAAAGTTTCCATCAACAACCACAACAAATCACAAAAACCAACCGCCTATTTAAGAGATTAAGCCTTATGTAAACTTTTTGTTGAATATCAAGTGACTATGTTATTTTTTCTTGACTGATCAAAAGAAACTATTTTGTATAATTTTGCAATTTTATTCATCATGAGTTGTTGTTATATGTCCTTCAGTATCTTGTTAGTATTGTCACCGTTGACTAAGTGAAGACTAATGTACGTTTTAATTAATCTCATTTATAATCAAAAATTGAACAGTTCACATGATAATTCAAATTTATATATATAAATCACAAAATTTGTAACTCTACATTATTTTCCTTTTAAACATTGTATAGTATTGAAATGTTTTCTTAATCGAGTTTTGTCAATAATTGATTCAGAGGTTTAAGCAAGAATATTTTTTCGATATGGTTATTACAGAAGATAATAAAAGTTTTACCAAAGTAGATAGTGAATTAAAAACTTACGAACGTTTGCGTGAAGTATTTTTCTTCTTAAAACAACGGATTTTTGAGGATAAATCTGTCTATCGTATTTGGTTTGCTGGGGCGGCTTTCGTTTTTATTACTTCTTTAGTGGTTCTTAGGTAGGGGAAGTTGATAAGGCTTTAGGATGTTACTCACAAATAAATCATTGCAGGTGGACTGTCATAATACCAGTTTACTTCTTTTTTGTTGCATCTTTCGTTGCAGGCGTTTCATTAATTAAGTAAGCACAAAAAATGATAAAAAATTAATTTAATGTTAATTTTGCATATATTTTTTCAGTCATGATACATTATGCCCAAACATTCTTTTAACTTTTGTGAGACCTGCCAAGGTTGGCTGACAATTATAACTATTGTAAAATACTGATTTTAATAAGTTGAAAATATTTTTAAAAATTAACAATGAATAAAGAAAGAAGAAAAGAGCTTGGTGAAAGATGAAAGCTGTCCTATATGTGGCCATGAAGGTTGTGGCAGACACAAGTGAGGCTTTCATATCATTATTCATAGTTGCTAATTTGAAAATGAAAGCTTATAAAAAGCATTAAAAAGATTGTTTCAATGCATTATGATCAATATTGTATTGCCTGCACTATCCCAAACTTACTGAATATAAAAAATTAATAAAAAAATACTTGTAATTATAAAATAACGATATAAATACGTATATATTTATATATATAAATAAAAAATTTTTCCAGATATTAAACTTTTCATAATGCTTTGAACATGATAGGATTGAGATGAGTGTGGAGCAATTAAGTCCTTGGCTTGAACTGGAGTTGCCTCAGTCAGTCAACTCTGCTCTTGAAAATGTATTATCATTTGCTTATCTTTCTAATTATGAATATATCATATATATCAATAGAAATTACATTAATTTTTGAATTGTTTTTTTAATAATTTAACAAAAAAGAATTTTATAAAATATAAATAAATTGGAAAAATTATCATCTGGGTGATTATCTTTCCATACAGTTGTTTGAGTTGATTCTGAAGGAATATGTGCATTCCTGGTATGAGTAAGTGACTAGATTTTGCTAACCAAACATTATGCTAGATTGATTCAGATATGGTTTCAAAAGATAATAATCATTTATTAATGTCTAAGCATCAAATAGCATGCACAAACACACACATGCAGTGATTTTAGCACAGATGAAGCATTAATAGATGAAATCAAAGGCACTATTAGATATGTTGTGAGTGTTCTTCTAAGGAGGATTTATAAGGTACAAATTCTTAACCACAGCTTGAGATAAAACTGTCATAAATTTTATCATCATATGTTTTACTCTTATACCTAATATCACTATCTTTTACGTTGATATAGTTGATATTTTCTTAGGCACAGTATTCAAAATGAAGAGCTTTTAAAATGGATTTTTAATGGTTTTTTCAAGTTCAACCTCATTATTATGTACCAAAAATACTGCTGATTTTCAATGATGTTCTACTCGAAAAAAATTATAGTATTTTTAAATTTAATTTAAAAACTATATTATTTCAAAGTTAAAAACCAAAATGAATATTTAAAAATAAATTTAAAAAATAATTGGTAATAATATTGGAATATATGTTATATAACGTAAGATTGACTTGGCCACACTGATCTCAAGCAAGGCATTGAACCTTTCTCTGAGACATTTGGACCACTGCCTCACAGTGCTTCAAGGTGCCTTATATTTGAACTAGAAATCTCCAATACACACCATCTTTATGAAAGGAAAAAAGATATATAGGGAATTTTAGCTGTTGATTGATTGCTTAAAGATGATTGATTTATTGTTCTATTGAGTTTCTAGTTGTGACATTATCACTCATAAATAATGGGAATAAAATTGATGGCTTAATTTTTCAGAAGAGGAATCAGTTGCCAATTATGACAGTTTGGAGAATCTGAAAAATTTTGAACAAAAGTTAGACTGAATTATCATGTGGAAGATAGACTAAAAACGGCAAATAAATGATTTAATAATGTATTTGGGATAATTAATGTAATATTCATGTGGCAAATATGATGCTAAAATAGTCTAGCTTTCTATTATGAAAAGAAAAATCAGTTATGAAAAAGTTCAGAAAATTATTCTTAATGAAACAAAAAAATAATTTAAACGATGTTAATTGTGGTTGTCATTTTTAATTAATATTGATTATTGAAACTTTTACTTGTTACTACTACTACTATTAATACTACTAGTACTTTCATACACTATAACTACTTCCACTATTACGTATATAAATAATTATAATTGTGATTCAAGGCTTTTAGAATCTTATGGAAGCAACCTGCACATAGCGGCAAGGACTCGACAATTGGAAACTCAATACGTCCACTCCATCTCACACCATCTTCTCCTCCACCTCTTACCTTTTCTTTCCTCAAAGTTTGTCACTTCATATATTTTTGTTGTTTCTGTACTTCTACTTACTCGTTTGTTTTTTTAATATACATTTTTTGGTGTTTAGTAGAATAGTTTAAAGAATAATGTAAAATTCTAAAGGCTCTTTAGATAGAAACCTCTGGAGGAGAAACCTATCTGCGATTCGACAAACCGTCTAACCTCTTGCTATGAGACAAAAAACGTTAAACGAATGATAATAATAAAAACATTATGGGCTCTTATATTATTGAAAGCATTTTTCAAAGTATATTTTGCGATCATAAGGAAAGACATTGAAATCTTAAGGATTGCTCGTATAATTTTCAAAGTCCATTCGTGGCTTCTTTGAGATAAGACATGATAATGTGATGTGTTTATTTTAAAATGAAAGCTCAAATTTTTATAATTTTGTCACGAAACTTCGGGTATAACTTTTATACAAATAACTAATTTTTTTCTAATTATTAAATTCTCTTTTTGATAGTTCTAATCTTTCGATTATATGCTTTTTTTCACGTGTTAAATGTGATCTGATTGGTTGGCAGGCCATTCCACGTGTTGATGAAGGAGCTGTTGTCCAATGTTGTGCTTCTTCCTTGTCTCGACCTTATTGCTGACCCAGTTATTATTTTTATTTTCTCATTATTTTTATTTTCGTAGGTGAATTTTTCATTTATGTCAGAAATAATTTTAATTTTTTTCTATCTATCCATCTATTTATCTATCTATCTATCTATCTATCTAAACAAATAAGAATAAGAAACAAAAAAAGAATGCCGTAGAGCCTTGAACAAATGGTGGGATGAGAAAACCAAAGAAGCGGAAAAATTAGCAGAGATCAATATGAAATCTGGCCGAGGTGGTTCTCTTCTCAAATCTCTAAAATCGATAGGCAGATCACGTCATATTCAATATCAAAGTTCATTAAACTCAGATGGTGCAACAAAAATTTCAACACCAAAAAAAAAATTGCAAAGATGGCACCAATACTTTACAAAATTAATAAACGTGGATACAAAAATTGACGATGCTACATAAGAAGTTCTACCAAAATGTAATATTCAGTACGATCTTGACCAATTGACAGCTCCTTTATCAAAACAAGAAATAGAAATAGCGCTAAAACAGTTAAAAAAACAGTGCTCCAGGAATAGATGATATAAGCACTGACATCCTAATTCTGGCTTCTGAAGCGACTGTGAACTGGATTAAAATACTGGCAGATCAAATATGGTTGGAAGAGCGCATCCCTCAAGACTGGAAAAAACAAATAACTATTCCAGTTTTCAAAAAAGGACAAAGATCAGACCGTAACAACTATAGGGGAATTGCACTACTATGCACAGCAAGCAAAATAGTAAGTAGAGCTATTCTAAATCGGCTCGACCCAATAATGGACCACTAAATAAACGAAAGTCAATGTGGCTTTCGCTCAAATCGAGGTTGCAATGACCAATTATTTAATCTCCGCATTCTTATGAAACGAGCCAAAGAATACAACACAGCCCTCTACTTATGTTTTGTTGATATATCCAAAGCATATGACTCATTCAATCGCAATGCCCTATGGAAAGTGCTACGCCGCTCACACAACTTGCCAGTCAAGATCATAAATATATTAAAAGATTTTCATGATGGCACCCAAGGAGTCGTTAGATTTGAAGGCCATATGTCTAACGCTTTTCCGATTAGAACAGGAGTAAAACAAGGTGATATACTATCTCCTCTGTTGTTCAACCTATATCTGAATGCTATTATAAATAGCGTATCAGAAACACACAAACATATTGGAGCACAAGTTATGTACAATCTCAATGCTCCTTTGATTAATAGAAATGATAATATGGATAGATGCACAATAGTTCAAAATCTCTTGTATGCTGACGATATGGTCGTAATCAGTAGTAACTATGATGACCTAAACTGCTTAATGGAAACAATAAACATCAGATTGGAAATTTTTGGTTTGAAAATAAATATCGAAAAAACAAAAAAAATGATGATACTTCCAAAACAAAAGATACTCCCAAAAATCGCTCCCAACAATAATTTACTAGAAAAAATTGAAGAAGTGAAACACTAAATATTTGGGAGTCTTTCTCACCAACGAGGTATCGTTAGACACAGAAGTGGATGCCCGGATTAAAAAAGCGTCAATGGCATTTGGATGCTTGAATAAACTGGTATGGTATCAACCAGCAATAAAATGCAGTACTAAATGTAGACTGTTCAAGGCGGTGATACTACCAGTCTTACTGCATGGAAGTGAATCATGGGCGCCACTCAACCACCAGTTTCAACGCCTAAATATCTTTGTCAATCAATGCTTGCGAACTATTTTAGGTTTGTCTCTTTTTGATAAAATAAGAAACACTGAAATAAGAAACCGTGCAAAAATCGAACGCATAGAAACTTTACTACGGCGTAGACGGCTCAGATGGCTTGGCCACATACAGAAAATGGAAAATTCACGTCTACCAAAACAACTAGTAGTAAGCAAAATCAAAGAAGGTAAAAGGCTACACGGAAAACAGAAACAACGGTGGCATGATGTGGTAAATGCGGATCTTAAAAGTTTAGATATGGTCTCAACATGGAGAAAAAAAGCCTTAAACAGGAACCTCTGGCGAAGAGAGATTAGTTCTAAACTCCATGATTAAAACCATTTCAAGGAAACAGAAGAAAAAGGCAAGAAGGACCGCAAAAAAGAAAATGAAAAATCTGAAACGGATCAAAAATGTGCTACTTGCAACAAAATATGCCTCAATAAAACCGGATTAGCGAACCACATCAGACTATCGCATACCACTAACTTTCAAAAAACATCCAAATGTCAATCCTGTGGAAAATGTTTCAAGAAACAAGGAATGCCAAATCACGTAAAAAAATGCCATAAAACTCAATCCCTTTCTGCACCTGCCTGAAGGTGGATGAATGCAGCTTAAGTAAGTATATAAATATCTATCTATCTATATCTATCTATCTATCTATCTATCTATCTATCTATCTATCTATCTATCTATCTATCTATCTATCTATCTATCTATCTATCTATCTATCTATCTATCTATCTATCTATCTATCTATCTATCTATTCAGATCTATTTGCCCATCCACCTAAATATTATTTAAGCAAAGATTTCATCCATCTTATGCAGGACATCATCAACAACCTCTTGATTATTGCCTTTGAAGAATCAACAGTATGCCATTTATCATTGTCATTAATCAACATTATTGTCATATGGTATGAAATAATAATAAATCTATTCACATAAATTAATTCATTCTGAGACGTTAAATGTTATCATAAAACGTGAAATGAAATTTAAACATCTTCGAATATTTTGTAATAGTTTTTTTTGGTTACCCACGTTACCGTTAAAACCAGTGTAAATCGATTAACTTAGGGCGTAATATAAAAATTTTTAGATTCATATTACCCTCATAAAAACAGTCATCAAAACCTGATATGGCTTAATTTAACGTACGATAACCATGACTTGATGTTCCCTATAGGGGACCACAGAGTCGAAATCACCGCAACCTAGAGTTCCTGTGCTGCATTCCTTCCATAACAAAAAATCCAGCAAGAATAAGGTCTCTTCGATTTTGTGTTGTTATGATGTTTTTTTGTGTGTGTGCTTATATATTTGTGTATGCATGTGTTTGGTTTTGTGTAAGGATGTTCTTGGCAAACTTATATAAGAGTTTTTGAGTGTTTTTTACAAGTGTTTCAGCAAGTTAGTTGTTAATTTTATTAAAATAAGGCAGAACAACCTGCGATATCCTTGTGTAAAAAATACGAAACCATGATTTCGTGCTCATAATAATATTAAATCAGATAAAGTTACTATAATTAAAATTACAATAATATTAATAATATCATTATTACGTTGTCACACCTACAGCAGAACATGCAGCTGCAGGTGAGCAACATCTTAGGCGACCCAGAACTTTTGTACCCTTTTATGCAGTTTATGAAGTCCCACTCTGCAGTTAATGTCCTTCAACTCTATCTGCTTATCGGTTTGTGGGGGTGTTTGAATTGGTGCAGCTATCAACTTTAAGGCTAAAATAGTTGATGAATATTCAGAAAATTATTTATTCAAATCAGTTTAATTTTTTATAAAATATTGACAAAATTGAATCTAAAAAAAGGAAGAATAAAAAGTTATATGAGAATAGGAAATTAACTACAAACTGAATAATGAACGAAATAGTTAATTATTGCTCAGTATTGTGTTGTCGGGTTGTTTTGGGTTTTTATAGGTATTAAATTTTAGATGAAAATCGCTATGTTTTTAATACTAACGAAAATAATGGACAAAAAAATATTAACTATCGATACTATCAGAGGAGTTCAACCGCAAGATATTGACCCCTGACTTGAGCTCCGACAAGTTGTGTGAGTTGCACCTTGAACTTAGGAAGCTTTATGACACCTTTTTTGACCCCTCTGCTAAGGATTGCATCAAGTTTGTGTATATTTATATGGATTAATATATAAATGAGTGGATGGATAAAATAATAGGGGCTGGATACATTGATAGATGGATAATGTGTTAATAATGATTTTAAATAGGAGTTGAGTTCGTGTGGTCTGAATAATCGGTATAAGATATTCTTTGTCTCATAATCGAATATGAAAACCCCGCCCTATCCCATGCTTGCATGGAAACAAACGCAAAACGATGATAATGTTGATGATATTACTTAATAAGAATTATTGACTATTGGTTTAATTTAAATAATAATTAAAATACCAATGAATGAATGCATAGATGAGAGGATAGATTATTTAAAAAATAAATTGCTTTTCCAGATTTGATTCGGACTTGACTGCCCAGCTCAAAGCTAGTCTGTATCGATTTTTATATCCCTTAGCAACAATTATTTCATTTTATGACTATTTTTGCCATAAGTTAAACCTCACCATCACCATCTAATCGGTATTATATTATCATCATCATCATCACTACCACCATCATTGATCAGTATGTGACGGAGCTTCCAAGGACGTCATCAAACTGCAGACAACCACTCCACTTTTCAGGTTCTTGTGATTATCCATGTGAACCAATGCCGTAAGCATTGTATATATATATATAACTATAAAATTCATGAAACCAGTAAGCCTACAATATATAAGATGGAAATGAAAAACAAATTGTTCATTAATCTACAAAACAATAGTGTATAAGTTTCATTAAGTTACGAAGCTTTTCAACCTTTTGGGTAACAATTACCATCGTATGATATACCATTGACTGGTGATAAAACTGTATTCAAACCATGGCATCCACCATTGGCACTACAGGGCTTACGAGCACACATACGACCTGCTGGAACACAACTTTTTGCCTCTCTTCCATCAGAGCGATATTGTGAGTGGCTCGAGTCGTTGTTTTTGGTGTTTTATACCACTCTTATGAATTTTTCATTCATAGTGGTAGTTTTTATTAGTAATCTTTTGTTGATGATATTAGAAAAGCTATAAGAAAACAATTACATATTCTAATGAAACAAAAAATAATATAAAATCTCGAATAAAATGACTACAAATCCCAATAACCCGCATAGTTCTTCACGATGATGTGTGGTGAAAGGCCTCCTGCCCACGAGAGCAAGAAGACATCGACGTTAGTGCCACAATAAACCATGTGCTCAATAAACATTATTAAATTTTGTGAACAATTAGTCTCAAAATTGTGAATCGTAAAAACAAGACAGTTTGAATTTTTTATTTTGACGAAGCTTTTCGATATATTCTATATCATCATCAGGTAACCAATGAATAATAGTGATATTCATTGGTTACTTGATAATGATATAGAATATATCAAAAAGCTTCATCAAAATAAAAAATTCAAATTTTGTCGTGTTTTTATGATTCACATATTAGATTATATTGCTGTACATGTCTCAGTAACTGGATTGATAGCAGTCTGCCTGTGCATCGTAAATTTATATAGTCTTGTATAGCCAGATGTATACAATATAATATGGTATATATTTCTTGGCTTTTTAAAGATGTTTCAATGTGTTTTCAGTAATTAATGTTTTTGAAAACTTTTAGTTCATTTTATTAACTTTTTATCATAGTTATCGAAGGAAGCATTATCATCAAAACAGGAAAGGTTTGAAGCGAGGATCAACATCGGAATCCTTTTCGAAACTCAGCAATAAACTCAAGGGAGTCTTCAGAAACAATGCAGGTGATTATAAGGGGAATAAGGGCTTAATCTTTGTTTCTCATATCCTCATATTTAGTAGATAGTTTTATACTCAAGTTTTTTAAATATTATATCTACCTAAGAATATAATTGTTTTTTAATCATTTGGCAATCATGATTTTTCATTGTACAGTTGACGGCACACGTTTGAGTGACGAAGTAGATTATGACGTGGAAGAAGTTCAGGCTAGTAAATTATACGACCAATAAGAAAATGCTTTATTTTATTTGATAATAATAGCAAAATAATGAAAATATAAATAAAAACAATAAAAAGAATAATAATAATTTTAATTATATATCTCGTTATTATGATTAACATGAATAACAGGTAGAATCTTCAGTAGAGGAGAACGTAGAGCTAAAGGACTTATGTGAAGAGGAGGATGACGAAGATGAGGTTGATGGTTATTATTGCGACTTGAGTCTATGGGTGGTAAGTATTCCTAGCTTGAAGATGGACGCTAACAAGAAGAATGTAGTATTTGAGGTGGAAGTGAAAAGACTAGTTGATGATCAGAAGAGTAAGTGGTGGATTGAGGGAGAGGGGATTGGTGATGAGGGAGCTTGAGAGAATGATCTGGTAATGGGACAAGAGTGAGGAGTGCATGGGGAAAGAGGGAGGAATAGGGTGGAGATAGGATATCGAGGATATTGGTTATGGAGAAAAGAATGCGTTGTATTTTGGTCATAATGGGATGATTTGGGGGTTGTGTGGCTGGACTTTATGGTTAAGTGATCAAATGATTTCAATGTGTTCTATCACATTTATATCTTTCCATTATCTCAGGTCTTTTTGAAGAGTGGTTCATTGATAGGTTAGTTAATCTTTAATCATTTGTTTCAAACGTTTAAAAGTTATATTTATTAATAAACAATAGCTTGTAACTGAATTGAACTTTATAATGCACTTTTGGCACTATCTTAACTCAAGTTTCTACCTACAGACGGTACCATGAGTTTTATGTTTTGGAAACGAAGCTGAAGGAGTTCCATGGTAATATAAATAATCGATAAATGATATTTATCAAATATTGTTTGATTACTTGAGTGTTATTAGAATAATGATAAGAATATTCATGAGTTCATCAAAGCTCTTTTAAAAAGAAGTAATGGCGTTCAACAATGATTGAGATAAGGATTAGCGCTAAAAATAAATTAACAAAACCAACTACAACAAGTTTCACCACATCCATGTAATGGTGCTAATGAAATGAAATAATTATATTAATAAAATAATGCTAACCTAAAAACGGACGTGAAACGACGATGAAGATGATAATAATAACACAGGGGTATTTGAGGAGTGTCAGTTACCAGCGAAGAAGACATTCCTGCCAAAAGACAAGTCTTTTTATGACTCATTGAGGCCCCATCTTGAGAGTTTTCTTAGGGTTTGTGTTTGTTGTAGTTGTGTGTTGTATTTGTAGTTGATTTTTTTTTAATTTTTGTTATAGGTTGTGTTTTTATTGTTTATTTTATCTTCATTTATGTTTTTGCATAGCTTAGTTTAGTTTTTCCTTTTGCATCCTTGGAAGCATAGGGCTGCAACAACACTTATCCGACGTACTCGGTTCTGGCTGGTCCTCTTCAGCTCGGCCCACGTCATTTCAGTAGCTTTCGCTTCTGCCTCGATGCTTCTCCGCCAGGTCTGCTTAGGTCAGCCAACTTTTCTTTTCCCCTGTGGGTTCTAGTCCAGGGCCTGTCCAGTGATGTTGGCTGCAAGCTTGCGTAGTGTATGACCTATCCATCCTTATTTCCGCTTTTTTATTTCCGTCTCCAGTGTTTTTCGTTTTGTTCTAAAGTTCTTCGTTGGAGACAACTTCTGGCCATCTGATGTTCAAGATGTTTTTTAGGCATCGGTTCGTGAAGGTCTGCAGCTTGTGGGTGTTAGTATTTGTCACTCGCCACGTCTCTGAGCCATAGAGTAGAACAGATTTCACATTAGTGTTGAAAATCTTGATATTATTGCGGACTAAGAGGGCTTTCGGTCTCCAGATTTGTCGAAGAGTGTTGAAAACGTGTCTAACTTTGTTAATGCGGCTCTTGATGTCTTCGTCTGTTCCCCCATCTTTGCTGACAACACTGCCCAAGTAGACAAACTTCAACCTCCTTAATTTCCTCGTGATGTAGTTTCACTGGATCTTGGTTTTTGTTGTTGACTCTTATGTTTTTGCATAAAAAGTTATATATATATATATATATATATATACAGAGAAGCAAACACTTCTTTGTTGTTTACAGTCATTTTTCCCTTCGTCATGGGATTAGACCCTGTAAACAGCAGCTTTCCATCTCCTCCTGTTCTGCATCCAGCTCACGTCAATACCATGCTTCTTCAGGTCCTTCTCGGCACATTCAGCCCAAATCTTTTACGGTCTACCTCTTCCAACAGTGCCTGTCATTTTTTCTTCCATCGTTTGACGTGGCATAGCATTTGCATGACGTGCCCGTACCATCTCAATCTACTCATGGATATGATGCTGTATAGTGGTTTGAGTTGTAGCTGCAATAATGCTTCTTTGTATCCTTTCTTGGTGACTATGCTGAGCATTTGTTTGTCTTGTCGAATAAGTCGCTCTTTGATGTTTTCCGTCATCGCCTAAGTTTCTACGGCATTCAAAATTACCGATCGCACACAGCTCTCATATACTACTTTCTTTGTTGTGCCACTGAGTACTGGAGAGCACAGCACTTTTTTCATGGAAAAGAATGCTGCTCATGCTTGTTTCCATTTTGATACAACGGCAGCACTGAGGTCTCCGCCTGGGTCGTAGACATCTCCAAGGTATGTGAACGTGATGGTTTTTTCAATTCCTGTGATGCTGTTGACTTGGTTGTTTGTTCTTGGTGGTTATAGGCAAATAACACATACAAACGTTCGAGAATTTTTCATTTTTATTTTTTTGAGCTTACTGCATCTGAAGTGTGTCCAATCTTGACATTTGATGCTGCTAAGGGAGTTTCGTCCAACACCCTTGCCACAAACAGAACACGGAAAACGACCAGTTTTAATTATTGGTGAGCGTTTGTCATTAAAATTACCTTCAGAATAATTGGTTTTTTCTAGATTTACTTTTAATCTATGCATTCTAAGGGTTTTTTGTCATTCTTCTAGTCTTTTGGTAGCTGCATTGATTTCTGGCCATGATAAGTAGATCATCTGCGTACAGAACCTTTTTGTGCAATCATCGTTTCCAAGCTCATCACGAATGGCTTGCATGACTATGATGAACAAGAGGGGGCTTAGGATTGAGCCTTGATGTACCCTTGTCGTTGTTTCAATCTGCTTACTGAGCTGACCATTAATTTTGACAAAGCTTATACTTCTGTCCTAAGTGCACTGTATTGCTTGTACAAGCCATTCCATCACATTCAGACGCCTTAATGCCCACCAGACAGTGTTGCGTGGAACACAACAACACAAAAAATCTTTATGTACAACTAAACTTGTATAACTGCGAAAATTCTTCAGATCTTGATAACGAAGCCTACCCTACGTAGCAGTCAATTGCTTCACAGCTTTCTGACGTCACAGCAAGAGTTCACCACCAGCTTTCTTGACGTTAACCTGGGTATGTTTCTAGTGACTTTTGTCGTGGGGTTCTGTTTATAGCTATCTATCTATCTATCCATCCATTTATCCACCTATCTATCTATCCATTTATTCACCTATCTATCTATCTATCTACCTATCTATCTATCTATCTATCTATCTAATCTATCTATCTATCTATCTATCTATCTATCTATCTATCTATCTATCTATCTATCTATCTATCTATCTATCTATCTATCTATCTATCTATCTATCTATCTATCTATCTATCTATCTATCTATCTATCTATCTATCTATCTATCTATCTATCTATCTATCTATCTATCTATCTATCTATCTATCTATCTATCTATCTATATCTATCTATCTTTTTTCATGACATAATGCAGGCAAGAAAATGAAGAGTGGTGCTATGAAACTAGTCAGAGAAGTTGGTTTGATTATGTTTTAAAAATTCCTTCCTTTGTTTTGTTCTTTAGTTTCTAAAAATTGTAATCTTTATATTTCAAATAATTCCATTTTTAAACAGAGAGGCCAGCATTTGGAATCATTCCTCAAGTCATTCCTCGCCTCCACTGAACCTCCCAAGTCTAAGTCATCGTGAGTTTTATTGCTTTTATTATTTCTTATCTGTGTACAGAATTTATTTAACATAGTTAAATACGTTATAACGTGATTTTAATAATTAAAAAGGCAGCTTATAAAAATATTATACAGATGTTGAAACTGAATTATCAATTAAAATTCCAGCCAATAAATATGGTAGAAATAATTCATCATTGCGTTCATTTTCATCAAAAATTTATGATTTTGTAACAGAAGATGTTTTGATTGTGAGAGTGACACGGTGTCAATATCTAGTGACAAGGTGGGTAGGCTTTGATCCTCAAAAAGGCTCTTTTATTTTATTTAAGCTACGCTATATTCTAGGTGAACAATTCAATTTACGGCAACAATGCCAACTTACCACTCCTTCCCTGGCCTTCACAATCACTACCGTCATCTTCTTCATCTTCACCCTCGTCCTTGTTTGCACGCCAAGTTGACTCCTATTTTGACGCATTCATTTACTTGTGTTAGTTTTGTTTGGAAATATTGTTTGTAGAAATTCAAGGTTTTGCTTCTTAGATTTTTTTTTTAAATTATATATTAAAATATTTTATTTTAATATAAAAAAAACCTGCTTAACTTACTTAAATATTTAAAATAAATTTCTTTTATTGATAGCTCTACCAAGAATAAGGCATTAACGCCCTTGAAAAATTTGATGTTCCTTAATCTCAGGCTGGAGGTTGTTCGGATCAGGAGGGTGGCTGATGCACTTGTTGTGGTCATTGAGAACCCTGGCCAAGAGGAGTGTCGACTGCTTCATGGACTGGTGGGTGGACGCTAGTCTGCGGGAGGCTCTCAATGATGATCAGATTACACATCTCATTGAGCTTCTTAAAGGTTTTTGGGAGGGGTGTTGTGAATAAAAGTAGCATTCTTAATATTATCTTGTGGACAATGGCGTGAACTGCACCCAAAATTTGAGTCTATAGTTGAAGGTTGTTTTTCTGTTATAAATAAACAGTAGACTGTTACCAGGTATGGTCAAACTTAATTTGATCTCGTTATAATTTTAACTTGAGAGAGGATCAACGGCAAGATCAGTTGCCTAATTGTGGCAAGTGTGAATCCTAAACTCCTATCATTTCGATTCGGCTGTTAGGTCGGGCTGGTAGTCAAAAATTTGTCTCGTATTTTACTTATGATTTAGTAAATACCAAAAATTCATACCGACTGCTGTCAACCCCAGTTACTGGGACATAAACAGCAGTATAATCTACTATGCTAAGTACTATCTTATCAAACTCAAAGTAAATATATATACATATATTATACTGCTATTAACATTGGATACATATGTTTTGCTTTTGACAGAAGCAGTTTTCTTCGACAATGATCCTCCTAGGTGACCTACTTTTCATTCAACATTCGACCTAATTATGATTTCGATTTGATTTCTAATATGATAATAAAAATATTTGAAAAACTTTTAGATAGTGTGATAAAAATAATTTAATTAAATTTTAGGGAATGGTTACATTGCTTTTTGTATTTTAATATTCATAATATTTATGAGTATCAATAGTTGTGTTGCAAATTTAAAACTTTCCTTTTATAAAGTTCCGGATAGTCTTAAACTCATTTGTTGTTATAATTATCTATAATAAAGAAAACTTCAATGCTTTTGGTCTAAAAATTGGTTTTTTATTATATTTATCACTAGCAATAACTACAACCAATAATGCAGCCTACCACCCTACAACAGAACTCCAGAAAACAAGGTGAAACGAAGGAAGCTCGCCTATCAAACATTGCATCAATTCATTCCAGGTAGGTGCTTCAACCTATGCTATGAAAGCGAAGTTTATCTTAAGGATGAAAGTAGCCCTATCAGAATTCTTATTGGATTACATGCTTGTTTTTATTCAGAAATGTTTTTTTCGAAATGTCCATGTTTTCATGAAATTAAATTTTAAGCTATATATTCTCCATTATATTGAATGTTCGACTACTTAAAAGTGCGTTCATCATACAAGGTGTGTTGATGAGGTCGTTGGGGGATACAGAGACGGGACTTCGTTTGCTGTTCAATCTTCTACAACTTCCTAGACTTAACAAACAAGTGAATCTATCGTTTCATGTTTTTTGGGAATTTTCATATTTAATTTATGATATAAAAAATTTCAGTTTTAATTTAGCTTGTATATGGCGTTTTGTCGGAAGCCATCAAGAGATTAAATTGTGGTTATAAGCAGTTAATATGCTATAAGATATACCAGCTATATTTTAATGATGTAATGCTAATTGTTCAACAGTTGTCTTACACGCTTTTGGACGCTCTACTACTCCAGCTGTTTCCTGAATTCAATGCCAAAGAAAAACTTGATAAAAAATGATCTGCATCGTTTCATTCCATATTTTTCGCTAGATATTTTTGATGTTAAGTATTTATTCAGTCTTGATTGTAAATGTTGTTTATTTATTTTTCATATTAAAGTATATTTTTATATATGTATTTAAAAATGAAACTGACGATAAAAATTTCTTAAAATTGTGAAAAATGTTCTCAATAAAAAACAAACCTGCTCCAAAAATCTGAAAAATTTTAAAAGTTAATTTCTAAAATCTTTATTCTGCTATAACGATAATTAAATTGGTTTTCATGCTTCGAATTTATTTAAAATGCCTTTAATTAAACAAAAAGAGTAAGTTTTATAATATTAATATTCAGATATTTTTAAAAAATTGTTTTACCTTAAATATTTTAGAGCTGACACAGATGATTTAGATTTATGGGATGATAAAGAAGAGTTTAGCGATAAGGAACTTGACTCAGAGGTTTGAATTAATAAATTTTTATTCAAGTTATGGAAATAATTTTTGTATATTTTTAGTTCAATTCAGATATGTCGAGTTTTATTATAAATGTTTTCACTAGGATGAACAAAGACTGAAAAATCTACAAAAAACTGTGAATGAAATTAGTGGCAAAAAAAAGTAAGTTATATAAATTTTTTGCTACCATATATTTTTCTTTATTTAATTGCCTTCAACATTATTCAAGCAAAAAAATGATTCATTTAAAATCATAAAAGGTTTAATTATGATAAAACATTACAGGCAAGATGAAATCAGATATGAAGATGACAGAAGCATTTCTACTATCAGATCAAACAGTACGTTATAAAATTGACTTAAAAAATACTGTTTCATGCTTATACAGAACAAATTTCAATAGAAATAAAACTCAATGTTTATTAGAAAAAATTAAATAACATGGTATTATCGAACCATGTTGTTTTTGCTTTTGCTATGCTGTGGATGGCTTGATTTACTCTAATTATAACATATTTTCATATGATCACATGAAACAATGTATACATTTTACATCAAAATTCATATGTGAAATTATTTATATTCATATAATTTTATTATATAGTGTCATAAACAGAACATTATAAAAATGAATGTTTTATATTGGAACTTTAGATTTTTGAATGTTTCTTTACCCAATACATTATTAAATGTTGGAAACTATCATTGTTGTTTTATAATCATCTTGACTCCAATCAAGAAGCATCAACATCAAACCCTAAGAAACATACTACCATGGTGACTTGGTAACTTCAAAAACTGTGAGTGAAGACATTAAGGATGTCAAAAGAAAGATCAAGAAGACCAAGTTAATGGAATTGCCCATTGAAGAACTCAAAGATCAAGAGGTGCGTTAATATTGGTTATGATACAGTTATGGTATAATAATGCTGTTATATTACTGAAAGACCAAGTTGATATTAATTATGTGGTGTGGATTGGTGTTTATATAGCACTTTAACGTCTAATTCAAATGCCTGCCACAAATTCAATGTTGTATGGGGATTTAAAAATATTTTAAATAATTTATTCAACACTCTACCACATTCACTACACAGATCCAAAGGAAGATGGCTTATGAGGAAGCAGTGACAGAGGCAACTAAATGGGAACCTCTAGTGGAAGCCAATAGGAAGGTTGTACTTGGTTGGGAGTTGTGTTTGGTTATTGAGATTTTTTGCATTTTTAATTTATGATTTAGTTGAAAATTTATTTTTTGAATTTTCTAAGTTATCAATAGATTTAATAAGAGATTTATTTTTGAATAAATGTTTGATATTTTTCAAAATTTATGCTCTAAAGTTAATTACTATGAAAAACATACATAAGATGTCTGAAAAGTTACAATAGGCTCAATCTTTTTATATGTTTGAGATTGATTTTATTTATTCTATATGAAAATATTCATTGAAATTATCATTCAGCTTCAAACTCGTCATAATGTGAAGTTTATTTCAGGTTAAGAATATGCAGTTTCCATTGGCGAATGAGAAGCCAATCAAGATCATCGATGATACACCTGTGGAGTTTCAAATGCCCTGTCAGGTATTGGCTCGTGTTCTTGTCTGTATGGTGTTTGTTTGCAAAAGAAGAAAAGGAATATGTATCAAAAAGCACATCAGTAATTGTTCTATTGTTGTTTTTTTTGTAGTATAACAACAAATTTTTCAAAATACAATTGCTTAACCCGTTTTATCTTGGGCACAAAAACTTTAAATGAAAATTATCATTATACCATTGATTCCTCCAAACACCTGTTCACTTTCCTCACAACTCCTCAAGCCTCGTTCAAAGTTGGAGATGAAGGTGGCCTCTTTATTGAAGGAGAACAAGGCCTTGGCTTCAGATCGAAAACCATTGAGTGTGTTGGAAAAGAGAGCTATGATGGCTATGAATCTGCAAGAGGTGGGTTCATATGGTGGTGATAGTGTTGGTGTGACATAGGATTTAATCTCCACTATTTTGAGAGTGGCCAGATTCAAAAGATTTTTTTGTTCATATAATTTTAAAATTAGCTCATTAGCTTCACTTTTTCATATTAATCAATTTACAAAATAACCATCATGTTTCAATATCAGTTTTTCACAAATCTGTTAAAATATTATAATCGTAGAAATAAGAGTTAATTTTGAATTATATTAGCCCATATAGCTCAGAGGTAGAGCATTAGACTAACTCTATTGTTACCGGGTTTAATCCCTCCTGGGTCGACAATTAGCACCTGTTTCACAGTGTTTTTTCGCTACGTTAAATTTGTTTCAAGAGCTTTAATTTATGAGTAAAAGCGCTTTATAAATACCGCATTAAATCAAAATTATGAGTGTTAGTTTAATACATTTTATCTTCTATATTTTAATTCACTGTTATTCTATAAAATTTATGACTGTTTTCACCACGACATCGAAACCTTTAACTACATGGATCTTGTACCTACTGTTGATAATGTAGGCTAAAGAGATGCGGGCAAGGTTGCAGAAAGAACGCCTGCAAAGGTCGTATCAGATGGCGAAGTTGAAGAGGCAGGGCAAGATCAAAAGCAAAAAGTATTATTTATCGATTTTTTCATATGTTTTTGTCAATCAGATCTCTTATTAACTTATTTCGGAATTTTAATGATTTTTTCTAAGTTTTCAGTGATGACTTTTATTTTCCAACCGATACTAACTACAACACAGATATCACCGCATCCAGAAGAAGGCAAGGGAGAAGGAGGAGGGGAACAAGATGGAGGCGATGAAGGAGAGGGATCCTGAGGTGTACAAAGAGTGGCTTTTAAAAGAGGATAGAAGAAGAATTGAGGTATGATCTAGTGATAGCCATTTATGATAAGGTTGAACGTATCAAAATTACGGTTAAGAGTTATAATTTTTATTGATTAATGTAATTGAAGATTTTTTAAATTTTGTCTCACTAATAATTTATGGAACGTGTCACAGAATTGAAAATTTTGGGTATTGTATGGTTAATTGTGAATAAGCTGATTATCAATTCAAGTCTCGCCGTGATCACCATTCTATGAATATAAACATCTATATTCACTTTTCTATAAAAATTAACGTCATCATTATACCAATTGTAGGTTTACTACCATAATAAATCATCTTTTTCAAACATTTAATAACAATTACTATTAAAAACACACCAGGAACGCATGACGCTGAAGCACAAGAAAGGGAGCAAGTTCATGAAGCAGCAACAGATGTACGCCAAGTTCAACGATGAGGTTTGTGATGAGTTATAATTAGCAACATAATCATGAGCAGCTTTAAAGACTTGTGTAGTTTTGCCAAAATATTACTTAGCTGGATCTTAATTGAATTTTATCAAGAGGTGTTTTAGAAATTTGTACATGTTTAGTAATACAATAAATATATGAATGAATTATATAATATAATAATACATTTTTCAAAAAAAAAATATTTTTCTAATATACTAAAATGAATGAAATGATATATTATGATAGCATTCTCCATATATATAAAATTATCAATGACTATTTAAACTGTATTACAGGGTCGTCAAGCTGTGCAAGACATGATTCAGAAGGGAAAAGAATTAACCACAAAAATAGAAGATGATAGGGATGATGATGAAAACAATGATGGAGATAATGATCGTGATAGTGGTAATGAAGATGGAGGTGATGACATAAATGATGCAAATGCTGCTTATGTCGACGATGATAATGAGGATGAGGAAAGCGGGGATGATGATGATGATGATCAAGACGATGAAGAAAGTGTTGATGGTGATCAAGACAGTGAAGAAAGTGTTGATGGTGATCAAGACGATGAAGAAAGTGTTGATGGTGACAAAAAAAGTTTTGTTGGAAAAGTTGATGATGATGACGAAGATGAAGATAAAAGTGCATCGTTGCATGAAGGCTTGGATCGAGTTAAAAATATTGAAGATATAGAAGGATTGGCAGACAAAGGTTTTGAAGAAAATGGATATGGTGATGCTGATAATGTTAAATTAAAAGTTGATGACAATGATGATGATGACATACAAAAGATAAGTGTGAGGATTGTAAATAAGAAAGAAAAAAAGAAAAAAAAGTCAAAAGCAAAAGAAAATAAGGAAGATATTCAACCTGATGAGTATTTCAAGGTATTATATATTATATGTATGTGACAATTTATTCTTATTTTCAATTCATTAAATTTTCATGAAATTTCATCTAATTATAAAATTGGGATAACCTTGTGCTGTTCTAAAACACAAATGTCATATTATCATTAATGCAATATCAATATCACCATCACTCATCATCATCGTTTCATGCCTATTATATATATCACCATTATTACACTTACATAACCTCCAACCTATACAGCTAGCTGAAGAGGCTGACCTTAGCATCAACGATTCATCAAGCAAGAAGAAAATGATGAAGAACAAGGACAACAAGGCTTTACTGAAAGAAGCGATGGAGGGAGATGATTTGGTGGAGGAGTTTGTAAAGGAGAAGAAGCAAGCTGAGGAACGAGATCAGGTGCTTTTAGTGTGGATTTGATGGTGTTTGTTTGGGGTAGTTGGTCTGTTTACTTGTTCAATTTTATATTCATACGGAGATTATTTTTATTTGAGATTTTTTTCTGTTATATTTTGAAGTGATTTATAGGATTTCTTTGTTTTTGAAATTTTTTTTTTGCATTTTTTCTTAAGTTCCTTTCTGATAAAAAAACTCAAACCATTACGTTTAAAAAATCCAGTTAGAGAAGACATAATGATCGACTTAATTTAATATAAAAAATCCTTTTCATTCATCGAATGTATTATAATTTGATTATGATGATGATCAAATTGATGGTGTCCACAAAGGTGAAAGACTTCCATCAACTGACGTTTGACGACATGAGCCAGTGGGCTGGCCCTTCAATCAAGCCTTTCGAGAAAAAGAAAAATAAACGGTTGATTGAATATCTGATGAATCACATTCAATCATATTAATTTATTTTAAAGAAATGATTTAGATTCTATTATAAATAAGTACGCTATAAATAGAATCAATAATCTAAGCCCACTGCTGTGAACTCAGTTACTGGGACATGTACAGCAGTATAATCTATCAATATTAATTTTAGTTTTTAAGTTTTGGCATTTTTTTATTTATTATTACATTAGCTCATTTTTTACTTTCTAGGAACATTATCAAAGCCCCTCGTTTGAAACGCAAGGACGAGGGGATGAGTGCTGTAATATTGAGTGAAAGTAAAGATGATTCCATAGCTAAACATCAAGTAAATACAAACTATTACAGTTTTCAAATTTATCAATTGTTGGTCTTGGGCATGACGTTAAACTGCACCGAAGACGGTGCCTCGAATTTGAGACTGCTTTCCTGTTATAACCTGGATAACAGTAGACTTCGGTAACAGGTATCGACAAACTGATATCCTGGTATAGTTGACATTTGGCTTGGTGGAGAATCATTTTTTATTGACAACGGCAAGGCAAACTGCCCAAGTGTGGGAACGGCGGCTCTTGAAATCCGATAGTTTCAAGTTGGACGTTAGCTTGGTCTGGGAGTTTTATGAAAACTGTCCCAACTAAAAATGGCTTTCATTAGCCGACTGCTGTATACCCCAGCTACTGGGACGCCTACAGGATTATAATTTAATATGCGTATTATTTTATTTCATTAATCGCTTCCCCGATTTGGGTTGGGTGACTTGATAATTGACAAAAAATGTTCAATTATAAGTTGGTGGTCTTTTGAAATTTAAATTTATTTATATTTTTATTTAATTTTTCACAGATCAATCGTCTTCCCCGATATGTAAAAAGTGTGAAAAACTTTGAAGAAAATTTCAAAAAGCCCATCGGTAAAACGTGGACGAAGGAGGCGGATTATTGGGAGAAAATAAAACCCAAAGTCTCGGTGCAAATGGGTGCTATAGTCGAACCTATTGACAAGAGTAATCTGATTAGTAAAAACAATGATGATAAAGTTTTGAAAAGTAAAAAGGTTAAAGGCCAAAAACCAGCCGGCAAAAAACGAAAATTTCCAAAATTAATCAATAAAAATAATGTTAAAAAATTCAAGACTGAATGATGCATTTGTTAATAATTATTATAAACTTGATTTTTTTGATGTTCAATAAACTCATAAGACAAAGTTTAATAGACAAATTTTCAAAAAAGTCGATAATGAAAATAATATTTTTTCATATTTTTCTGACCTAATGTTTTTAAAGATTAAAGAGCAAAAGTGAATTTTGCTTTTAAAGAGCCATGTATTGAACTTTGAAACTGGCATATGAGATAAAACATACTTTGAATAGTACATACAATAACCAGATAAATCTTTTGATAAAATAGTTTTCAATCTAAAGCTGCTACTTTTATAGCGTGTCATAGAAGAAATCTTACTTTTTTTATTTCCTCTTGAAAGCTTGAAATGACTTCAAAAGAAAGAGTAAATATAGATGAACCTAGATATGACCAATCAACTTTTGCTGGTCGTGCTAAATATTTTTTCATCACAACAAATCCTCTCAATATCTTCGCCACCAAACATGACTTAGAAAAAGCAAAGGATCTTGTACTTAGATACAGGTTTGGAAACTTGTAACAATTTTTTTGTCTAATAAAATTATTTTCCAATAAATATTAAGAAAACTATTCAAACTCAAAAATAAAATCTCATAAAAAGTAAACAAACTTTGTCTATACTTGCAAATTATTTACTGATCTATGCTTGAATAAAATTATTTCACATTTAATTCAAACTGAAAATATCTTCCAATAGAAATGGTACTGAGCCCCCAAACATGACTTTGGAAGAGTTGTGGAAAGCTAAGACCTTGTATGATTCAGCTTATCATCCAGAAACTGGTGAAATATTTAGAAATTGATAAAAAATTAAAATCTATGAAATAACTAATTATCAATAATCAAAAATTGATTGCAAGTTCTTTCAAATATTCATTCAAAGTCAATAATAACTTCAATGCAATCTAATAACAAGCTTATAATCAAATAGGATTTCAAAAATTGACAATAATCAACATCCTAAAAATTAAAAAGGAGAGAAGATGATGTTGGTGGGCAGAATGTCTGCTCAGGTGCCCATGAATATGACCATCATTGGTCTCATGATGACCTTTTACAAGTAACCTTACTCAATCATTAAGTTTAACTCTCAATGAATGGGAATTTTTTTTAGTGATGCTTTCACAAGTCGCATCATTCCACCTAATCATTAAGCTTAGAAAGGATGATGAAATAATCAGAAGAGAAGAGAATCACATTCTATAATTTATTAAGGTTCACTTTTAGTAATGGTCCACATAAAGAAGCGCCTTTCAAAACCAACCAATTGCGTAACTTAACCCCAGATAGGGGTGACTGAATGGTCGAATTACTTACTCTAGTAAATGCAATTAGCTTATTTAGCCACGAACTTCCAAAAAAACATCAAAACCTTCATTATACCTCACTCTCAGTAAACAGTTGATAAATGTTGTTTTCTTATTTCTTCATTGCATTGTTATGCATCTAACTTATTAAACAAAATCTTTCATTTCATTTTCTGCTATGTATGCTTTGTATAAGAAATCTATTCAAAATTTAAAAATAGATTTAAGCTTTGCTAATAATCTTGCTAATGGGAAAGTATAAGCGTTCAAGGTTGATAATAACGGTGATCATAAGAGGATGATGGTGGTGGTGACAGTGATAAGAATGATGATGATGACACCTTCAGGTCAACTCCAGCTGTGGTATTTTGGCAGTGGTTTAACCAGACATTCAATGCGGTGGTCAACTACACTAATAGAAGTGGAGACAGTGTAATTCCAAAAAAGTAAGATTAAATTAATAATAATAATAATAACAATAATAATAATAATAGGAATAATAACAATAATACACAAATGCCTGATGTTTTATAGTTAAAGAATACTCAAAGCTATGTTTATTAAGAATTTGAAACGTTCTGTTAGAGGGGAGTTATGACGATTGTTGGGTTGTTCGAGGTTTTATGAAAAATAATATTTAGCTTGAAAAATCAATCAGCTTTATGCTAATGAAGGTTTTATTATGAATAAATTTATAAAAAATTGTCAAGCTAACCATACAATGAATAATAATATAAAAATAGTGTTAAATTTAATATAAAAATTTTAGGCCAGTATTAAAAATGACAATGAGAGTTAATTTCAATAAGTAAATATATACCTGAAGATAAATAAAAGAATGTTTGTATACTTCATTTAATGATTGATTCGACTTACGAAAAGCTTCGTGCTATTCAGTCAATGAAAGCTTTTGGTTTAGATTAAAGATTAAATTTTGTTTCAAAAAATGAAACTTAAAAATTTTACTTCTAGAATGACTAAATCGTTGAATCATCATACGTAGATTGGATAGAATATATTCTTGACTATTGTAAAATTGAGGAATGAAATATATACAAAAGCTATTGAGCACAGTGCTAATTTTTATATACATTGCTCTCCATTAGAAGTCATTATAAAACAACAATATGTTACATTCAATCAATATTAAAAATTATAAAAAATATTCTTGATAAGGTAAATATCAACAATAACGATAAATTTGTTGATATATATTTTTTTTTCTATTTTATACTTCAATCTTTGTTTTTTCATGCTTCAAAATGAAGCAGTTTCTAGGTAAATTTTTTTTTCTGAGACCATGTGCTTTTGTGAATGCTCCGTACCAAACTTGTGGTTGGTTTAGCTGTGAGTGAAAGACAAAGAACATAGTAACGATGATGAGTAACGTTAATAATAAAAATAAGATTAGCAAAAATATTAATAGTAACAGTATTAATAACAATGCTAGTGCTAGCAATAACATATAATAATATTTATATAACTCTTTGGAGATATCTATGTATTATATATAATTAACTTTTCACAAAAATTCGATAATCGACAAGGAATTTTTATATATTTATGCGACAACAAAAATCCATGTTTTCTGATAAATTCAGCCTTATCATAAAATGCCAGATAACGTTTTATGATAAAGCTCAACTCATCGAAAAGTCTAACTTAGTTGCTATCGTAATAAAATTTTGAACTTTTAAGCCAAATTGAGAAGTTTTCAAGATAAATTATTTTTAAAAAAATTATTACTTTCAAAATCAATCAATGAATTTTTTCATTTGAAAAGTCAGACGATTAAAAATCATAGTGAAATAATAATAATGACAGAACTGTTTTGACGTCATACTTCGCTGCGACGGGAGGGGCTCTGACGTCAGCTTTGTTCTTCAACAAGATGGTTAAGGTGTGGTTTAAATGTTACTATTTTTACCATCGACTTTTTATTGGTCAACTCAATATGTTTCTATTTCAAGCAAAATTTTGAATATCTTTCTCGTTAGTACTATTAATCTAATTTTTATTATATGTATTGTTTAATGGCAGTCGATGCCTCCGCTGGTGGGTCGTTATGTTCCATTCATTGCTGTAGCCTCTGCCAATGCCATCAACATCCCTTGCATGAGAAGCAGGTTCTTATAATAAACTAAATAATAAAATTAATAAAAATCATTATTCACATTAAGAAAAATGAACCAAATATGAACAAATACTCGTGACGAAGGTACACTATTGCGGCAATGTGAAAAGCATAAGAACCCCTCAAACTACACCAATAAACACTAATGACCATTCTCAGGGAACTGATATACGGCATTCCAGTGTTCACGGAGAGTGGGGAAAGGGTGGGTGAGTCGAAAAAGGCTGCCCAGAAAGCTATCACCCAAGTCACCTTGTCAAGGATTTTCATGGCTTCTCCTGGAATGTGTCAGTTTGTGTTTTTTTTTAGTTGTGCATGCAAATGCGTGGGTTTGTTTGTTTCTTAGTTGTTATTTTTTTTAAAATTTGTCATAGTCGAGTATTTTAGAACATAAAAGTGTATGTATTTTGTTTAAAAGCGTATCTTGATTATTGTTTCCATTTTCTTGACTACAAAAATTTTATTTTCAAGTGAATTAGTTCTTGATTTGGATTGTGTGGGTAAATGAAAAATCATGTTTGTTTTGTGTCTTTGAATGCATTCAACTTTTGAACTTTGTTTAAAGAATGTATGTGAGAACTGAATTTTTACCACATGTTTGCCCTGAACGTAATATTCCAAAAATAATTCACAAAAAGTTTTTAGACTTTTCCAAAGTGCATAATGAAATTTGTTTTGAGTTCATTATAAAGTTTTTGTTCTTTCCTAAAGACGGAAAACTTTTCTATTTTTTTCTATCTATCTATCTATCTATCTACACCACTGACTTTCAAACAACAATAATTTTTCAATTCTGTGGTAATAAATTCAAAAAACAAGGAATGTCGAATTATAAGAAGAAATGTCGAAAAACGGCAACACATACCCTTTCTGCACCTGCCTGAAGGTGGATGAATGCAGCTGAAGAAGAAGAAGATCTATCTACCTACCTACCTACCTACCTACCTACCTACCTACCTACCTACCTACCTACCTACCTACCTACCTACCTACCTACCTACCTACCTACCTACCTACCTACCTACCTACCTACCTACCTACCTATCTATCTATCTATTTATCTATCTATCTATCCATCCATCTATCTATCTATCTATCTATCTACCTATCTTAGATATTATTATTAATGTCAAAAAACAGCAACACATACCCTTTCTGCACCTGCCTGAAGGTGGATGAATGCAGCTGAAGAAGAAGAAGAATCTATCTATCTATCTATCTATCTATCTATCTATCTATCTATCTATCTATCTATCTATCTATCTATCTATCTATCTATCTATCTATCTATCTATCTATCTATCTATGTATACATTTATCCACACACCCATTTAAAAAATTATTCTTTATAAACTCACAGTATTTCCTCCTTTGATAATGGCCAGATTAGACAAAACCTTGTTTAAGGTTTGTTTCACTAATGTCAATTACATATAATATTGTTAATGATAAGTTATTTAAAATAAATTTGAATCCAACCACATAAAATGGGGTTATGGAGACGATGAATAATGCTGATAATGATTGCTTATATAATAATGACATTGTATCTGCTTCCACAGAGGTACCCTCTACTAGCAGCTCCCATTCAAGTATCCTTAGTGGGATTCTGGTGAGTTGAAAGTTTTATACTAATGAAAACCATGGCTTATCAAATTATGCAGATTATAATAACGACTGCTTTTATAGCGGCATAAATTCCCGGAGTTTCTAGGCCAAATACATCAATCACATCGAAACAATACACACATCCATACATAACTTACATGATAATCCTTCTACAGCCTAGTGTTTGCCACTCCTTTGTGCTGTGCCCTTTTTCCTCAGAAAAGGTTTTTTTGTTTGATTCAGCATTTTATGCGCTAATGTTCTTTGTCTTGATGTTTTCAAAATTTTTAAAAAGCTAAAAGTTAATAGAAAATATAACTCTAATTTTTAAAAATAGAAATAAAATCTGAAGTATATTTAACATAATTTAGTTTGAACTATAAAAAATGGTTAAATGCGTCAATATCGTTGTTTGCTCAAATCTTAAGCTACATGTTTGCAATATTTCATGGCACTTGTCTGTTAAACAATTCAATATTTCAGTTCGATATCCGTGGACAAGCTGGAAAAGAATCTGCAAGAAAAACTCAAAAACAAGGCTATAAAGAGTGTCTATTTCAACAAAGGCTTGTGAGGCCTCTACTCACTGGGTCATATTTAGGGGGTTTAAGTAACGTCAGCATCAAATATTATTCATATACTGAAAAGGAGTTATTCTTGTGTTAAATATAAATATATATTTACATTTATTTAATATTTTGATAGATATATAAATATTAAGTTTTTGAACTATATGAAATGTCTTTTTTTATTTAAAAGTTAGGTTAATTTCTTAAGAATTGTAATGTCATATTAAGATTCATCGGGTACTTCTATGTGCTTTATAATGTTCCAGCCAAGTTATCGTTATTCGGGTTTTATGAATGCTTTTAACGATTTTAACTTTTTTGATCTTTTCTATCAAAATTATTTTTGAAATTGTGAATACCCAAATTGATTGCCCCAACGCGTTTGTAGTTATTTTTGGCGGACTAAGGCCAACATTAGTAGTACAATTTGTTTCAGTTTTTGCTAAAATTTTTAATTTTTAAAAATCTATTTTATTCAGAATATTATATATTGCGGTATATTTTGTTGAAATCTTATTCCATTTCTGAACATTGCTCAAATCTGCATTCACGCCTATTCTTTCCAACTATATTTGAAAAAAATTCGCATTTTTATCACTAGCCACTCTAAACTTTTGCAAGTTTTTGATTACAGCAATCACTAGATATTGAGACAGACTTTTTGTTCGTACTTGAAGGTGTTGACAATTTCTACATGTGATTCCATTAGACTATCATCATCTCTGTGATCGTTGTCGCCTTATCATTCATTTAGGTTCTTATTTTTTTGGGATTTCAATAAATCATAGACAAGATTCAGTGTCGTTTCGTATTCAATCAAATAATTTAAAATTTGAACGCATAAAAAACAGAATATTAAAAAATAATTTTCATAAATACTTACATGCTAAAAACATGATTCAGTTTAAATAAACAGCGTTCATACATATTCATGAATATACTAATTAAGCATGCATAAAATCGTTCTCAAAAGATTCATTGTGTATTTAATATAAAACGTAAATTAATCGAGAATGTTTTTGGTTAACAATCATTGTTCCTCTAACCCCTCCTGCCTGCATGCTGTTTGTTCTGGGCCCTAGTGGTGAAAAGCACATTCATTTCGTCCAAAAAGTCCATCAGAGCATCTTTTGATATCTGATCATTAATCATTTGGTGCATATGGTAGAAAAATTGTCTGTCAATGAAAGAATGATCAGAAGCTGATGTCAATAACACTCACATGCAGGCTTTTAAATAACAAAAACTTCGAACAATTCTAATGATAACTCTACACTAACCGACAGATAGAACACAAAGATTTTTTAAAGTAACACACTAATATTTATGTGAAAAAACCAAGACTTGGTAAATAAAAACATGTTATAAAAACAATTAGATCAATTAAATGAAACAAACCATAATAATCATCTAAAACCCATAATAATCATCCAAGCACCCACCCTGCATGGCAGCTTATCCTTTACATCTGCATACAACTCAGCCAACTCGAAGGGCTCATAGTGCAGCACTTTCAACCATCTGACCTCGTCACTCCGCATGTACTTCAGCAGCTTAAGGAGAGGGTTGGTTGGTGATGCAGTTTATTATATTCAAATTTTGCGCTTCAGTTTTTGCACTATATGAATATAAATTATTATTACAATTCGTCTATCCTTATTGCTTGTAGTAACTCACATGTTTTTTAACTTCATGTGGCTGCATTTTGACCTTCTTCAATGGCTGACTCATGAAAACCAGTGAATCACTCGCATTTGATGAAGATGTTCTTTGAGAAGCGAATGTGCCATTATAACCATCATCATCTTTATCGCCACCATCATCACTATCATCACAAACCCCACTACTACCTTCATCATTACAATCAATATCACCACCATCATCATTAAGCGCATCATGAGACTCCAAACCATGGTGAAAGGGCGATACTCCATCTGAGCTTATAATATTGCTTGAGTGGTCATTTTTGAAAGAGCTGCTTTGACTCAAACAGTATAAAAAATCATTGTATACATCATCATCATTATTTATATCATTATTATTATTATTAGTAGTACTATTATTATTCCTCATGCTAGAATCATCATCATATGCGGCGGTGATCTTTGTAGTAGTGACAGCATTTTTGATAGGGTTGGGATCTGTGGGTGTTTGACCACCCTCGCCACTCTTATGGTCAAGAATTTCAAAATCTTTCGAAAACTCATTTATCGATTCGTCTTTGTTTTTTTGATTATTTTTATGATTTTCTTTTTTATTATTATTTTTATGATTGACGTTTTTATTATTGTTGACTTGTTTATCAATATTAGTTATTTTAGATGTTTTTACATTTTTAGAATTCTTTTTGTCGACAAGGGTCGCTTGTTTTTTCTTGTTCTTAGCTTGTTTCTTATCCACAAGTGGAGTTCTTGCAACACCTGGTGAATATTTATTTGATCCATATAAGAATACAATTTCAATACTCCCCAGACAAAAATTCACTGTATTAAGTTATGAAATAAAATTTATAAATCAAATGATAAATTATAAAGCTGATAAATTAATACAAAATTCCATTCATTTAAAAACTAAAATCACTGATCGTAAGCAAAAACTAAGTGAACTATGAGAACCAAATAAAGCAACGTAAGACAAAATCTCAAATTGTATATACCTGGATGAAGGGTGTAGTAAATGTTTTTGAGTAGTTTGATCATCTTGGGCCTAGAGAGCGGTTTGATGCCGTAATAATCACAATGGCGAACCAGAGTTGGTGTCTGCATGTGGTTGTAGTTGAGCTTTGGCGTAGTCGGGACTCGAAACCCGGGTGTTGAGGTGGTTGGGTGGTTTGTAGGTGTTTTCATGCTGTTCGATATGTTTATTTGGATCTTTTGTTTTGGTGTAGAAGCTTCTTTAATACTGTGTTGTGATGGCTGTGATTTTGAAATAGTTTTAGAGGGTGAGAGAAATTTGTTAGTTTGTGTTAACTGTATCTTCATCAGCGAATCAGGAGTAGCAATTGTTTTTGATACATCGTTCGTGATTTTCGTAAGATTTTTTAATGAGCTATTATTCAGATCTTCTTTAAAACTATATACATCTTGCTGATTAACTCCATCGCTTAACATATTTGAATTTCTCAACTCCCCATCATGTGACTTAAAACAACCACTTTGAGGAAGCTGAGACGCCTGGACAACCAGATCATTATTCTTATCAAGGTCCATCTTCATACCACCAGGCAGAATTTCTGCTTCTGTGGACCCTCCAGACTCACCACTC
The DNA here is from genome assembly GCA_964035795.1 of Pterobdella sp. o SKG-2022. Classification (NCBI taxonomy): domain Eukaryota; kingdom Metazoa; phylum Annelida; class Clitellata; order Hirudinida; family Piscicolidae; genus Pterobdella; species Pterobdella occidentalis. The sequence continues at coordinate 4,528,001 of OZ038323.1, read as the reverse complement.
TCCGATGGCTTCAAGTCAACACTCCCAAGACTGCCCCTTGCACTTCTTGAAATTTTTGTGTTCTTTATCATCTCGTTAGAACCAGTGATTACCATGGAAGTTTTGCCTAAATTATCATTAGCATAGAAGCTTGTATCAAACTCGTTTAAGCTTGTGAGATCCATAATTTTTTCATTTTCTTCATTGGCTAAGTGAGAAGTATCTTCAACCTTGATTAATTTCTCATCCCCTCTATCGCCATCGTCACACAGTGAGTTGATGAAGATACCTGAAGCGTTTATCGAAGAGGCATTAGGGCTTTGTGGGTTATCAGCGTTATCAACTGTCGAGTTCTTATGCTTATCCTCCATCAACCCCTTGTAGAAACTGTTGTTATCCTTTGAAGCAGAACTCAAGTTGACTACTGAAGCCCTATTGAGGTTGTTTTTTGAATCATTATCATGACCACCACCATCATAACCAACATTATTACCATCACCATTACCACCAGCATCATTATCATCATTAAGGGGTTTAACCTCGCAGGCACTATTCACTTCATTAGACACCATACAATCAACTTCTATCGCATTATCTTCAGGACTTATGTTACTAATACAACCTTCCTCATTATCGTTGATCTTTGGATTATTGATAGTATTTTCATTAGCAGAGTTAGTAGTAAGGTTATTACTAACATTATTTGTGGTATTAGAATTATCACTATTACTTTCGTTAATATTATCATCATTATTATCGTTATAAATACCATCAACATCGTCAATATCATTAGATAAACTCCCTTTGAATTTATTAACATGGTCAACGCAATTTTGTCCCTTCTTTTTTAAAATCTTTTGGCTTTGAAAGAAAGCTTGAACTTGATTTATATCATCATTATCAAAACCTTCTTCTTCTTCGTTTTCATCATCATCACCTGATTGGTTATCTCTACCAAGTTGTGACTCATACAGATCATTCATAGAATCCTTTTTACTTTCATGGGAAAGTAAATTTTCGACCAGATCTTCCAAACCGAAGCTGAAAACATTTTATAAGTGTGATACCAATGGATTATAACCTCATAAAAATGTGACTATAAAAATGTTGATGATGAGTGGCAACTTGCTTTTATAATGTTTTGATACGGACTGTTTGAAAAGATGGTATGAAAATAAATTGCGATAAATTGAAAACCGAGCCTGGTATGTTTAAAACAAATGAAACCCAGTGGGCTTTTTGCTCAAACTATAAATAAATAGAGCGATATTTATAAATACCTGCGAGCCAATGGCAGAACCCCTTCAATATGATTGGTTGGTAGGTGTGCGGTGTAAAGGTATAAAATAAAATTTGAAAATGAATTCGAATCCCAATCTTTGATAGTGTAGGTATTTTTTTCTGCTACAAGCTGCAAAATATAGTTAAGTTAAGAGACATGTTGAAGTTCTTAATAATATATTCTGTAACCTGGTATAACTTTGAACATCTGCAAGCCAAAACTAATTTATGGCCATACAGAAGTTTATTCTTGTTATCAATACCACTATTACCTTCATCCCTCCCATCGTGAGAGACACCAACATCATCAAGAACAAACGTGATATCACTTAAGAGTTGATTATTGAACATGCTTGAAAAGTCTGTGCTCAGTTTCTGCAATCCATCACCATTATTACCCCAATGTGTCTCACCATTGTCATAAAATTTATGCCTAGTTTCATCCTCGTCAGACAAATGATTCAATAAGAACTGGGTGTTCATTGCAGTTCTATTGTTATTAAAATCGTTATTATTATCAATGTCATTATCAGTCATGTAGCTTGCTTTCCCGGCACACGATTCTCCACTCCACACAACTTTGCCATCCTGTTGCAGTGTGAAAAGTCTCTTCAACAGCAAGTCTTTTTCCTTCACCTCCTCCAACCCATTCATCTCCCATAATGACTTCAGCTATGGGGTTTCATGAGTGGATCCAACATGAGAATAATTATATTGAAATTGTATGTTACTAATAGGAAAATAATACCATTTCAAACGTTCAATGTCTTTATTTTGGCGAATGAGTTTTTTAAGATGTAAAAAGACAATTCTAAACTTCATTTGATATTGCTGACTTTTAAATTAAACAAAATTTCTCATTTTTCTCATCATTACTTTTATCACAAACAACAGTAACCTTAGAGGGATATTTAGATGGCATCTCACTAGCCATAAAACATAACGACCCACCGCCGTCACCCACCATCTTCTGGTTGTACCACTCTTCCAAAAACCTCGTGAATCTATCCTTCACCAACATAAGACTGTCTTCAATGCTGATCACAGTCAATGGAGGCACGGTGGGTTGTGCATTTTTCCTACCTCTTCTACCTTTTCTACCGCGTTGGTTGTTACAGTTATCTTTGTTGAAGTATATAGAAGTGACTGATGAGGTGGGTTGGTTGTGTGGTTGGATGTTTTGTAGTGTTTGGTCTTCTGTGAGTGAAGTTGAAAGGGCTAGTGCTAGCTGGGTGTCTTCCTCGAATTTGCTGTTCATCAATGTTGTAAAAATTTATTGAAACTTAAAAAAACTATGATATCATAAATTATTTTAACATCGAGTACAAAAAAGCTTAAATTGAGAAAAAATAGTTAAATAAGCAATGAACAATTCAAAACCCAACAGTAAAAACTCCCACGTACTTCACAGGCTCGGTACACCTCATTCTCTTCTTCACTTTCGGCGTCTTCTTTCTGAATGTCTCATAAATACTCGCCTTGTTTCTTTTTATTCTTTCCATCGAAGCAAATAATATTCTTTGGTTCTTTACATCCGCTTTTAATTTTTCATCTCTTTCTTTTTCCTGTTGTGTCACGAGCCTAATGACGTCAGAAGGTAGAACATTGAGCTCTATGGAGCATTTCTTGATGTGGATTTGTCTTGACTGTTGATGGGGATTGGAATGGTTTTGAGTAGTTGTTGAATGAGATAATTAAAATTATCATGAAGGTTTGACCCATAGTTGGGGCGGAAGATTTGTGGAAAAACAAAATAATAGGCCCGAAAAAAGTATTAAAAAACTATTATTTAGTCATTCAATCATTAAGTATATTCATAATTTCAAGATTGAAAAAGCACTATTTAACAACAATGATAAAACTCATAAAAAAATTTTTATTCATCAAAAAAATGCGCTTATCTCCCCCAATAACTGACTAACAATACTAAAACTTCTTCCATTGATATAAAAAGCACAAAAACTGTAACTGATAAAATACTTCCAAACATCATCAGACTCACTCTAAAAGTCTTGCAACTTTTGCCACACAAAGGACAATTCATCACCAACTTCTTCTGGGCCTTCTTCCACTTTTGCACCTCTTTTTCCACCTTCTCTTCTTCTTCCTTCTGCTCATAAATCACCATAAATAACTTTTTTAGAGACATTGTATGTATTTTTTTAAATTGAATGTTTTCACAACTAATTATAGATATTTCATATGATTCTTATTAACATTCGTTTATGTACATTATTCTCATCATCATCTCATAACATTACTATCCATATCATCATAATCTCATAACATCACTATCATCATCACCAAACCTTATCGAGACATTGAATAATGTGTTGGTGTCTAGACTGTTCATTTAAATGGCCTATGTCATCATTGCATACAATACATTTCTCTGTATATATTTCATTTGTGGTTGGTGAGCTGTTGTACGTTTTATTTGCGTTATTTTTGTTTTCATTTTTTTTATTTTCATGTATCATTGTGTTGTTGGGAGCTGTTGCAAAGTTGTTTAGGTCTGTTGCCTTTTTATTTGTTGTGTTGTCTAAATGCTTTGTGTTGTGGTTTGGATTCGTTATGTTGTTGTCGAGATGTGTTGCTATGTTGGTTGGATGTTTCGTGTTGTTGAGGTGTATTGTTGTCACTTTAACTGACATATCGATTGTGTTGTTGGTATTTACTTCATCGTTTATATTGTTGTTAGAAGATGTTTTGTTACACAAAGCGCTATCTTTGTTATAAACTACCTCATCAATTATTTTCCTATTGGGTTGTGTCTCCTTTACTGCATTGGTGTCATTTGTGAGGTTAGTTTCGGTGTTCATATGGTTTGTATCAATAGTACATATAATATCATTATTTTCATCATCTCTAATATCAACGTTCTTATCGTTATTACTATCAATATTGAGATCCTTAGTGTTATTATTATTATTATATTCATTATTTTCGTTGGGATGTGGATTTATTTTGTTAATGATTTGGCTCGAATCAGAAGAAATCTTACTATTCTTATTATTATCATCATTCTCATGAGAAGCAAGATGTTTTTTGATTGAATTATTTTTGAACGTATGATCAATTATGGGGGAATCAGCCTTCTTTTGAAGTGTGTGATTCTGTATAGTATTTTTTGAAGCATTTAACTGGGAAGAATCTTGTTCATTTGTTACAAGAGGCAAGTCAGTGTAGAGGTTGTTAGTGGTTGATGTGATAGATGTTATTTTTTCATTTGCATAGTTATCGATAATTTTATTGTTATTATTTGTGTTGTTAAGAGGAGAAATTTTTTTCTCATTAATTGTACTTCCAACAGTCAAATTATCTTTTGTATTTACAGTATTGATGGTATCATTAGTAATTGTTATTGCATTAGCAATGTTGTTTTCTACACTAGGATCGAGTGATGTTTCCTGACTGATTTTAGTTATAATTCTTTCAACTTTTTCATCAATCAAAGTAAGCTGTTGAGTTACTTGTGTTGCACATAGATTGTTTCCCATATGTTGTTTTGTATAATTTGTTTTAAGATTCACCATAGTGCTTTTAATGGCTTTTGGAGTTGGAGTTTTATTAGTATGAACACTATTGGCAATGTTAGGATTTTTTCTTGGGATTTTATGGTTATCATCTGTTTTTGTTTCTTGTTTGTTTATCCTTATCAAAGTTTCAGAGTTATTTATAGTAGGTTCAAATTGAATATTGTTTGTATTATCAATTTCATTATTAATATCTTTAAAATAAGTATCATGAGTGTATTTTTGTGGCTCATTTTCATCTTTATTGTTTTTAGCAGATTTTCCTGAATTTTTTCTTAATTTATTGACTTTTATTTTCCCATTATCATTAGCAACCTTTTCATTACATAACTGTGAGTTTTTTTTCCCAAGTGAATGTTTTTCAACATTTTTCAATTCTGACTCACTAGATTTTTTTGAATTGTAGCTGTTATCAAAACATTTTGTAGCATTGCTGTTATGAGATTCAGAACTCTTGTTATTCAAATCAATGCACTTCAAATTTATATCATGCTCGTTTAAAATATTTTTTGAAGTTTTGTTATCAGCTTCATCATCATCATCATCAATTATTATTACTTCTTGAAGCTTTGGTGTATTTGTGGCATTGTTTATTCTATCAGTTTTTAAGTTTTTATTGTCGGTTTGGTCTGAATGATCGAAAGTTTTATTAATTTTTTTTACAATTTTAGTAGAATTTGTATTTAGATTCTGTGCGGATAAAACTCTTGTTCTTTTACATTTTTCAAGACAAACTTTTTTAGAAGTACTTTTTTCTGATTTGGTATCCATAGAAGCGACTCGTTTTAGTTTATTCATTTTGAAATCATAAAACAACTTTCAGTTATTGGTATTTAAACATTGAGTTCTGGTAATTTAAAATTTGTCGCGAGCTATTTTAAAAGTTGGCTTAAGTAACAAAAAACTTTTTTAAAAGCAAAAAAAGAATAATACAAATTAAAAATTAATTTAAAATAGTGCGTCACTTTAAATTTCTGTCTGTATCTGTAACTCTGGTAACGTTGCTATGATAATTGATTCACATAAAGTGATCAGTTATGTGTTTACTGAATCTTCATAAAAATTTTTAATTTCAATCATATTTTAAAAAAAAAAAGGTTTAAATTTTTGTCCAAAATGGAGACTTTAGGAGTAGTTTTAGAACCATCAGCTTTAAAATGGAATTCAAGCAAACAAATATACAAACTGGACATCCGAATAATAAATACTTCTCCCAAACCCAGAGTCATTTCTATTCAAAAACCAATCGATAGTGAAGTTAGTATAAATCATCAACAATTACTTTTATATAATTTAACATATGAATATTTTAATTCAAATAAATACTAAAAGAATTATGACCTTGAAACGACGAACCTACAACCGGTCAAAATAGCAAGTGGCATGGACGTCAAAGCTTCCTTAGTTCTCCACACTTCATTTTTCGACCCTTCTGCTCCACATAACTACGTGAATGTCAATGTAGATGGATTAGCGTACCCAGTCAGATTATCAGAGTTAGTCATCTTATTAGAAACATTGTAATCTTTTAATATTTCCAATAAGGCCACTAGGATATGTGCTACAATGTATTCTATACGTAATGCGGTATTTATAAAGCGCTTTTCCTTATAGATCATAGCGCTTGCTACAAATTTAATGTAGCGAAAACACACTGTGGAACAGGTGCTAATTGTCGGTCCACGCGGGATCGAACCCGGTAACTTTAGATAATTAGTCTAATGCTCAACCATTGAGCTATAGGGCCTTGTAGTAGAATGATTAAGAAAGAAGAATAAATGTTATAAGATATTTGGCATAAGAATTTCTTATCAATTTCCATTTACTTCAATATTTATTTATTTTTAATCATTAACTGGTTGTTAAAAGATAGCCATTGTGTATTTTTAAACAACTTACGATTTACCTTTATTAATTTAAATTTTTATTTAAAGTCACGTAGAGGAAGCTTACCTTCAGCTAACAACACCTCATGTAGACTTTGATGAGATCTTACTTAACGGGAAGGATCCTTCTTATAGAGAAATCACCATTGTGAACAATGGAGATACAGCAGGTGCGTTGCTTCTACAAATAAATTTTTTTATCTATTTAAAATAATTTTTTAAACCTTCACAAAACAGGGAGTTTTGAAATTTTCGACAACACTCAAAACCTAGATCAAGCTTTGAATCACGGAACTATCACTAACATTTTCAATGGAGAAGATCAAACCATTGATGACAGATCAAACATTCAGGTAGAAGACTTCGTTCAGGAAGCAGCGCAGCAGTGCGCAGAACAGCCCTTTGTATCGTTTTCTCCCAGTAAGGGGTGCATTTTACCTCTGCATTCTGCAGTCATCACTGTTGGTTTGACATCTTGTTTGGAATCTATTGTTTTATTTTAAGCTTTTTTAAGTTTCAAAAATTTTGGATTATAATGTATTTAAAGTTATGTGATTAAAGTCTATATTAAGCTTTTAATCATTTACTCTAGGTAACAATAAAGCCTAAACGACTGGGTACCATGCATTTTGATGTTCCGTAAGTTTTGAACTAAATGCATCTTTGTAAAAATTAATAAATATTAATGAAACTCTGAATTGAAACTCAGCATACAACTGGAACAAGGGTCAAACACCATAGTGCAGAACTTGAAAGTGACAGGGGAAATAATAGGAAACATCATTCAACTTCTCAACCCATCAAACCTCTTCCCAATCAGTTTCATCAACATCCCTCCAACCTACTACAACACACAAACTATCGTCAAAAAAACACTTGTAAATCGAACTAATGATGACGTGTCTTTTTCATTTGAAATCTCTAAAAATCCAATAGAAAATATTTGGAATAAGAGTAATGGTAATAATAGTAAAATAGAAATTAAAAGTAGCTCTAGTAAAAAACTTAAGAGTACTTCAAAACCATCTGTTTGCGTTAAAAATAGCTTGGAAAGAGTGGGTGAAAAAAAGCAACGATCGTTCGAAAACTACTTGGTTAGATTTTAAATTTGAACGAAAATTATTTCATAAAACATCAATAAGTTTTACCCTGTACTTAAAATGTCAAAGAACATACAAACCATTATGAAACTATAACGCATATAGTTTGAAGCGAAAAACAGTGGCAGCATGGTGATTGATGACAACCTTTTAATGATAGAACCCATGCAAGGAGTTTTGGACGCCAAAGCTTCACTGGAAGTGACTTTTAAATTTGCTCCCAGGTATGCTGTTAAAATCCAAAACAAAAATTTAATTCATTCGATTATACTTCGAAGTATCATAAGTTTTTGCACTGAACTGGGTTTTGACTGTGGAGCTTAGTAGCCTGGGTTCAAATCCGTCTAAAATGCTTCAGTGACACCAAATGAATTAAAAAATTGAATCTCATTCGACACACGATGAAATGTTCCAGATGGAACGCATCAAGCCAAGGCTTCAAGTGTATTCGACTGAGACCTCCAACCAAAGAATTAGAGTTCCATTTCAAATGTACCGCTTGTCGCATGCAAGGTAACAATGATCGTTCCAAGAAAGTGCTCTTCAATTCACACAAATCTGGTGAGATTCATCAACAGTTTTTAACACCATTAAAGTTTTTTCATAGCTTTTGGCGTGAAACTTCAATATTGAAACCAATCAAATATTCAGAGACGGATCTTGCACTGAGAATTGAAGCGATCAGCACGGCAGCGGACGTGAGATTTACACCGAGTGAAGATTTCTTGGACTTGGGTCCTTGTATTGTTGGTTCTCAGACTACAACTACACTCTACGTTTACAACGCTTCTGTCTTCCTTCCCGTTGTGTTTTCTTTCGCACCTCTGGCCCATTACCGCATAACTCCATCTGAAGGCCTAATTGCTCCCAGACAACAGAGTGCTGTTGAGGTTATGTTCAGTCCTAAACAAGCTGGTTCGTCTGAATAATTAAATGTAATTAATAGATCTTTACTAATGTTTTTAGCATTATAAGTATGAATTATAAAAAATGACAATATTTAAATTATAAACACATTTTGGAGGTCTATCCAAATAGAACGAAGTTATTTATTGAAGGAGGCTTTGATCCGTGGCTGGTGATGGAGGTGTATGGGTCTAAGCACGTTGAAGGACATTCAGAAAACTTCAAGGTACGTTTCAATTTATATATAAATTTTGCAACACTCAGTTATTTTATATTCTTTCATAGGTGTTTTATAAGAAACGTATCAAATTGAAAGGTTATGGTATGTACGGAGCATTGAAGAAAAATACTTCTATTATAGGTTTTATTTCTTTATATTTAATAAAAAATTCACCAATTTTATATAATTTAAAAACCAATAAAACTACTATATTTTTAAACATGCTTTTAATTTCTGATTTATTGATTCTTAGACTTCAACATTCCAACATAACTCTCAGCGAGAAACTACTTTAAATAAAAAATTTCGAAATTAATTTAAAAAAATAATTTTATCTAGGTAGTGACATTGAGTCGATAACAGACAAAAGGCTGATAATGAAAAAAAGTTTCAAGTCTTTCAACATGTCTGATCTTGAACAGTTGACTATGTCCATGAGAAACATCTCGGTTTTTACTTTGCCTTCAAGATTCATTGAATGTTAACAATAATTAAAAAGTCTGATTATGATTATAAGAGTCTAACACATTTTACTATTGTGAAATTCTATGATTATAAAAGTTTAATACTATTTTTAATGCGGTTTTAATTTTTGTTGACATGACAAAACACCAGTAAATTTCGCATTGCTTTAATATTTTTTCAACATTACTTCCCAAAAACATCGTGTGTATTTTTTATAATGTATTTCTCAACTAAATTTAAATTTTAGAAATTTTCAAATATATTAATTGAAACAGTGGCGATAAGTTTAGCCTTCTCTTAAAACGTTTTAAGATAAAGCTGAATTTATCGGAAATTTTCGTATTTAAAAACTTCAAATTTGACGTCTAGTTGAAAAGTATGCAATAAAGTGAAAATCTCTTATGCATATTATACTTTTAAAATAATTCATGTCTGAATTATTGAATATTAATTATCTTGTATAAATCTTATAGTTATAACTTATATTTTAAACAGCAAAAAAGTGCCGTGCATCAGAAGGTAGATGATTTTGATGTGTTTATATACACACCTGATCGTGATAAAGGTTTACCTTCCTTGACTGAATAGTGAAAAATATCTATTTCCATTTTCATTTAATTTTTGTTAATTTAGTTAATGAAATTGTTTAACTTTTGCTCTTTTATTTAAAGTAAAGGAGGAAAAGATTGTTGACTTTGAATACGCATCAAACGATGTTGCTTGCATGAAATCTCAAACGATAATGCCAAACAATAACTTGTTCACTCTTAATAATAGCAAAAATGAAAATGTTTCAACCAATAATTCCAACAATGAAACTGTGAATAGAACTTCCTCGAAACAAAATAACATACGATCGAAAATTATCGATAAAAAAATTTCAATAAATGTGAGCAACTTTAATTCTCAATCTACAAATCCTGTTTTGAAAATCAACAATAAAATAGATGCAAACACTAGCAGTTCTTATGCATATCCCCAAAAAATGAAGTCTCAGAATTGTAAGATAAGTACCGAGTCAGAAGTTGTTAATGATAAACCAATTGAGAGAATAAAAAAAAACAACGTTTTTCACAATAACATTAACAATAATTGCTTGGTGAAGGATAGTATTATTGATATGAAGAAATCTATAAAACGTGCTAAAGAAGAAAGGGCCAATCTTTTAGAGGGTTCAGAAAGCATCTGCCAATCTGACAACAAGTAGCTTTCATTCTTTTTCTAATGAAAACCATTCATTTTGATAGAATAAATTTACACATTTATAACTTACAGCAACGCAAATAAGGCCATAAAGAAAAAAGTGAATCAAGGTTGTTCTAATTGTTCTAAGAAGTTCTAATTGATTTAATCTTGTTTATACCTTGAAGTTTTTGCTTGAATTTTTAATGAGTTGTTCAAATTTTTAGCTCTAGCCTTTTTGAGCCAGGCAGCCGAAGAGCATCTTTCTATGGTATGTAAAGTTGTTTTCAAGAAAATAATATTTTAAAAATACCTATTCATTTAATTTATGATTGCACTCAGTTTCAAGTTTGTATTTGAAGTTTTATCCACTGTGTTTGTCGCAAAAAAAATATATGCTTTAATAATATTTTTTTGATCTATTACCAACAAATAATTCAGAAAAGCTCAACGAATAAAGAAAAATCAATGAAAAATTTGATTTCTGATCTCACGAAACCTATCACCAACGTGCAACTCAATAAAATCAAGATAGGTAGGTGATAACGGGTCAATGATTCGATTCCATTTCAATATTGAATTTCCATTTTTTTTTGTAAGTCTATGAAAAAAATTCATAAAAATAATAAAAAGATTTATAAATAATTCCTACATAATATAAAAGCTTCTAATATATTTCAGAGCCAAGCACTCTTGAATATGGCAGAATTTGTGTCAATCATCCAGCGACTAAAGATCTAAGCGTTATTAACAACTTCAGTAGACCCATTCACTTTGCTTTGAAGGTAAATCGTTTGTAAATCCCTTTCCGAAATATGGATTTGAATAACTAAGTTAGCCTTATAAGAAAACAATTAAAATCAAACACTTTCATTGACTGCATAATTGTCGTAAGTCGAACTCACATTATCAAGTGAACAGATGCATATATTTCATTCAGATTTCTGATGCAGAAATCAACTGCATAAAAGCAGCAGTAATAGTGGAACCTTTTAGCATGGAAACCCTACCCATCACCATACTTCCCTCTGACGTTGGTCGCTTCATCAAGTCAGTAGAGAATGAAATAGATAATATACTCGGTGATTTTAATTGAACAATGTCAAATATAATGTAAGTTAAAAATGATGAAATTTTTATAAAACACAAGAAAAAATCGAGATATGTAAATTATTCATTAACAAAGTTTCTCGATATAAAGTTAATTATCTCGATTTTGTGGGCATTTCCTACAATAATTTCAGCCTAGTATTTTCCAATGGTATAATTCAATTTATCATGATCAAGGCATGTTTCCTTCACGTTGAACGGCTACTTTGAAAGTAATGTAACCTTGATGGCTGATATTGAGCACGCCTCGTTGAGTTTCTCTTGTTCGGAAATAGTTCTCGACCAAAGCAACTCTTTGCCTGGAGATCATTGTAAGATAGTTCAAAATTTGAATTGTTATTCTATTATTATTATTTGATGTTTTACAAAATCCACAATAAATTTTATCATTTGTTTTTTTACCTACCTAAGTTAAACCCTTCCTATCTAACTAATTATATGTGATGGTTATATAGTTCAGTTGTTTTTCTTTTTTTAAGCACTTTTAGGATGATTAATATTCAAGAATTATCCTGTTCCAGTTATTCGAGGAACTTTTTCAATCATCAATAACCTCGGTACATCGATTCCTTTCTTTTGGAGATCTTCAAACGTATTTCCTGACCCCAACCATCTGAAAGTCAACGATGAAGATGTGCAGTTGATTGAAGACATGGGCAATGCTTTTCACGAACTAGACCACCTTGCCTGGTATTCCAATACCAATCGACGGGATAGTTTTAAGCTTAGTGGCTCTATTCTTCAACTACGTCGTGGCAGCAATAGAATAAATGAATTGATACTGAGAAAAGTAGAAGGAAAAATTGTGGAAAGAATGGCCTTGATGTCTTCAGCTTTTAAAGTTGACTTTTTAGAGAAGCTGATTTTTTCACCTTTCTTCATTTTTCCCGAACGAGGTTTGAAAATGATATAACATTTTTTATAACTTAAAAACTCTTTTCGTTATAAATTTTATACAAATATTCTCTTCCATCTCAATATTTTGCTAATGACTTATGATAAAGCTTTACTAATCGAAAATTTTAGCTGATTTTTTGAATAAGTCCTTTTTTTAAATTCTCATAATTTGGAAAAAACTATCTGAAATACTACAAGTGTTTTATGAATTAAACGAATGGATATATCTTCACAGGAGAGGTTGCAGCTTACAGTTCAGTAATGTGTCAAGCTGTGTGTTATCCAAACTACAACACTTTGCTCTCTCATAATATGGTCATGTATTACGCTTCGGGTTATAGCAAAGTCCTAAAAATTAATTTATTCGTTAGTAGAAAAAAATTCTTTGAAATTGCATCTATTAATTTTCAAAGAAACACTAAAAATTATTTATATATAATCAAGAACATTATTATTGAAGTATTCTTCTTCTCGTGTGTACCTCAAAGACTCCGCTGTGTTTCTGTACAACTCTCCTATTGGACTCTGCTCCACCAATGAAGTGCTGCTGTATAACGATGGAGAACACTGCTCATTTTTCAAAGTGGGTCTTTGAACTATTTAGAAAAAATTATCAGAAAATTTAAAAATTAAGAGCATAATTGAACAAAAAATTTATTTTCCGATAAACCCACCAATAATGTTCAAAAACAATTCATAAAACTATTTCTTAAAAAGCATTTAATCATTCAATGAATTTTTAAACGGCCAAATTCTGAAATACATACTCTAAACAAACATAAGCTTTCAGAAAGCAACCCCATCCCGGGCCTCTTTGTTCATCCCTCCATCGGGAAGGTGATGCCTGGTGGATCCACAAGACTACTCATCATCTTCACTCCTGAGATGTTTATGGACTTTGATATATCTGTTTTTATTGAGATTGTTAATGGGAGATGTTTGGAGCTGAGAATCGTCGGCTCTGTTAGCAAGCCATGGATCGAAGTTGATCGGGTGAGTGGTTTGTTTTAAATGCTTTGAAGGCTTCTATGCTCATTTTGAAACTAGCTAAAAACTTTGAAAAATTTCTGAAATTCTTTATATAAAAAATAATGAGTTTAGTAGTTTTATCGAATCAATTTCAACAACTAAACTAAGGATGAGCTCGATTTTGGCACTGTTTTCTTGAATTCCACAACCACATTACCTTTGGTAATTCAAAACAAAGTATGTTTAACTTTGAACTTATCAAATATTTCTAAAAAACTTCTATACCCAAAATCAATTGTTCCACAGGCCGACGTTAAGAGCGTCATAGAGTTCGACTTGAGCAAATACCCTGACTTTAGTATCGCTTCCAACACCCCTTCTTTATCTAGTCAGTTCTTGTCAGATCTATACGCAAAAATTCTTGCTAAAGAGTTCATAATAATGAAAAAAGTATTTTTAAAGTTTAAGTTGTTTATTAATTTAAAAAATTGATTAAGCAATTAGCTTGAACTTTTAATTAACTGATTTCTTCAAAACAGATGAAAAGATTTCAAAGTCTTCGCAATATTGTCTAGAAGCTAATAGCACCTTGAACTGCTGGCTTGTGTTCAAACCTGAGCAAGTACATAATTAATTCTCTCAGCTTTTTTTAGTTTTCAATTTTGCATTTAATGAATCGCTTCAAAAAATATTCAAAATCATTCAAAGCAACAAACTTTTATCACTGTATTTAGGTGACAATACACAACTTCAAGATAGAAGTTCACATTAACAAGTACTCAAGCATCTACGATACCATCTTGGGCTTTAAAGAAAACCCTGGTGAAAGCTATGAAAACAACAATCTAGGTAATGAAAAGAGCAGCAAAACAGATTTTGATAAGCTCAAAAACATAAAATCTTCAAGTCACTACCCCTTTATACCAAATAGTAGTGCGGACCAGGATGTATCTGGTGAGTGCCAACGTTTATATATTATTAGAAACTTCTGAAGTAGATGCCACTATAATCATACTCGTCATTGATTTGATTTGATATTCCTATCAATAAAACCAAAATCAAAATAATACTATCAATAATTTTATTAATAATGCAACCAAATTATTGACCCGTTAACTTTTCTATTAGAATTTTATTAGAGTTCTTGTTGAAAAGTAGAAAATTGTTTGAGTTTAAACCATAGTTAATTAATTGATATCATTTAGTATATAATTCATTGAACTAATAATGGGATTATTTACCAGTTTCAACAACCTCAAACAATATTTTTTTATAGATTTGTTCATCAATGTATCTCACGTTTGTACCATCAATGTCAAAGCAAGAGTTTCTTTGGACCCGATTAAGATAAGGGTCTTTAATGATTTATGCTTCTAAATATTGATATTTAACCAATAAAAAAATTTGAAATTGATTAAAAATATTTGAATAATAAATTAAGTCTTTTAACTTTTTTCTAATTTTCACTAACAACGTGGTGAAGCAAAAAGCCTGAATGATAGAAATTAACAAAAAGAAATTATAAGTTAATTTATACAAAAAGCTCTGTAGAAAATTTTTTATTTTTGAAAAAATATTTTTTTAAATTGCCTGTAACACATTTATTATGATTTAAATACAACAATAAAACTCAATGGTTTATTGAAGGTGATGAAATGGCTGGCAGAAAACCATTCAGCGGCTGAACATGTTTCTGAGAAATCTCACAACCAGAATTACCCGAACCGTTTGACAAGCGATTCTTCCGATACGTCTCAATCTAATAACAACGCTGAAGACTCTACTTTGACTCCAAAAACTATGACTACAGATATGATAACAAATATCGATGATTATAATGATTGTGATATTTTTATGCAGCAGATAAAAAATTCCAATATTTTCAATGAAGGAACTAAGGAAAATAATATGGAGAGTAACGTTGTATCAAATATTCCAAGAGAAAATGTCAGCTTTAACAACAATAATAAGACAAATATTAAAAATATCAAAGATGGACAAGATGTGAATCCAAAGAAAAAAAACTACAAAAATAACATGGAACTTCTTAGAAAACCTGACCATGCAAACACCAACAAAAACAATTCTGAAACACGGTCGGTTTTTAGTGATGAGAACAGTGTCCTCGAAGATGAAGAACAAGGAGAAGTCTTGATAAACTACAATGTTTTTGTGCCAAACCCTTCTTATTCTATGCCCTATGTTCTTTCAAAGGTCTGCTTTTATTCTACCAAAATATCTGTTCCATTTGTGATATGTCAATTAAAAACGCCATTTGAAATTTAAATAAGTAGTTTTATAATTTTGAGTTAGAAAACCACAATTAGTTTAATTTTTTTTTTGCCACAAAGCCTTTCGATATATTTTATATTATCTTCTGGTTACTAGCAATAGTTTTAAATTCTTATCCTACAAAACTTGAACAGGTTATGCATCTGAGAAACACTAATATGCATTCAACTTACGACCTCTCTATTGATTTGAACGACCCTCTCTTCCTTTCAAAAGTTCTTGAAGTAAATGATGCTTATATCATCCAAAAAACCGTAGACAAAGATAAAAACAATTTGACTCTAAAAAACATAAAGGCCGATATTCCAATACAAAATAATAGAGACCTCAAGGATGATGACAATGAGTGTTTCATAGACCAAAGCCCAAATTTTCCAACGTGTTTTCCAATAACCAACTTCAAACCCATGAAGGAAATAAAAAAAATCACTAATATGAATAATAACTATAATAATGAAATTGCTCTTAGTGATAAAGATGGCCCAGAGTTTGATCAAGCACAAGAGTCTTTAGAAACAGAGAATTTTGAAAGTAATAATAAAAAAAAAGATAAAAATGATGAAAGTAAAAGTTTTAGTGATGAAAATAACAAAAACAATAAAAAAAATAGGTATTTAGAAGAGAGTTATGATTTAGCTAGCGATAACAACGACGAAGAAAATGGTGAAAGTTACAATACCGATAGTACTCATAACAACTCCATTATTCTTGATGATGAAAATGTTAATGGAAACAATGAGATTTCAACTGATGAACTTATTAACGATGTCTCACAAGAAAAACAACTGTTGAACATGAACAACAACAGAAAAATACACCGGGAACACCTGGGAAGAAAAGTGTCTTTTAGGAGTGAAGGAAAAGAAATTAAGCATAGCATAAAAAATGATTCTAGGTACAAAATTCCATCAAGTATTAAAGAAACATACTTGAATAAAATGGAAACAGACTCAGTTGAAACAAGACTTTTCAGAAAAAAGAGTGACATTAAGAGCAAAAAAAGCTCAGGGTCAGATCTATTTGAAACTATGAAACAAGAAATGATGAACGATTTGGAGGGGTTCACTGTTGATAATGATACACTGTTTAGAAAATATTCAATCAAAGTGCTAAAACATAATGCATTAGTGACAGAAAATGAGTTTAAGGAATATTCTAAACAGCATATCTCTTTATCCAAAGACCTGAAGCTTAAATTCTCTTTAAAAGCGGGAGATGAAGCTTATATTGTCATCAAATTTTATGCTGGTTTGTCTACTTTCTTTAATTTTTGAAAGTAATAAATTTTTATTTTTAATAAATCAGTTATACTATTCGTATAGAT
This sequence comes from Pterobdella sp. o SKG-2022, assembly GCA_964035795.1. Lineage (NCBI taxonomy): Eukaryota > Metazoa > Annelida > Clitellata > Hirudinida > Piscicolidae > Pterobdella > Pterobdella occidentalis. The sequence continues at coordinate 4,510,854 of OZ038323.1, read as the reverse complement.
AAACTTTTAAAACAAAAACCATGGTTGAAGGCGAGTTTATACGCTTGTTGAACATCCTGAACGATGAGAAAACCAAAGAAACTGTGGTTTCCAACCAAAGAAATGATGAGGTACTTAGCGGGTTTGATCGTGCACCAAACAGACTGAGGTCGACTATGGAAGCCAAAGGCGTGATTCGATTGAGGTTTCCTTATGACAAGAAGAAGGTTCACAACTACAGAATACTAAGGTCTTTCTTATAATAATCTATTCATTGAGAGAATATGCTACAAGTGCCTAGGGATGAATCTTTAACCTAATTAACACTTCTTAAATGGATTTTTTAAAAAATAAATCTTAATTTGACAGGTTCCAATTGGAAATTATTAGACCGATGATTTTCTTTGACCCACCTCACCTCCTCATTCCCCCCTTGGACCTCAGCACAGACTACGTCTTCAACATCAACTTGACCTTCTGCAATTATGATGAGTATGCTTAACTTACAAATTAAATGATAGTTCATAAAATTTCTCAAAAATATTATATATTTTTATTGTTTCTAATTCTCCAGAGACACAAGAATAGAAGTTAATTCTGTTCCAATAAGCTCCGGAAACTACTTTGAGAACATTATATCTTTGAACTTCCTTGGCCATAAAAGTTAGCCCGAAAAAATTAACGTTTTAATATTTATAAATTATATTATATACATGTATGCTTCAGGTTCTTCTATTATAAAGAAGCCGACAAGCTCAACAATGGTTCTGAAGGTGACTTTGCGCAGCTCTCAAGCTGTAGCCATCAACAGTCGGATAAGTGTATTGGATTCCTATGGTAATGAGTGAGCATATAAGCTTATAATGCTTTATAATAGCATCTTTTTATATAGAATTTACAATTACTTTATTAATGTCATAATTCGAAAATTATTATAGTTTTTATTAAATATTATCCACCGAAGATTTGAGTTTTCTGTCAAAACGACTTTCGATAATACTTGCTTCAGCAACCTTCAAATCAAGTCCACTAATGTTTGTTGATGAAACTCAATTTGAATATGTGCAAAAAAATAATGGATTTTTTAAATATCACTACAGACACTGCCACCGAGAGAAGATGATGATGACGATCAGATTCCTCAAAGGATGTGAGTGATCCTATAGGCATTTTGTAATCGTTCGTTTTCATATATTATATTTTTTTGTTGTGCTGCAATTTTTATCATGAATCTCATCTTTGATAGTTTGTCTAAATAATTTTTTCAGATGTATTTTGGTTTAAATAACTATTTCAAGTACCACAAAAATTTTCTATCGTGTTCAAAATTGAAATTGATGCAGGGTATTCTAATAAACCATCACTCCACAGACAAACGCCTTTTTCAACTCTGCCGAATAATATGGGCACTCCCATCATCCCAAGAACAAATTACCCAAAATCCCAAGATATAACAGACCCACTAAACTCATCGATAAGCACTCAACAAAATGACTTTGACACTTTCAACAACGAGTCCGAAAAGATACCAGATAACAACATTTTGAAGACTGTTTTCAACAAAGAAATGGAAACTTTGATGGTCAATTCTAACCAAAATAATAACCTGAAATGCGACGAAGACAACTTGAACAAGGAAAATAAAAGCTCATATGATAATAATGAAAAGATGGAAAACCTTGATTTAAAAGAAAATTCTGAAAATAATGTGCAAAAAAATGAGAAAAAAAAAAAAATAAAACAAGCAAAAATAGTGAGATTATTTAGAATTATAAATGAAAATACAATTAAGAATCATGGTAGCAAAAAAAATATGGCCTTTAAAATTAATCCTGAGTCTCTTACTAATGTTATAAATTCCAAAATTAATAGAGCAAATTATATTAAAAATTTAAATAAAGCCGAAGAAACTTCCAATTCTAGAAAAAACATAAAGTTTAAAAATGATATTATGATCAAAAATGAACCAGAAAAAACCATTGAAGACAATAACTCAAACAAGAATTACTACACAAACAATAAAAACACATATGAACCAGCAAAAAACATTGAAGAAACTAACAATAACTACGAAAAAAACAACACAAACAACAACAATTTATACAGCTACAAATACAACAACAACCCATACAACAACAACACAACATACAACAACAATAACACATATAACAACAACAAAAACAATAACACATATAACAACAAAAAAAACAACAACACCAACAAGAGCAACACAAACAACAACCACAACATATACAACACATACAACAACAACAATAATCCATACAACTACCAAAACACATATGACAGCAACAACCCATACAACTACCACAACACATATAGAGACAGCACCTTGGGTTCTTCATCCTCAACCACCATCTCAGACACGCAGTTTCTGGGCCTTTTGGAGAACCTGCAACTGATGTTCTTTGGGAGTTTTTGGTGCCCTGTCAAACATGATAACATGCAGCACTATCATTTCAACCAGGTCCCGTTCAAATATACGAATAATAATATTTTTTAATATTTATTTAAAATATAACATGTGAATAAAGTTATCTCAAATTTTACGCTAATAGTCTCATTCAACTATATAAAGAAAAAAATGAAAATGTTTTAAATTATTTGTGTTTTATATGTATAAAATTTCACTCTGATAGTTTATAATGAAGTTGAATTTATCGGAAATAAAAAATTCTAATTCGTAAAATTTGCCCCATTTTAAAATTCAAAATAGAAAAAAAAAACATATATTGGCACCAAAGACATCTTATGTATTTTTTCCATTTTTTTTCAAATCAAAACTTTAAATCGAGACGGTTTGTGGGCACATTTATTTCATAAAAAGTTGAACTCTAGGATTGGTTATGGTATTTCATAATTTTTTAAAAATTAAAAGCACTTTAAACCCACTTAGTTTTTGAGCTGTAATTAATGAAATCAATGCAGTCAATAAAAGCTTTAGAAAAGTGGTTTTCTTATCAAGCCTGGCCTAAAAAAGCTCCACTCCTCACCAGCTATTACCCCATCCAAATACCTTTTACTGCCAGAAGGTAATTTTTTAACATTCCAACATTTTATCACATTGAAAGTTTGAAAGATTTCAATTGATTGAATTCATTTTACCAGGAATTATGATGGTCGTCAGTACAAGTCGAACAACCAAAATAAAAAACATTCGCAAAGTGACAACCGTTCAAAAGCACTAAAAGATACTGAAATGAACAATAACAATATCGAACTAAATAAGAAACCCGTATCTACGATTAAATTCAACAAAAACATTGAAAATTTCGAAGCAACAAAAAGTCAAAACACTAGTCTGGAAACCTCTACACAAAGTCGTGGAGCTTTGAACTTTTCTTTTGAATTTCTGAAGAATTCTTTATTGAACATGCCCCATAACGCCGCTATAAACGCCTCAATAAGTCTTCCTCAACGCAGAACCATTGATGAAATGCTAACCAACTTGTTTGAAAGACAAAACTCTTTATTGAAAAAGCACCCATCGGTTCTTCCTTGCGATCTACACGAACGACTCAAAAGCATCTACAAACGATACGCTTTTCTTATCGACGCTGTAAAGTTAGTAAAATTAATTTCAATACTATAACGTATTCACGGGCAGTGCGTGTTGTATTTTATTGAAAAAAATATTCAATCTGATGTAGCTGAAAATCTTTATGATGTAGGGCCTGCGGAGGTTGTTTAGAGCACATCAGTCCAGAGTACCTTTTCAACTACCGAGATTACTATGAATGGAGATTGTTAGAGCAACAACAAGAAGAATACACTTTGAAAACAACTTTGTTGAACTTTGTGAGAGAAAAAACATTTACATCCAACAAATCAAAGTATTCCAATAGATTTAATTTTTCTTGAGCATAACCCCATCTTTTACCACAGCACAGAACTTCACGATGTGATAGGCTCCTGCTTTGGATGCGACGTTTTAGACCCATCTAATAATCAATTTGATTCGTATCTTGCCGTCAGTAAGAAGTTTCTAAAACTAGAACTAGCACTATATGAAATCTTTTCGAAAAGAGCATGGGCCGACTTTTTGATGCAAGTTTACAAGGTATTCTTTGTTGTTGTTCCCTCAAAAAAAGTTTTTATTATCTTTCTCTAACACACTCACAAGGTTCAATTTATTGAATTAATTAGAACTTTGAATTGTTTCAAGGTACTTGTTTTTGGCCATAATAGAAAAACGACCCTTCATCAATATAAATTCCCTATATTTCTGAATGCCCAGCGTGAAAAATGCTGCGTGGGTGAACTTTTTCTAAATATTGCCTAAAGATTTTGAAACTTAAATATTAATTCAAAGTTTCATTTAAATTGATAGAAAGAAAATGTAGTAAAAAATCGGGAAAAGGGCAGAAAACAAAACAGGAATTTGTCTAATGACGAGACAGCTTTGATGGTTTGGGTAAATATAGTGCTCAATCTGTTCAGAAAACATTTCATAATCCACCAAAATGAAGGTTTATTTTTATCGACATTAAATTTTAAAATTGTGGGCTAATAAGTTTGAAAACTATAAAAATAGAACTTTTTATTTCCAAGTAAATAAATTTGTATCTCATATCAACTAGGGACAGAGCTTGAAATTCCTCACAGACAAATTAGCAACTTCGGCAAGGATTTTCAAGACGGCCTTGTTCTTCTCTTTTTACTCCTTACTTACATTCCGCATCTAGTTAGTTTTATATTCTTAAAAAATTAATTAAATGCTTAAAGTTTGAATCATATACAATGAATTTATAAAGAGTAAAAGTCTGATGAGTAGAATAATCCTAGATCCCAAAAAAAGGGCCCAAAAGTATCACAATATCTTACTCTTTTGCACTACGCTCAAATCCCTCAAAATATTTTACGATATTCAGGTTTGTGCAAAATTAATTTTTAAAACTTTTCTTTTATTTGATATTCATGATGCGATGGTGCGTGTTGAAACTCAAACTAAGCTAAACTAATGAGTTTTTCACTATATTCTCCATTTACAGCCTCATCAAATTCTGAGTTGCCACGTTGTATCGGTGATAATGTTGTGCTTTGAACTCTTCAAAAATTTGCCTGAATACCTATCAAAAAGTACCATTAACTTCCCCTATAATCTGCACGCTCCTGTTCAAAGAGAGGTAGGGCGTTGTGGTATTTAAAAAATAATCTTATTGCATGAATTTTATTCAAATGATTTCATGACTTTATTGGGCAAAATAGTTTCTTGAACCATTCATGTTTTCATCACAGCTGCAACTATACAACCCTAGCAAGTGTAAAATAAATTATCGTGTTATGTTGATTGGACTTGACTTCAATAAATACACCATATACGAGAAAGGCATCGAAAAAACTTTCGATAAAAATAAAAAAACTGAAAAGAAATATTTGACAAATATTTTGATACCAAATGAAGATGATATAAACTGGAAAGGTTTTCAAGCAGATAAAAAAGAGATGGTTGTGAGAAAAGGTCAAAAAAACATTGACGTTCTCAAAAAACACACTTTGAAAATGCAACCTCACAAACTAACACAAGTGGTAAACCAACAAACTTTTTCGGAGAAGCCTCCCACATTCATGAGTTACATCAAAAAAGACCAGTCTCTCTTGAACGTTCTCAAAACGACTAAGAGCCACATTGAAGGCAATTGGATGGAGGTTGTTTCCAAAGGGGTCAAGAATTTGAGACTCAGTAAGAGTGTCAAATATAAGCCTGATGTTAAACAAAATGATACTAATAACAACGATAAGAAAGATAATGGTGATAAAAATAATGTTAATAATAATGGTAAAGACGGTTATATTGAAAACAATGGGGAAAATAACGATGACATTAGACTGTTCAGCACTGCTTGCGAAGTTGAATTTGGGGATTTGAATTATAAGAAAAAAATCTCCAACAAAAATGAAGACGGTGAGATTGGATTGACAAAAATCAAGAGAGAAACCGATAGCCAATTTTCAATGGCAGTTTTCGATAATGAAAAAATAAATGATTTTATAAATTTCAATTTTCAAAAAAGTCAAAAAAAATGTGATTTTTCAAAAAACTCAGAGAACTACATTAAGATTAACGAAAATAAAATGAAAGAGCAGGAATTCAATTTGAATAACCATAAGGAAAATGTTCAAGCCAATGAAGAAAGAGATTTAACTGAAAACAACAACAACAATAAACATGTGGTTCAGAAATTCGAAAACCTCAAAACCAAACTGAATAAACCTACGCGCAAACTGAACGAAACTACGAGGATTGATGCAATCAACAATTATCGAATGCCAAATAAAGCATGGCACAGCCCCAAGAATTATTTTGATTACGACCTAAACACCAGCCCTCAAATCATCAACTTTTTCCCTTTAGATTTGACTATCGAAGCCAACTCCTCTATGACTCTTGTGATTAATCACTTAAGCCATAACACCTCTTTCGAAAGCTCTCTTCTGGTTTTCTATGCGACTTATCATCATTCAAAAAGTAAAGGCGAAAATGACAACCAGTTTAAATCTGATTTTCAAAATGACACAAAAAAACTCAATGATGATAAAAAAAATTCAAAAAATATAGTTGAAAAGCTTGGAACAAATTTTGTGTTTTTGCTTCAACCATCTTTGAATTCTATTTATTATCAAGTACGTTTCAATTGGATCTGCCATAATATTTTACATATCAGTCTTTGCCAATATAAACAACTACACAGGATACATTTGTTTTTGAAGCTTTTTGTTACGAGCCGAAGATTGTGTCGATCAAAGTGAAAAACATATTTAGCCTCAAAAGCACCTTCAATGTCCATGTCTACAAGGGCATCTTTAGCGAGAAGGAGCTCCTCGATTTGCCACCATCACTTAAGGGTTCTCTAACATTAATCATTTCAAATCGTTCATTTATATTAAATATTTGACTTAAATTTTTCTCAATTTTCATATCAGAATCTGTGAATCTGTTTGCTAAAAATCAAAAAATAACATTGGACGAGAATGAATCTACCGATCTATCTCTTTTATTCATTTCTCTCACGGTCCGAAGTTCTACTCACGAGCAAGATTTGTCGAGTTTAATTTTCAAGAGTAAAAAAGATTTTAAAAACGAGTATAGTCGAGGTCGTTTTGAGAAAGAGAACAACTTGGCGGATCCTTCTGAAGCTATAAAAAATTTCAAAGATAAGCATGATTATAGGTTCGATAACAACAGAATCAATAGCTGCCATGAGAACTGTTTCATCAATACCATTCTGTTGGTGAGCACGAATGGGAGAAAAGAAGAGCTGTTTTACGTGCTGAAAGTGTACGTTTTGCCCCCCAAACCAATGTCTCTGCTTGCTACTCGAGGTTTTCAACATTATGAATAGATGAAAACTCTAATTTATTTTTAATTAATCTTTGCAGATACAACCTATGTATTTTTTATACTATTTCTCAACAAAATTTTTATAATTATATAATCTTTTTTTAAATCGTTAAGTCATTTCTGATTATAAAATGTTTCCCTCAAAAGAACTCACTAAATATTACTGATTTATACTTCAGACACAGTCAGTAATATGCCTGAAACAATAGGCTTCTGGAGATGTCCGACTGGATTACCAATAGAAAAGTCCGTAGAAATACCAGTATTAAACCACGCTAGACAGGCCGCTATTGTATTGCTAGGAAAACTAGTGAGTTTCATTTGAACTTTTAAAATTTTATTATCTTATTTTTTAAATGAATTCCATGAGTTGAAATAGTTTTACGTTAATATAATTAACAACTCAAAATTTATAAAATATTTTTATTTTCATTTATTTCATTCGGCTATACATATTCATTGTCATTTTTTCATGTTGCTTTATCGAATAGCTGCTGCCACCAGAAGAGGCCAGTATGACGTCGGAGTCGGCATTCCTTCAACAAAAGATTGTCAACTTTGTCACCGACCAAAGTCAAAAGGTATTTCCATTAACGTTTCATTTTTAAGCGTTTGAGCAAACTTATGGGCTAAAAAGCCTTTTACAAAATTCATCATCATCATGTCGACCGCAGTCGAACTTCTATGACTTTGTTCTTCCAATACTCCCTATCGCTCATAGCTATTTTTAAATCTTTTTTATCAAGATTAATATCATCAGTTAGTTGGTTGATAAAATTTTGAGCTGGTCTTCCTCTAGTATTTTTACCACATCTTGGTTCCCATAGTATCAATTTGTGTATAACTTCTTTACTGCGAAAGCAATGTCCTGCGAAACTGACTCTCTGTTTTGCAATTGTATTGGTTATCTTTGGTAAGTTGTCGTATAGTACATTATTGCTTATATGTTGCTGCCATTTTACATTATTAACAACTCTTAGCATTTTTATATAGCACCCGTTTAACTTTGTTTCTAAATTTTTCAAAATTATTTGAATAAATTCTAACGTAAGAGCATTCAGAAAAACTTCTTTGTGTAAAAGTATATGATCTCAGTGTTTCTTAATTTATATTTTTAAAAATTCAATGAAATTTAAAAAATTTTTTTTCAAAATAAACCTTATCAAAGAGAAAACTACTTCTCAACATATTTATGAATAATTCTTAAACAAACTTCTGAGACATTTTTGGTTTGATTGTATTATGAAAGAATAACCACGGCAGAAAATCTACAGAGATATCTTTTACAATGTGACCTTCAGTAGTAGTCACTTCTCTTCTCACCCATATGTCGAGATTCCCACAATCTTCAACCAACTTCAAAGATACATCAATTGTTAATATCAGTTATTTTTATAGGTGCAACACAAGTAATTTTCATAAGTTTATAAAAAAAGTTTATGCGATTTATAGAAAAAATCTTTTCTACCTCGAATCTATTTCATCTAAATTTTTTTATGAAGAGTTTATTTTTTTCACCAATATTTTAGAAATAACATTTTGTTCATTTTGGGCAAATAGACTGCGTGCCCAACTAATTAACGTATATGCTTCAATTTTTTAGTGAAAGTCTCGGAATCAATGGCAGCAGTAGAGATAAGGTTCAAATTCGAGTCCAAAGACATAGGCCTATACAAAAGCCTGATTACCTTAAAAAACGATTCAGACCATAGTGATATCAGGGTTTATAAGATAATGATGGAAGCATTTGATGACAAAGGTGAACTGATCGTCAATATGTTCTGCCAAGTTAACAAATCTATCCATCAAACCATTCCCTTGGTGAGTCTTGCAATTATAAATTTTATTTTGTTCATACAAGCATGTCTATAGTGTTTACACGCTGTGACCATGGTGAATTTGTGTTTGAATGTGACTGTAAAACATCATTTGTATCTTTGTGAACTTATTCTCTAAATATTAGATCGAGAATGGAGCTGAAATCAAATTTATTTGAAAAGAATGAGTATAATATTTAATGAATATAAAATTATTTCTGAATTATATTAATAAAATCAATAATAATGAAATAGCAGGAAACTATAGTCATTCAAATAATCTTACATGTAATGGTTTTCTTAAAATGATTAAAACTGCCTTTTCACTTTAACGAAAAAAAAATTTAAAACTTAACTTTAAAAAATTTAGCACAACTTTTCACCGTTGGACTGGAAGTTGAACTTCCACTGGAGGGGCCACACCTGCTTCAGTGGCAAGTCAGAAAGCTTCATTCCCGCCTATCACACCCTTCACTACCCCATCCTTTTTAAACCTATGCTTGAAGGAAGCTTTGATGTATCTTTATTTATTATCATTGTTATCAGTATTATTTTTATTAAGATTTATATACCGTGCAATTTACTAACAGAATTTGCTTCAGAAGCTCTCAAATTAATATGCGTATTATACAAGCAATTTGGCGAAGTTTCTTATTTATATAATATTTACTTTCAATAATATCCTTGCAATGGCCTAATTGGGAATCATAATATGCTATTCATCATTTGTGTATACATTGTGTATACATATGCTTCATATTATATATTCAACAGTGTATATTGCTAATCACAAACGATTATGACGACTACCCCATGGTGATAAAACTGTATGGAACTGGGATCAAAAGGACCCACGAGGATGAATTCGTTTTTCGGGGCATGGTGGGAGAAAGGTGGAATGATATTAACCAATTATATTACTTCATCATGCTTTGAATTTTTCTTCATTATTTTTTCAGTCAAAACTTTGTCATCAATGTTCCTAATCGAACCCACCATAGGCTCAATTATTGGGTATGTCTATTATACCAATCTTATATCCTTTTAAAGAGTATAAGTTTTTTAAACTGGATTCAAAATTGTAGAAGTAACTATTGCGCAACCTAAAGCACTATTCATAAGCACCTAACTTCTTGAATAATTTCAGTTGATAGTTATATTTAACATTTTGTGATCCTAAAGACATATACAATATCTCTCAAAACTTAGAACTGTTTTTTCCAAGTTGTGGCAAGAATGACAAAAGATTATATCATTTATAACAGAAACAAAAAACACTATCGTTCATAAAATCACGAAGCTTCTTATAAACCTTTTATAAACATTAACAAATGATACACAAGCATTAAAAAAATATAATTGAAGTTTCTATCCTATAACTAGTTAAAATTAAATTTGAATTTATCATAGTAAAATCCAATAATCTGTCATTACTACAAAAATAAGCATACATATGAACGATAAGGTAAAGTCAAACTTGTACGTGGTGACAGGCCAGTCCACCGTACAATGCCCGCCTCTCGAATGTGTGGAATACCACTGCTTGGTCAGTTACACCCTTTTTTTATGTTTTTGCTTTTGGGGCAGATCGTTGAAATGGAATGTATTCAAGGATTTAATTTTTCATGTTATTATGTTTGTTTTTTTGTTTTATATAGCATTTTAAATGCCAGGTTTATCTAACTCATTGGAGCATAGAATTTTGATGAAATAATTTTATATTGCATTCACAACAAAGATTTTAACTTCCTAGATAACCCCGATGAGAAGTGGCGAGGAAACAGGGATTATAGCATTTGAAGCTACAGCTTCCCAGTTAGTTTCTTTAGTTTTTAAAATACCTTGAACTCCGAAGTTTTTCAAGTTTACAAAGTGTTAATTTGTGTTGCTTGGCCAAAAAAGTGTTATAATAATTATACAAATCCTTGTTTCATTTACATTTTCAATGCATAAGAGGCTAAATACGACAATAATCAGTGGTTTAAAGTCGGCTTGTCCTTCAACCTTCAGTTTCCTTCTTGAACCGTTTTTTTTTGCTTGGAAAATTTCATTTTTTTAAAAATTAAGACAAAAACTTTTTTAAAAATGTGCCTTTTGAGATCGTTTTTAGAATTTAGGAAATTCAAGTGAATATCTAATATTCTTCATATTTGAATTCCAGTTGCTTAAGCAATTTTCATTAATTAAAAATTTTTTTTACTCATTTTAAACCAAATTTTAAGAATAAGAAACTCGAATTGATACTTCCAGTTTAAAACCGTATTTATCCAACTTGAAAACACGCTACATCACCAGATTCCCCTTCGAAGATGACGACATACAAATGGAACATTCCCTCTACCCTCCTCATCAAAGAAACCAACCAGATTTGGAATGTGCCGCAAAACTGAAACATATATTGAAAAGAAGCCGACTTAACAGTTATTTAAATTATTCGTTATTGTATCAAAACGCTACTGAATCTAATTCAAAGCAACCAAATGATAATGAGAACAATCGAGAGACTCTTACTAGTATGCCTACCAATGGTTTCCAAAACGTAGATGGTTATCACACGGTGGAACCCAAGAAGCAGGCAAACGTAGCTGATGTCATGGGCACCAAGTTGACAGGAAGTGAAATTACTAACTTCCAAGTGCCAGCCCTCAATGAAACTCCCAAAGCACGTTTTGTGATGACTTCTGATGAGAACAAAACTCCTGTCACGGTTTCTAACTTTAAAGACAATGTAGAGATCGTAGCTGAAAAAATAAAAACTTCCATCTATAAAAATAATGAAAGTTTCCATTCAGAAGAAGAAACTGAAACCTTGAAGATGACTGGCGAATCTAACAGATTATCGACCAACTCATCTGATAAAAGAGATTTTACTAGTGCAACTTTGGATTCAAAAACAAAAAATATTTTTGATCAAGTTTCAAAAGATAATAATGATATAACAAAACATGACACAAACAACCAAAAGGATCTTGCGAATCATTTTTCTAGCGCAAACACAAACATGTCCTCCTTCTCCCAAAGTGCATACACCACGAGGCGCACAAAACTACGCAAGCTTCCAGCACTCAACCGCAAAGAAGCATCTTATAAACACCCTCAACCCACCACTAAGAGCAGCCATGGTACTTTAACTGTGTGGTTCAAGCTTAAAGTGATTGCAGAACCTGGACCTCCATTAGAGACCCTCAACATCAACGCCAATGCGCTGGTCATTACATTATTTAATTATCTATTCTCGTTTCTTATGATGGCTTGTCTACTATTGAAGATGAATACTTTGAGTTTATAATTTTTGAATCTGCACAGAAAAAAAACCTTATCAGCTTGACGATTCCCAACAATGCCAATCAAGCCATCGACGTAAAGGTTGAGTAAAAAAATCGTTGAAATATACTTTAACCTTTACATATCTCAGTTCAATTCTGAACTATCAGGTTGATATCGAGGGCGAAAATTTGATAGGAGAACCAACGTTGCATATTCCAAAAATGTCTTGTGCTTACTACCAATGCTGTTTCATCCCACATACTGCAGGGCAATCCACTGGCAGGTTGTATCTATTGAGTCTACTATAACAATGAATTCATAGTTGTTTCTGAACAATTACGAGTATTATTATAATGGCGTTACTTTAATTTAAGTAGAAATTGAAATATTCATATTTCAGAATAACAATGTACAATAAAAGAATCGGGGAGTTTTGGTTTCAGTTGAACTTCACGACAGAGGGAATAGTGAAGGGAGATTTGAACGCCGGAGGGTGCTTTATCGGACAAGAATTGATCAAAACGGTTTTTTTAATTCTATTCAACATTTTCAACCAATCAATAACGATAATGAAATTAAAGATTATCGTATTATTTTAACTAGTTCAATATCATAACTTGAAATTGGTCGTTTCAAAAATGTTCAACTTTATGATTAATGATAAATATGATGGGTTTTTTAGGTGGCTCTTGACAATCCTTCATTTCATCGCCTACTTCTTGTTCCCTTCAGCAATCTTTTGCCCAACTTCAGGTGCATTTTCAATGACGCTTTTTAATGTGTTTGACGTCTGTTTTATTATTACAACAGTTTCAATCATGTTATAATTTAACAGTTTTTAATCAAAGTATTAGCTTGGTTTAAATTTACCAATTTTTGTGAAAAAATTGACTTTTCTCCTATATCTGGTCAACAGATGGAATTTGGAGGCTGCGTTTTGGTTGGAAAGTCAATCCTCAACAACCATTGAGTACTGTTTCATGCCAGATATGATCAAGGATTACAATGGAATCATTGGCTTCCATACCGATATAGTTGGTTCAAAGACTTAGATGCGTTTCATCACTTCATAATATATAATATAGTTAAAAAGATTCAAGATGTTTTTTAATTATTTCAACAACCAAACATCAAAGGCTGGTGATTGGATTTTCGAAGTAGATGGTTTCGGGATCGACCCAGCAAAGGAGTGGAAGGAAACGATCAAATTCAAAACTGAGCCTTTTTCTTCTGCCAAGCAAATGCTAACGATTTTCAATAGCTCACCCGTCACTGTTAACGCTACTGTCTCTTTAGAAGCTTCACCAAAAAACGCAGGTTTTTTTGATCTTCGAGGTGCATGATCAATTAATTAAGATAATAAAATATCAATCCGAAGATGATGGACAAAATAAACTTCGTGTATTTTCATTCGCGGATGAATATTTAAAAGGAAGTTCTACATATAAAACTAGAGTTCCATCGATGCAAAATCTTATCATAAAAATCGAATTTCAACCGGAAGACAAAGCAACCTACAATGCATCGTGCCGAATATATCTTGAAAAGGAAGACAAGAGCAGTTGGAGCGTAGATAAAAATTTAACAATGCTTCAACTGGCTTTTGCATTGTCAGGCAACCCAATGGTAGAAGTGGAAAGTGAACCTTTTAAGACTCAACATTCATATAATACCATTCGCAATGACAACGAAAATAATAATGTCATAAATTTTGGTCTCAACAAAAATGAGTTAGAGTCTCAAAGTGATAAAAATGATATTGAAAATTTAAATTCACTTAACACCAATCAAAATTCCAACACGAGCTTCTCAAAGAAAAAAGTTTCCCAAAAGTCTCCAAGTTTGGATTACCAAAGTATTCTATATAAGCCCCAACCCCTCCTTTTCCCCGAAAGACACCAAAGTCTGCCACAGACACTCAAACCTCTACAAAAAACTAAAACATTAGATTTGGAGAAAAGATTTAATGATCTTATGAATATTAATAAAAGAGTCAACACTTCAGTTAAATATAAAAAGCCACAGTTGAAAACGATTTTAATTGAAACAAATCACAAGGAAGCCGTTCAACAACTTGTTAGTGTAGTCTGCGACTCTTTACACTTCCTATACAAACCTTCAATAAGTTAGAAACTATTATTTCTATCCTTCAAATTATACTTTAACCTTAATCACTTTTTAAGTGTTATTAACTACTGCTGATTGGTGTTATTCTTTAAATTACCTTTATTATTTTACATGTTATTAATTATTTGTCGCTTGGTGATAGTTTTCCTGCTCACATCCCGCCAGGCAACTACACGTACAAGTTGCTACACTATGGGGGCACACTGACACCCCTAATTGAGTTGCAAAGTGCGCAATGGCTGGATATTCATCTGGTCGATGTGCACGTGAAGAGCAGAGAAGTAGAAATTGTTTTTAATGTGGTTTTCAAACCTGCCGGACCTTTCAAGTTTGTTTATAGATATATAAATTCTTATGTTACTTTTGGTCTTAAAGACAGTTTCATGCCACTATAATAGTACTCGTTATTTATTTTTTAAAAACTTTATTGGCTTTCACGAAATATCTATATATCAAAAATTTATTAACCATATTTATCAATTAATCATCGGCCTCTATAGCTCAATGGTTGAACATTAAACTGATTATCTAAAGTTACCGGGTTCGATCCCGCGTGGGCCGACAATTAGCACCTGTTCCACAGCGTGTTTTTGCTACATTAAATTCTTAGCAATTTTTAGCTTTGATCTATAAGGAAAAGCGCTTCATAAATATCGCATTACATTACATTAATTAAATATCGAAATGAATAATTATTGGATTTGACAGAAAAAATGTGATTTTGAGCGTTGAAGACACCAAATTGGGAAAATTCTATCACCAAAATCTTTGCTTCTATAGCACTTGAATTCATCATAAATGATTAATTTTTATATTTTCTCACTATGTGAGGTTAGACGTAGAATTAGCTTAAGTTTTCAAGGGATTTATTGTTCGTTAACTTGTTTTATTTTTTTAGATGTTTTCGATAAGTAGTTTATAACAACGTTATTTAACCAACAATTTTTAGATTTTGTATTTATATTTTGCATTTAAAACTTGAATTTTTGAAATTTTTATTTAAACTTTACACTAAATTTGATTGCAAATAAAGATAAGCAATATATTCCTTTGAAAAAATTTAAAATTGAAACTGAACTTCAATCATAAGCATTTTTAACTAAATGATAATCTAAATATTTAAATAATTTAGAGAAAAATTATAAAAGTGGTACATGAAAAATAGCTATGTTATATGTACAAATACTCATTTGATCACAAAGCAAGAGTCATGTATCTGCAGTGAATGCTTCGATTCCTTCAGAAGCTCTGATGTCACCAGATTGAATGTACCCATTATCAATACTTGAATCATTGAAGCATTCCATGTTAACTGGTGTTTTAAAGTCATCACTACAGCTTGGTATTTTGGCTTCACTTTCTGTCTCCAAAAATGCTTCTTTTTGAATTTCAACCTCATTACCCTCTGGAGGTAATTCCTGTAAAATGATTTCTTTTTGATCAATGATTGGTATATTCTCAAATTCTTCTATTTTATGCTCCATCATGTCAACATTTTCTTTATCAGCAAAATCAGCTTGGTTATTCAAAACTTCCATACTTCCTAGCTCGCCTTCATCAACAAGACCTATTTCATGGAATGAAGCTACTCTGCTGACATCTCTAGATGTATCACTGTCATTCTTGTTGTTTGCAAGCATTTTCATCAGTTTTCCATTTTCTTTTTGACAATTTTCAAGCATTGTTTCAAGCTTCAGACATTCACGAATCAAATCTTCTTTTGGCATAGCAGCTAGCATATCAGCTCTTAATTGATCATAATCTTTTTGAAAGTCTTCTGAGATAAAGTTTTCATCTTCATCATCATCTTCTTCCTCTTCATCAGAATTTAAAAAATTATCTTCAGAGTCTAGGTATGATCCATCAGCATTATCATCATTGTCATCATTAGTGGATATCTTTCTCACTCGAGTTCTTATTTTAACAGGAGGTGTGTGGAAAGGACTAGGAGTATTTTGGGGACCATGATCTTCCATCAAAAACTGATTTGAGTTATATGGTGCTCTTGGCAAATGTAAAAGCTTCTGTGCATCAGCTTCTTTATTTTTTTTCGAAGAAGGCTCATCAACCCAACTATTACGTCTATGGTGTTCACCAGCCTTACGTTTTCTCCTGCATTTTCTACGTCTATTGTTTTGAGAAGTATTGCCTTCTTTTTTTTCATTGATGCTATTGTTTAAAGATTTATTATTTATGTCATTTGGCGGTCTTTTATTATTTTTATAATTTAAATTGTTAGAATTTTTATGATTCTTATTACTAAATCTTCTATTTTTAACTGGAAATGGTTTAGAAAAATGTTTATTTTTTTTCTGAGAAGAGTCTTCATGGCGGTGATGGTGATGATGATTATGATAGGAGCTTACAGGGTCTTTATGAAGATGATGAGTGTAAGTTTTCTCATTGCCATCAACAATTTTGTCAAAAATTTTTGCATCAATTTTAAAATTTTGGCTTATATTGTTATCATTATTGTTACACTTGGTTGTATTTTCAAACGTTTTATAAGCGTTGTTAGAAGTTACTAGATATTCTTGATCTCTGAAAAAATTTTTAGGTTTTCTGCATGAATCTAATTCGCAAAAATTTTTGCTTAGCTTTTCGTGAGGAGTTTCAAAGCTTTTTATTTCGTCCGAATCGATCTTGTCAAGACCCGTATCTTTTACAGTTTTTGAAATTTCCATAACTTTTTCAAATTCAAATTTTTGAAAAAAAGTTAACCTAATATAACACAAATTTTGGATTATAGTTTTCAAAAAAACAATAAATTATAACTCTTTTCGGGACAAAAACGACCGTGCGCATAACGTCTTAATAGGAAAACAACCAAACTCGGGCTTATATAGCCAGCATGACGTTTTAACACTGTGATTAAAAGTAAAGTGGTGTTAATTAATCATGAAACATTTTAATAAAATGTACAAAAATTAAACACAATAATGAAAAAAATGAAATTTCAAACCACTATTTTTATTCTACATAAAAGTTTATAACTATTTATGAAACTTGTTGGCCCCTATATCTCAATGGTTGAGCATTAGACTAATTATCTAAAGTTACCGGGTTCGATCCCGCGTGGACCGACAATTAGCACCTGTTCCACAGTGAGTTTTCGCTACATTAAATTTGTAGCAAGCGCTTTGATCTATAATAAAAAGCACTTCATAAATACCGCATGATATTACATTACATACCTAAAATTGCAATCGAAATGCAAAAATATAAAATTCTTGTTCCAAGTACCAATGGAAGCTTGAAAAAAATGAAATGGCTCAAAAGCAAGTAAAAGATAGTTGTTGAAAGTCTATGCTTCAAAAGAAGAAAGGTGGAAGTAGTATGCATAAATATGATTTATTGATTCAGCAATAACATTCATAGATAAATTATTTTTTAATTATCCTAGTTTTTTTATATTTTAAAATAGTCATATAATAAAATTAAAATTTTTGATTCAAAAATTTAACATAATTTTTAAAAAGAATTAATCTTCTGAATGAAAGTAGAATAGCTGACTGATCAGTGTTCAACTATATCAACTCCTTTGTTTAGTAAATTTTATTTTACAGTGAATAAATTTTTGTTTTAACCATAAAATTTTTGCTTTGATAAGTCCATAGATATTTATGGAATAAAAGTTATAAAAAGTGAACTCAAATCTCTAGAAATAATTCCTAAAACTATAATTTAATTCATTATTGTATTCGTTTATAAATACGCAACTTCATGCTTTGAAAAGACGCTTATAAATAAAGAGCGAACATTTTATGATAAGCTGCATTCCCTGCCCTACTCATGCCGTCTCTGCAGCTACCTACTTTGCAAACTGTAGGCCTTACAAATGAATCAGTATTGTTAATGGTAAAATTGAAGTTTTTTTTAAAGCATTAAAGCTTTTTTCAAACTCAATTCTCTTGGCAGAGGGGTGTTTCTGAAAACTTTCCAATATCGATGCACAACGAAAAGGGTCAAAACTAACGTTACGTAGTACGCTAATCAGAACGAATTGCCTCACTTAATAGAAAAAAATGGCGTAGATACAATTGGACCGACTTATCATATGAACATACATAATGCTCCTGTCTTCATGGGAATATACTTGTAAGTACGATTGTTTAGAAAAACAGCTTTAGTACAGTATTTATAAATTTATTATTAAACAATTATGCTTCTGTGCAGGGTTGGTGATTGTGAAGCTCACATTGTGAAGAGAGCAGCAAATCACTAAGTTCAATGAAATATTATTATAAAAGCTAATCATTATTATAAAAGTCTTAAATATGAAATGAACAATTTGAAGATTTTTAATGAGTACAACAGAACAAATTTCAAACATTTTTTGCGATAATCACAAAATTTCACCATACTAGATGAAAAATGCTTAATTTCGACATTAGTTTGATCGACCATTGAAAATTAAATATAAACTCTAGTGTAAGCTCACGCTTTTTTTTTATATATAACTCAATTTCCATTTTCACCTTATTGTATATTTTTATTTGGTTAAAAAAAAATTAAAAGATTATTGCAAGCTTTAATCACCAGTGTGACTCAAAAAACTTTTTTACTCTTTTGTTCCAATAAAATAGTCAAATACTATAGGAGGCATAACGTTTTTTATCCTGACCATAAAGATTGAAGCAGATTTTGACCAAAAACGTTACACCTTCTATTGTAAGCGTAAAGTGCTTGTCATCGTCAATCAAGTGTTTTATCTATAATTTTAAAAAACTATTGTATTTTTTTAGTTTTTAAAATTTTTTTTTTAAATAATTCAAAAATTTGAAAACGTTTTTAAAATCTATAAAATTGAAAAATAAATAAGAAAAACATAATTTTCCTATGACTGAGCAGTTAGATATATCATTTAAAACCTTTCGTAATCTTAGCATTTCACTTCTTCTACTGATGAAAAATTAGTATAGATATTTACGTACATCAGAATACTCTTTAAGTTTTATGTCATCTCAAAGAAAAGAAACGGTTGGTATATTATGACTGGACAACTAATCAATAAGTTTATAAATAGACTAATTAAAATTAGAATATGATTTTCAAAATTCTTTTTCATTTGTTATGCTAGTTGATCGAAAAATTGAAAAAACCATTTCTGATTGTTTTAAGTACTTTTGTAAGCAGAATAATAAAAGAAGCAATTACCTACCATACCTCTTCTCTGACTACATCAATGGTATCGGTTATCAAACTGTAAACTCACTTTCCAAGAAAAAAAGACCTATAGATTCTGACGATATATTTTTAATGAAGTTTGTTAAAGATGCTAAAGAAATAGTGGTGGATCGTAAAGTTAAAGAAATGCAACAGCTAAATTTGCTAATAAAGAAAAGACATGCTGTTAGTTGTCTCAGACGCTTCGAACTTTGTGGTTTTCCTCTAACTCCCTAAAACTAAGCTTGTTTTAACTTGAATAGTAATGTTGAGGTTTTAGAGAAATGAGAGTTTTTGAAAACTTATATTTCACTAGCTAAATGGAACATTAAATGAAAGTAATGATTTTTTGTTCTCATGTTACTTTTTTAACACTTGTTTGTGTGTTTAACCAGGCATGCTATAATTTGATTTAATACTAATGGCATAAAAGCATGGAAACTTAAAAAAATAATTAAATAACATTTAAAAATTGAGATCTACTGAAATTTTCATTAAATTTCATGTTAGGAGGTGGAGATTGATAAGAAGATGGCAGAAAACAGTACCCACAAAACTACAAATGTATGGTTATTGTTACATAAATATACAATGAAAGTCATGTTTATTAACTAAAAACATTTTTTACAAATCAGATTCTTTTCAAAAATATTTTTTTCACATAATAAGGTATACTACATACCTATGTCTATATATTATATAATTAGATACTAGTACAGATGCAGAGATGAAAGTATTGATGATTATAATAAGCATATCTATAAATAAATACACATCATTCGGATACACATTTTTTCAGTTAAACAATGAAGAATCAGGGAAGAAACACAACTCAGATAACAGCCCAGATGATCACAAATCTGATAAGAGATTACCTCGGAGAACATATAAGGTTTTTTGTGTGATTGTTCTATTGATCTTGATGTAGTGATACATTCATAATCTTGTATTGATTATGAATCATTGTAGGTTTTGGTCTTAAAAGTGCATGTTTTCATGCATATATTTAACTTTTAGAGATGTCATGATTAGTTTTTTAAATTATAATTTAAAAATTAACAAAATTTTAGATGTTATTTAACAATAAAATTTGATTTTTTCAATTTGGTTTGAATAAAACTTTTTTCAAATTTGGAATTAAATTTGTGTTTTTTAATAAATAACGTCATCTTCATCATCATTGGATGCATAATGATGATGACGATGAAAGTATGTAAAAATTTTCTTTCAATGCACACATTTATATTATATTTATGAGTTTGAGCTCATTTATAATAATAGAAAATATATAAATGGATTTATAAAAATATATCAACGCAATTCTACCAGAACCAGCCTGATGCCAAAAATATCAAAACAACCATATCCAAATACCTTAATGTGTCTTCCCAACCCACTATGAACCGACAAGTGACGAAAGAGCGCGGGAATTTGATAATAAATGTGATGAAGAAGGATGTGAATGGGACATCTGGTGGTCCTCTCAGTGGTTTCGTTCCTCCCAGACCCATCAATGACCAAAAGCACCAGTCTGTTGTGTTGAAATGATGTTTTTGATTCAATTTGAAGATTTTTTTTTATTTGTTTCAGGAGTCATCAAAAAAACTTCAAGTCAAGGAATGATGAACATAGGAGAGCTCTCGAAGATAACAACTATTCCAGGTCCAAGTCCCAACCTCGCTCCAAAGAAGTGCCCAAAAACTTTGAGAAAGAAGTTAAAGCTGATGGTTACAAGTCGGATGGAGAAGGTTTAGAAAGTTTTAAAAACTACAATGGAACCTCATCTAGGACCAAGAGAGGAAGAATTTTTTATGGAAATAACCCTAGACATACTGAAGCATCCAAAGAACTCACACATAATTTTAAGAGTACAGAAGATGTAGAAGCGAGAGAAGGAAATAAGAAGCATCAAATGAATATGCATAAAAGAGTTGATAATGATAAGAGGGATAGTAATCGGAGGGGTAGGGGATTTGGCAGAGAGAATCACAGGAATGATAAGAGACATGAAGTAAATAGAGGTGAGGGAGAAGAATTTGGAAGAAGGGGTCGAGGACATAATGACATGATGAAATCTTCACAAGCAACAAATGAGAATCAACAGGAAGACCTGAGAAACATGCTCAATGAACGATATGAGAGCAAGAGAGGATCTGGTCATAAGAACAAGAGAGGCAGAGGAAGCGCTTATGCAGGTGGTGATGCACCCATTTTAGATCAAAAACATGAAACAAAATCTGTTAAAAAGGACTTTCCAAAATCATTTGACAAAGTTGATGGTAAAGGTGATAATAAATACAGAAAAGATAATAGGAAAAAAGAAAATTTTCAGAGGGCACCTCGCAGATCATTTGATGAGGAAGATCGAGCTAGTGCCACTACAGATTTCAGAAAGAATTTCACGAAGGACACAGATGGTGAATCATTTTGTCAAAAATACACTTTCAAAAGTGGCAAGCAAGTCTCAGATAAAAGTGTGGAGTTTCCAGCTAAGCCAGAAATCTCTGCACAAGCAACTCAGAAGTTAACATCTATCAATGAAGTCTCTCAAAGTAATCCTAATCACCAAAAATCTGTTGGAGACAGTTTTGAGTCTTCTCTTGTAACATCTAAGGAAATTTCTGATTCTTCTCAGAAAATTGAGGGTGCAACTGAAAATAAAATTGAGGAAAAAGATTTAAGTAAACGAGAGAATGAGGGCAGTAAAGAAAATATAGCTATAAAAAAAGATGAAGATAATAAGGCGAATAAAGCTAAAAAAGAGGATAAAAGTGAAATAAAGGAAATAGATAAGAAACAAGATGAACTAAAGGAAGATTATGTAGATAAAAAAGAAGATGAAGTAAAAAATGATGATATATGTGTAAAGAAAGATGAATTAAAAAACGCTGAAAATAAAGATGTTACACAATCAAATAATGTGATGGTAAGTTCTCCAACAAATGAAGATTCATCAAGTAAATTACATGTAGATCAGAAAACAACAAATGATACGAAAAATATGATAGAAACCGCCTTAACACTAACTGAAGTTTCTGAAGAAGTAAAACAAAACAACCAAGAAATTATTGAAAATGTTGAAAAAATTGAATCGGCTGGCGAAAATGTTGTAGTTGCAGATAAATGGGAAGATAGGCTTTCATCAGAGAATCAAACTCATCGAGCAACTACTAATGGATCTGCTGAAGCCCTTTTGAATGAGGAAAAAAATAATGATGCTGAAAATAAAAGGGACGATGTAGTTACTAAAGACGATGTGAATAAAACTGAAGCTGTAAATGGAAATAATGATGGGAATAAAAAAGATGGTTCCGAAAAAAAAGAAGATGCTAAAACAGATGATACTGGTATAGAAGATATACACGATAAAGATGATTCTAAAAAAGATCAAGAAACAGAAAAAATTGCTACTCTTTCTGAAAGTAATGTTGATTTTACACAAAAGGATGATGCGGAGGGAGAAAACAAAACATCTACACAAAATGAGGCAATCACAGGGGATACAAAAGAAAGTGCGGTTGAAACAGACAATAGCGAAATCAAGAAAGAACTTCAAAGGGACGTAGCCCATGATAAAGTCGACAGTACACAAAACTCATCTGGAAAACTAATCAATAGTGATAAAAAAGCTACGTTCGATGGAGCTAGCTCACAAGAACCAAATGAAAATAACGAACAAAACAAGCTCACTGCCGAAAACAATGAAGAAGATAAAGAATCAAAGGATGTAACTCAGGTGAATGATGCATTGAAGAACGATAGTGAGAAATTAGATACAATTCCTAACGTTCAAGAAGCTACTCCAACATCAGTTACTAGTGAAACTGTGGCTGATGAATCAGGTGCAGCTGATGGCGATAAGAAAATTGATGCTTAGGTTTATAGTTAGAATGGATTTGAATTCCGCCAAATTTTACTTATGTTTATATCAATCGTGTTCCAATATTGTAGTCAACTACCAAAAACTACAATGAAGCTCTTTCGCCATGCTTAACTAAATATATATTCCTAGTGTTAAGGCTATAAAGCCATGCAGTTTAATTTTGATTATCATGTGGAATATAATGCAACTATTAGTTTTGCTTGCAAAACTTAAACCCCAGCTCTTTTCTATTTTAGATTCAACATTATTTGCTTTTGCTCGATTTTCTACTTCTATTTCATCTAAACTGACAACAGTAATCTTTCAGTCAAAATTGAAATGCGTATAGTAATAAAAATTTGGTATTCAAGTAGTAAAAGAGCTTCTTATGTAAGATCTTTTTATGATTTTTTGTATTATAATTTCGTCTCGATCGAATTTTTTTTTGGTTTTAGGGTTATGGTTTTTATCGACTTTTTGCTTACTCGTTGTTTCATTGTTCCATATAAATTAATTCTTCTCATCGTAGTCAAATTGTATTTGCTACATTTATCATGTTGAACGTTTTGGTTTCAAAGGTATCAAGTGCCTACAAAATTCTGAGTTTTTTCTAATGTTTCGGAAAAACTGCTGTGAGTTATAAAAAATTTTCGGGAATACAAAATTTTTTCGCAATTGATTAATAATCAATAATGACTTGCCTTATTGTCTTTTCCATGCAAAAAAAATAATCAACACATTAATAGCAAAATGTATTAAAAATTTTTAAATCGTTCAAAGCTAAAAAAAACTGTCTTTTTCTTATGAGTTTCTAAAAAACTACAGTTGTTGGTAGTTTTCTAAACCACTATAGACTGTAGATTTTGAACGAAGTCTTAGAGCTAAGAGCAAACTCTACTTTGTTGCATTTAGAAAATTAAATTAATTGCTGTTCTGAGGCTCGCTCAAATGTATACAAAATTAAAGGTTCTACAAGTTTGAAAACATTCGGCACAACCACATTTTTTCAAAGAA
This sequence comes from Pterobdella sp. o SKG-2022, assembly GCA_964035795.1. Taxonomy (NCBI): domain Eukaryota; kingdom Metazoa; phylum Annelida; class Clitellata; order Hirudinida; family Piscicolidae; genus Pterobdella; species Pterobdella occidentalis. Next base: position 4,486,262 of record OZ038323.1, on the reverse strand, counting down.
AAAATAGAATATAACATTAGCTAAAAATAAACACTTCAATTAGGAAGAAAAAATATATTGAAGATTTAACAACAGACCCCGTCTTTTCGGTTTATTGTGTTTTTAAATGTTAATTCACAGAATAATCACTTCAAAACTATGGTTTCTTAACATTATTAATGTTTTATTTGATTATAAATAACCTTAAAAAATCTCCAATCGTCAAACACACTTCGAAAGAAACGTAATTAAAACAAGGAAATTGAAAGGTGATTAATAACGAAAGTATTTAAATCATTGAATATTTAAGATAGAAAAAATTGCAATTGATGTAAATTATCGACCTTGGGGAAAATTATTTTTAAATAGTTAAATAAAACCAATTGAAGCATGTTAGAGAAGATGTTTAAAACAACTCAAAAAAGATCATAAATTAAAAAACTCAAACTCACAAACTTTTTTTTAAAAATTGATTAAATATTGTACATCTAATAACTGAAAAATTGATTAGAATAAAAATTATTTACAATTATCGTAAGATTTTGAACATGAATTCATCAAACTACCAAATTTTAGTCGTCTGAAAACATTTGCATTTACTTCCACACTATAATTATATTACAATAAACATCAAGAATATTTAACTCATAGAAATCATGTGACTTGCATTTCTAAAAGAGCATTAATAGAGGAATCTACATCATAAGAATTGCCTTCGAGAACCAGCTGAATCACATCATCTGCAGTGCTTTTGAACATGTCTTTTAATATGGCTACCTTCTTTTTAACCTCCTCTTTATCGATCTCTTCTTCTCCATCTTCCTCATCAAATTGTTCATCCATAAGATGTTTATCATCTGTCTTTATTTGTTTGTTGGCTTCTATGGGTTGTGAAGGGTCTTTGAGCAGAGGTGCTGTAGCTTGGTGGGATGGAGACATCTTCAAAAATGGTGCCTTCAATTTTAAGGCTTCTTGTGTTGGACTCTAAGAAATAATAACAATAATATTAATATTAAAACTAATAATCATCATCATTCTAGGTATTTTTATTAAAATATAATAAAATATGACAAAAGAATAACAACTTATTGGAAAATCATCAAAAATTCATATTGATTTTTAATATTAAATGAATCTCTAGCTTAATTTATAAACAATAAAAAAGTACATACAAGTAGTGTGAAAAGTAAGTTTATCTGTCCTTCTGTGTCGACTCCACTGAGACCTGACAATGGAAACCAGTGGTTTTGGTCATCCCCATGATAAACTCGTTCTGGTATTCTAATGGTAGCCCAAGCAAATCTAGTGTCAGGTGTGAAGGATTTCTGAGAAAGTGGGTGGTTGGTGAGATGCATGTTTTTATTATTTATAAGAAATATAGTATGGGAAAAAGCAAAATTTTATATAGTGTAAAATGTGTTAAAAAATAAGTTTTTGTGGTTTTTGTTTTGTGTTATCTTTTGGATTTTAGTGAAATTGAAATAAAGTACAATAGGGAAACTGAAGAAAAAACAAGAACCTCATCATAAATCTCTATGTCAAACTCATTGATCTCAGGAGATAGTAAACTGCAATGGATTTTTAGAAAAATGGAGAAATATACATAACTAAATTGAATTTTTTATTCTTTTAAGAAGAAACAACACTAACAGAATGATGACTTTGTTCCACACAGGGTTTTTGGCTCCATTTACAGCAGTAATTGTCTGGAAAGTAATCTCACCTATGTTCAACTTGCAATATGGATCCATACGGGTCAGCCCATAGTTTTTTGTTAACTGGGCCTTCAAAAATTGAAAATTCGTTTTGTGACTAAGCTTTCTCTAAATTTTATAAAATTTTGTAAATATAAAAAACGCATCGAAATTAATTCAAATAAGTTTAAACAGAAAATCAACTAATTGTATTCAAAATTTTGTGACAATCACCTGCATTATTGTAATGCTCAGTCGGATGGAGTTTCTCAAATACTGATCAATTCTCATTTCTGAATCACAACTCGTCAACAACGCATCATTGAATCTTGGAATGTTTATTCTCAAAAAATCATCTGGCAGTTCACCAACTACTACCTTCAAAGTTAACGGTGTTAAACTTTTATTAAAATGAATCCAAACTAACAAAAAAACAGTGAATTTTATTATTTACTAACCATACTACGTCTATCAATTTTGTTTCCTAAAACTTCTTTAGAAGCCATGGTGTTTTATTAATTTAAAAGCGAAACTAAGTAAATACTCTTTTTTAGATAAGTATTTAATTTGTATAGCGACCTAGACGTTTAGAAGCACTCTGCTATAAACTGTTTAAAATTAAATATTTTAGAGTTTTTAAAGATAACAAAAAATAAAAAAAAAATTGAGATTAGGAGGAGTTCCAGAGAGCAAAAGCAAATTTAGCATAGGAATGAGAAAGGGTAGAGAATCGTAGGCCAGCATGTTTAGAAGATACTATAAGGTTAGAAAGACATAATTTTAAATAAAATTAAGATATTTCGTACATGAGATAAAAAATTTTGTAGAAAGAGCGAAAGTGAAGAGAAAGCTAGTAGAAATCAATGAGAAAATTCAGAAGAATGAGACCAAGCGTGCAGCAGAATTTTTCAAAAACTTTCTGGCTTTAGTACCAACTCTTAAAATTTCATTTCAAAATAATGAACAGATGTAAGCACACGTATTACAAAACAAAATCTTCAACTATGAAACAATAAATTTTTTAATGTAAAATTGAAGCTTATAGCGTGGACTAGGTTTTTTCAACCCCAAGCACCCTAGTCCTGGATGGGTGCTTTCCAGGTTTCCATCAAGACCATACAGCTGTAAAAGAGCTTAGCCGCTCTCACAAAATCGGTCCAAACTTTCGAGTGCCAGAGTGGTACATTTTTTGAGGCAGGTAAAGAGGTGAAGGTTGAACTAGGCTTTCTGCAAATTAGTCGGCAAGCCCAGATCAGGGTTATCTGGCTTCAACAACGCGTTTTTGAATACTTACTCTTAATTTTTGAAAAATGAAAGATGCAGATTGGGCAAGGAAAAGCTCATAGACAAGTGGCGATGCTTAAGAGCAACATAATTATAGGAGACAGATGGAAATTTAAAGACCTTCTTTTAGAAGCTTTTACAAATGAAGCAGCTGAGTTCGGAAACATTAAATGACCCACACTAATAAGAACTAGGTCCTCAAGAAAACCAGATTCTAATGAAAGCAACCAAGGCAAAAAAAGACCAAGTAACTAATCCAAACAGCCCTTTACATGGCATGTGTAAGATCAGTCCAAAGGTCTGCAAGTCAAGCTTAGAAAAGACTAAAAGAAAGCCAAGACTGGAACCATGGTAGTGCAGGGAGGAAAATTGATAAAAATTAATAATTGTTTTCAACTTTTATTTTTTTTAACTCCACATGAGCCCAGTTCACAAAAAGGATTTTTTGAAATGAATAATTCTGGATCTCAAATCACTGGTTTCCTGCATTAGCGCCTCTGCCTCTGATGTTTTGTGCTGGGTTGGCAGAAGATGTTTCTTGCAAGTTAGGGATGTGAGACATATCCTGTTATATTTGAAAGATTTAATTAATGTTCATCCAAGCCAAGGTGAAAAAACTCAACAAGCTATAATACCAAAATCTTATATGACAAAAATAATAAACTAAAATAAATTATAGACAGTAACACATATTTAATTTTCAGCCAAAGTAAAAACTGTTCATTGTTGGTACAAAAAAGGTAATTTAATTGAGTACAAAGGTTTGTATTAACAAAGTAACATTATCAACTTAATAAAATTATCTTGTGTTCAGAAAATTTGCAGTAACACATATTTAAAAGCATATTTACTAGTTAGCTCAATACACATTCATTCAAGAGAATTTAAACAATGATATGTAAATTAAAAGACAAAGGTTTTTATCATATTTTGAATATCTTAAAATAAAAGCTCTCAAGTTTTTTAAAAACACAATTTAACCCACTGAAATAAATAAAGATATTACATAGAATTTTATAATCAAACCTATTGCATAAAAAATAACACAAATTCCAAGAAATAATAATTTTAAGCTTTAATAAAAGCTAACCAGAAGTTTAAGCATTTCCTTTGTGGTCTCATCGATCTCAATGGTATCTTCATCCACAGCAGACCTTTCTGGCACGTAGTTGTCTCTTCTCTCTCTTTCCTCTTCTTGCAACTTGATAGAAATTCCTCTCACAGGTCCCTTTTGGATTCTTTTCATCAAGTGAGTGACGAATCTAAAATTTTTTGATCACTGTTTTAGATCAATTTCTGAAATCAACGTCAAAAAAATGAATTTGATGAAGGTAAAAAACCAATACCCCGCGATTTTGTTTCGGAGTCTCTTGGTGGGAATGATGGCAATTTCCTCACATAGTCTCTTGTTAGTGTGAAAATCGAGAGTGAGTTTTGGATAATATTTTTCAATAAGCACTTTAGAGGCTTTCTTTACGGTTTTTGTACGTACTCTACCCTGCATTTATATGAATAAGTGTTTAAACATTCTAAAATGAATTTCAAGTAATCCGATGAGTATACGACTGCCGTATTATAATGCTTTTTTGTATTGTATAATGTAATTTAGATAAAGTTCATTAATAGAAATAATAAACTTTTGTTTAAAAAAAACATTTGAATATTCCTTTAAAGAAGATTGTAAAGATTCAAACACGAACCATAATTGCTGAAAGCAACTTCAAAACAAATCTTGAAAAGGAAAAAGAAACTTAGCGATAATTTAAAATAACAAACAAACAGAAATTATTTAACGACTTGTAAAGTTATAAATTTTAAATAATCTACGTGAAATATCATGAAGTTGAATTTTGAAAAACTTATTTAAATTTTTCAAAATTTTTTCATGTCCATTCATCGTGGACCTGAACACCAAACTTTGTCACTATACTTACACTCTATATTATTTTTTATTGCAATTACACTATTTTTCACAAAATTATTTCTTTTTTAAGAAAGTTTGATTTTAACCCTTCTGCTTTAGTTTTTTGAGTTAATTCGCATTTTAGTACATATTTATTTCTAACCGGTGAAACCTGAGAATGTTGAAAAATGTATAAATACATTACACGAGTTTGAATAAAAAAAGTTATCAAAGAATTGCCTTGTTTCGTAAAGTTTTTGTGTAACACTTAACAAAAATTGGATATAAGAAGTTTCTGATGAATAAGAAAAGTAAAATCCAAGCTTCTTCATCCTGCTTCAGTTTTTGTGACATTTCGTGACTCCACACATGTCACTAAGATTTTATGGTGTGAGTCGAGAAGAAAATTGATTAAACTTTTATTAAATTACCCGATTTATTTTAAGTAAATGATTTAATTTTGGTACTGATAATGTCTTTTTAATGAACGTGGTTAAAATGACCTAAAGTAAATATTTAAAAACGTTCAAAAATTTAGTTGTTTTTTATTTTTAAATAAATGATTTGCTTATGAAAAAACTCAATACTTTTAATTTTAAAAATTGCGTTGTTCTAAATATACATTTTAAAAGAAGAAAACTTCTCAAAAAACTTTGGAAATTAATTTAAATTACTTAAACGTGATCATGCTCAAACTCACAAAATGTAGTACTTTATTGCACGATAAACTGATCTTGAAGATCAAAAATTTGATATAAAAACTAATGCAAGGTATTTAATATCCGGATAGATTAGAAAGATAATTTAATATACTTTTTAGACGGATGCTAAACGTTCATACAAGCACACCACTGTGAGAAAGAACTCTTTAATGTATATATTGTTTATTATATTTACTAAGAATCGAATATTTATTTTAAAAATTTAATTATGTTTCATAAACATTTTTTCAGTTTTGAAAATCTCTCTTTTAGAAGTCGCTTCAAATTGAGGTTTTGATTGGGCGATTGATAGGTTCCATTACAAGGGAACAGAATTACACTACGTCTATTTTTGGCTGAAATTCTAGATTGAATATAAATAAATACCCTTAATAGATTGATGAAAAAAGTAAATAAGCATGGTAAATTATATACTGCGTTTTTCAAATCGATCAACGTCGTTTGATCATACAGCGAGTTGAATTAATAGTGACGTCAGGGAGACTTCCTTGGATCACTGGAGCATCAGAGACGATAATAATTTTTGGTTAAATACTTTTTATCAGGGTTAAAAATTATGCACGCAAGACAAAAAATGATGTTTATAGGTCCAAAAATGCATATATAAAAATTCGGCGCGTGTGTTCACGCTATATATATCGGAACACCACGAGAACAACAAAACATACAGAAAAACTGAACCAAAAAACTCAAATACACCAACCTATGAAAAACACACAAATGGATTAGAAGTAAACGTTAAAATGTTAAAATACCTGCGCAACAAATCGCTAGAGAGCCTACAAAGCAACATAGAATCCATACCAGTATCCTCAGCCTTCCTTGGAGGCATTATGGGTAGCTTAATAATCGTTCTAGGGGTCTTTGGTAACGGATTATTGATAATGGTGGTGTGGAAGTACCCGCCTTTACGGAGGGCTTCCAATCTCTTCGTCGTTTCCATGGCAGCTTGTGACTTGTTCCACTCTCTCTTGGTTGGTGTGCATGTTATGTTGTTGCTGTTTCCTTTGCAAAATTGTTATGTAATATTATTTATTGTTTAGTGTATTTTCTAATATATTTTTGATTTATGATTCATTTTTTTATTTTCATTTATTCTTTTTTTTGTTTCGATTTATTTTTTATTATTATGTTTTTGATTTTTCATTAGATATACTCATTTTGCAATAAATAATTAAATTTTTACGCTCCAAGCTGCTTATCATTTATAATTATTTCGTTTTTTTTTTTATTTAATACACACATAACCATCGGATTCTTACAAAAAAAGGTTATTTTTTAGACACTTTTTGTCTTCAATGCATGAAGCCGCCATGAAGGAATCAAAAATGATATTAAAAAAAAACCTAAAAACCAAAATGCTACACCAACCACTATCGATAAAGAATTTTTAGGCAACGTTCGAGTGTTTTATAATTAAATAAGTGTTTACACTAGATTGTTAATTAAAGTGCTTTTAGTGCTATCCTGAAAGAAGTTTTCATTCAACCTAATAAACTTTAAAATTTCTATTAAAAAAATTATTTCTAGTTTTTCAACAGCATGTAGATCTTTATAAAAAGTCGTGTAATCTGAAATCCCAAGTTTTTTTAGATAAATCATTGAGTAATATTTAATGTTTTTTATCTTTCGCAATGATATGTGAGGTGATGAAGAGCTTTCTGATTCAATAAATTTGATGATTTTTTGTCTTTTTTTGATAGAAAAAAAAAACATATTTTTTATTTATATACTTCGATTTTCATCTTAGTTTTTTACCAATTTAGTCAGTTATCAAAAACGATCTGCTTTTGTTTATAGAGCATTTTTTAATTTTTCAGTGAAAAAGTAATGTTTTCTTTTTGAAAATCCTATAATAACGTGAAAAAAACATCAAAGTTTTGGAAGCATGAAAAGTTTTTAAAAATATACGTGGATAATTGACTAAATAAATAAGGATGTTGCGACATTTAGTGGATAATATTATAAGAATTAATCTATTCAACCAAAAAAAAATAATCTATTTTTTTAATACAGAATTAAAAATCTCCAAACTTCCAAAATTAGAAAACGAATGAGACATTTCACGAACTCATTCGTTTTAACAATTTGAAAAAAAGTCAAAACTGAATAAATACAGGGAAAAAATACATACCTAAAAGAGAATAACAAACAAAATGTATATGGTCAGCAGTCGACACTACGTGCCAAAAGGTTTCATTTGGGAATATGAATTACTTCCGTTGTATGAAAGCAGTTTTTCAAAAATTAAATTATGGGACAAACTTGAAGAATGTTTTTTATATTATTTATTTTTAACCTATTTTTTTAACGTGTCTATATTAATTTCAAAAACCTAATAAATAACTCAACAATATATTATGGATAGCTAAAGTAACCTGGTACGAAAAAATTTAATTCAAGCGCCTTTATTACTTGAATGAAACTTAACTCAATAAAACCCAACACCAGGTCCGACCTCTGTACATCTACTCATACATCCAACAACACTGGACATTCGGCCCTCACGTCTGCTTGTACTGCCTCTTCTGCAGCAACTTCGCCATTCTCAGCAACATTGTGCACGTTGTCGCCATTGCCACTCACCGCTACTTCATCATTGTTCATCCAAGGGTATCGAGGCTTTTCAAGAGAAGACTCGCTGTGTTAATGATGCTGGTGCTTGTGTATGTTGTCCCGTTTGCTATGGTTTTTGGAAGGTCTTGGAAGTTTCTGTCGAAGTGTGAGAAGAATTATTCCAAGTGTCATTCTGAAGCTGATTGCTTTCAGATTTATCGCAAAAAACTCTCTTCTAAGACCACTTACGAGAATTGCGCAGGTTGGAAGCAATATTTAAAACGTTATATTATACACAGGTGCAGTAGATAAATAAGGAGTTTAATTAAGCTTTTTTGAATTTATTCTTTCCACAGAAAACACCGAGTGTCGACCCCTAATGATGGGTGTGGATTTATTTTTCAACCATAGAATCATGTTTTGCTCATTCATCCGTCGCAAGGAATCTGCAAATCCTCCTTCTTTTTCACTTCACTACATACCTCCACCATCAAATATCTCATCGACCCCAGCAATTGAGTCTAAACTATTTTTCACAAAATCTTTTCATGAACTATTTCATTATATAAAATCTATTTTCTTTACACGTATTTTCCCCATTAAGCGATGTTTCGAAGAAAAGGATTACCTAATGAACAATACATCAAGCACAATTGGAAATTTGAATAGTAAAAATATATTTGGAAAAAGCGAAAACAGCTTCAAGATTGTGATGAATGACTCGACGTCAGATACGAGCAAATCTGAAAATTTCAAAAGAAGGAAAAAAGTTTTATCGAAACTGAAATTTATTAAAATAAAAAATGTGTCTCTAGAAAATACACATTCTAGTGAACAAATCATAAGGAAAGAAATGGAAAATTATGTATTGCCGAAAAGTAATTATTCTGGAAAAAGAAATAATCAAAAGTTTGAAAATAATTCAAAATTTTTACCCAGTCAAACTTCAGGTCGTCTTTTTACCATTTGTCGCAAAATAATTGGACATTTTGTTAGACTAATTATAAACTTAAATGATTATAAAGAAAAGAAATTAGTCATTACAAAGATTCAAAATCGAAAAAGTTTTGGACTTTCTTCAATAGAACAGAAAACAAACACTGAAAGAATGATGAACAGTTTTGATGAAAATGAAAAAATCCTGAGAGAAAAATCTTCTATAATCTGCTCAATCAAAAATTCTTCTAATAATACATCATGGGATCAAAAAGTATCAAAAGTTTCTAAAAATAACTTCACATCATTACTATCCTCAATCTTTTCCGGCTTACCCTTATCATTTTATGTTTATATGTTATCTTACGTTCATTACTTCTCTCCTCAAAAAGAAGCCGTGATAGTGTGCGTAAAAAATGGCATCCAAACCTACAAAAAGATAAACCATGCATCATTAAACCTTACGATAGTTCCGTTAGACGAGCATCACTATTTGAACAAAATAACAACATCAATATACCATTCTGAATATTCAAAAATAGTTTCTATAAAAAACCTCACGGAGATACTACCATGCTATTTAGTGCAAGCATTATCACCTCTTCAAGACTACAGGATCAAAGGAGTTTATCAAAAGACTCTGTTCTTGCTTCTTGTAGTATCGTTTCTTTTTTACTGCTACTTTAGAATCTACCACCTGGTTAGAAAAAGAGGCACACAACTTAATTCTCTATCGAAAGGCTACTCAGGCAAACGGGGACCCAGGCTCAAGCAAGAGCTGACCATTTTAAAGACAGTCATCGCTGTATTTCTGTTCTTCGTTCTGAATCATTTGCCCGTATCTCTCTTGCAGGGGCTCGACCATAGTTTGACGGCGCCTTTCCCCTTTTACGTAGTGACAGTGATGCTTTTATGGATCTCTACTGCTTCAAACTGGATCATTTATGCACTGATGAACAAACAATACCTCAGAGGCTACCGATTTTTGGTCTTTAGATTCAGGCTTAGAATGGTGCATTACAACAAGAACCCTTTGCTCAAAGAGAACTTGTCTCTGCATCATAGGATAGGCTACTCAGTCTGCAAAAGAAAGAATCTAACGGTTGGTGACGCGGAGTGTGTAGGAAATTTGAAACATAACACGAGTTCCCAGCTGGACTCTTTATCTAAAAATTCTAATGGCAGATTTGATTGGAACCATTCTAAACGCATTGGATAAGCATGAAGGCAAGAAGAAAAGTTCCACTTTGAAATAAGACTACAAAGCTTGAATTGAACTGAAATGTGAGAAACGAGTTTAATTAAATGGTTTTTTAGGTCATAACGGCATCTTGTATCTTAATGCATTTTATTCCTTAAAAACTCCAATTCAATTTCCATACTGCAGTTTTAAAATTTCAATTTCATTTTTAACTTATTGTTTCATAAATTTCATTTAAAAAATGCATTTTTAAAACATGTATTTGAACATCTTTAAAACCGGTGACTACCTAAAAGAACCTTAATTTATCTTATTTTTCTTCATGTTAAAAACTTAATTTCAATGATTAATTACACGCGGATTTTTAGAAAAAAAGACTAGAAAATGATTGTAATTTATTAAACAAAACCTTAAGAACCGGTGCATAAAATTTTTGTACATATATTACCAAAAACTAAAAATACCCATACCTTTAATTTTTGTCATTATATTTGACGTCGCATCATTTATCAATTTTCCTTTCAAACGAATATCCTCCTTGACCTTCAAAGTCCGATCAAAAGCTTGGATGTTTGTGGCATAAGTGGTTTTAAAAGGGGTGTCAACAGTCTAGGATTCGTTGTTTGCTTGAGATTCTGACGCTATAGGGATTTTTAATTCGTTTTATGTTCTATATGGGATAATTACTATATTGTCGCATTTTTATTTTGCTTTATTTTTACGTATCTATACTTGTGAAAACTTATAAATAACTTGGAACACTTCATAAGTATTGTATATTTGACGGATAAGTTGAAAATAATCCTGATATTATAGGGTTTTTCAATTCAATTCAAAATCTTTGCAATTGCTTACCAAATTTTTGCAACTGACTTTCAAATCATTGCATTTGCTTACAAAATTTTTTCAATTGATTACCAAATTTCAAAAAAAATTAATTAAAAATAAATTAAGTTTGAATATTCAAAAAATAAACGAAATTTTGTAAAATTTTATTTTTCAAGTTCAAAATAAATTTTTTAAATTGAAATAAAAAAACCGAAATAAAAGTTTTTTTGAGGTATATCTTGAGCTTCTCTCTGAAAAGTACCAAGTACCGTGTTGTTAGTATTCGCGGATTATATATAATCAAATATTTTGACAGTTTTATACATATATTTGCAGTTTGATAAAACTTTCAAGTGCCATAAAGTGCTGTTCTAAAACTTTTAAAGCCATCTGAAAAGTATAGAAACGCCAAAAGAAAAGGAAAGATATCCCCTCCAAACCACAAGCAAGCTGATTCGCCTAGTTAGTATGAGTACGATGTCAGCGAAGCAACTTTGAATATGTCAAAAAATAGTTCTGTCTACAAAACATATACAACAAATTTTGAGCCTTTCGAAATTTTTTCAGTGTGGGAGACGTAAACGAGTTCCGTGGACGAGTGTTTGGCACCGCGAATACTAAGAACACGGTACTTGGTACTTTTCAGAGAGAAGCTCAAGATATACCTCAAAAAAACTTTTATTTCAATTTTTTTATTTCAATTTAAAAAATTTATTTTGAACTTGAAAAATAAAATTTTACAAAATTTCGTTTATTTTTTGAATAATCAAACTTAATTTATTTTTAGTTAATTTTTTTTGAAATTTGGTAATCAATTGCAATAATTTTGTAAGCAAATGCAATGATTTGGTGCGCAAATGCAAAGATTTGAAAGTCAATTGCAAAGATTTGGTAGGCAATTGCAAAGATTTTGAATTGAATTGAAAAACCCTATAACTACTTTATCATTTTTAATTATTTTTGTTGTTGAAAAATAAAAAATTTTAAAAATTTAAAACTTTACTTTCAAATAAAATATTAAAAATTGGAAAATATTTTAAAAATCAAATTAGTATTAAATTCAACACAAAACACTAATTTCAAACTATATTAAAACTCTCATTATGAACTGATGTTTATATCGCTTGATAAGGTTAATGCAAATCGAATAAAAATTTTAAAACTACATGCAAATTCAATAAACTTTTAAGTGGCTGTTTTCTTGTTGAATAGTTGTTTTAGGTCCAAAAAATAGTAATTTTATTTTACCAAATTAAATTTTTAAAAATATTGACGAAATACTGACGTGGGAATAAACAAAAATGGATGCAAGTTTTACGATCTATTGATTTCATCAAACGCTTTTACTGGCTTGAAACTCGTTTTTTTTTTGGAAAATTTTAATTTCAAGATGGCTCGGTATGTGACGATTTTATCAAAAAGGACATAATTTTATGCCTATTTTGAAATTAATTTTTATTTTTCTACACCCTTGTGCGATTGTCATTTGTGATTTCACAATGTAGTGAGTTGAACACTTATATATCAAAATTAACTTCGTTTTGCTGTTGGATAATAACTTATTGTAATAAAGGTACAATTGATTAGAAACGGCTGTGGTATAAAGCGATACATTTATTTGTGATAGAATTATATTGTTATTAGTATATTTCCTATGTGCACCGTTGTATTGTTGTCAATTCTGACAGCGAAACGTACGATGTAGATAGAATTTGTAATATACTCTTTTCTGCTCATTAGTAGTCTTTATAGAATTCATTTTTAACCCTGATAAATCTTGCTGTAACTATTTTTATGATCAAAACTTATTTTTATTAGAGTTACCTCCTTATTTTAATTTTAAACCAATTTTCTCTATCATATAAATTCCTTTTCATTTTTTTAATTATTTTCTATTCGTGTTCATCTCAATACATCTTTCTAAATTGAGTAAAGATGAAAAAACAAGATAAAAGATTTTCGCGGAATATTTTTTAATAGAGAAAACTATCTATATTTGTTAAGAAAACATTTGAACGGTAATTTTCGATAGCTTACTATGCATCATCATCATTATTACTAATGAGCGGTTTAAAAATCATCGAAAAATATAGTTTGGAGTACTTTTAAATTTAAAAAAACTAATTTTGAAATTGAACCTCTATTGAGGGTCTAAAACTAAATATAAATAATTTTTGAAATATGTAACGTGTTTATTAAAAATTAATTTAGTGATTTAATATTTATAAAAAAAAGAAATTAATCTAGAATAATCCATAGCTTTTGATATATTGACACTAAGTATTTAAATATATTGTTCTCGTTATTCACTTTAAGAGTTTTTTTTTACAGATGTAGGAAAAGCAAAAAAAAGATATGGTGAGTGAAGAGATTACTTTTTAAAAATTCAGCATCAAATATTAACTGAAAAAATTAGACAATCATTCAAATTTTATCATTCAATTCATGACTTTATAATCTGTATAATAGTTCAAATGATTAAAAAAAACTTGATTTATATTTAATGCTGCAGAAAAAAATAGTGCGCTGTATATAATATAAAAACTCCCAAAAACCCCTTCTAAAATTCTAGGCTAAATCACCGTTTGCGTATATATTTCTAAAAATTATCTTTATGCGTTTGTGTCTGCCATTAATTGACATATAACAATGACATTTAATAATTACCAGTTTTCTCATTTATTAATACACTGCCAGGTTTATGTATATGGGTTTTCAAATTTGTGTTCCAAATGAATAGTTTAAAAGAAAAAATCATTTGAAAAACAGTTTGATAACTTACAAATTATTGTCGAACATTAGTTAGATTTATATATAGGTATTTTGAATTTATGTTCAATTAATTTCTAAGTGATCAAAAGATCTTAAGACTGTAGGTTATAAAGTCGATGTAAAGAATCCATTCAAGAAATTTTTATAGTTTTTACAATAAAGTAGTAGTAGTAGTAGCAACAGTAGTAGTAGTAGTAGCAACAGTAGTAGTAGTAGTAGTAGCAACAGTAGTGGCAACAGTAGTAGTAGTAGTAACAGTAGCAGCAGTAGTAGTACTAGTAGTAGTAGCAGCAGTAGTAGTAGCAGTAGTAGCAGTAGTAGCAGTAGTAGTAGTAGCAGTAGTAGTAATATCATAATCTTTGTTCTTTCTCAAGCTTAAGCGCTTTCTTTAATAATGATATTTTCCTAAAAATCCATTACTATTACCAACCCTACCATACTAATACTTCTAGTACTACTATTCATTATTACTGTTATTTCTAATATTCACTTATAAATAATTAAAAAGTAAAAAAACTACTAATAATAGTAGCATTTCTATGTTAAATCCAAACACTAAATCATTTGATAGTCAGCCATACATCCGAAAAGCTTCATGAGATCAATGAAGAACTAAAATCATGTTTTTATGAATTCCATTTGAATTTCACAAATATCAAAATGTCCAAATTTTGTTTATAAAAAGTTTAATTAATCTAACTAGACTGATATTATTTTCAATAAACTTGTTAAATATTTTTGATCTTGTTACAACACCACCCTCAACAGCAAGTGCAAAAGAAAACCCCGCAAATTGAGTGGCTTCAATTTATTCATGTCAGCCTTCATGTGCTCCAACAAGACTGCCTTCACCAACAGAAAAGAGATGTTTAGACAGGGGGTGAAGGCCTGGAATTGGTATGTGATGATGGTGATAGTGAAAGTTAAAGATGGTGGAAACAATGGTAGTGGTGTAAAAAGGGAAAATAAAGATGTGTTGGGTTAATGTGAAAGGTGCATGTGTGGTGGAATTGTGTTGGTCATGGTGCATTGCTAGCTGCGATATTGTGATGAAGATTATGATGGTTTGATAAGATAGATGTAGGGGTGGTGATGTGCATAATAAACTGGTAGAGCAATAAACTAATTATCTAAAGTTACCGGGTTCGATCCCGTGTCGGGCCAAGTTCGCATTTGTTTCATAGCATGTTTTCGCTTCATCAAATTTGTAGCAAACGCTTTGAACTATACATAAAAGCGCTATATAAATACCAATTTACATCAAATTAACATTTAAAATAGTAATGAAAATGTAAAAACATGGGTTGCATTGTGTATGTGACAAGATGAAGACGATGATCAGGGGGACGACGGTAGTGGGATAACCACACTAACAATGGCGATAATAAGGAATTTGACTACAAAACAAAAATATGCAACAAAAAGCAAACTAAAACTACTCTAAATTTAACAAACGCGCAAAAAACAAGCGAAATTTTCAATTCTGAACGAATGAAAACAATTGGTTTTCTAGCCAACACTCATTTATCGACCGCTTTCATCTGTTTATCATCTTTTCATACAGTTTCTATGCTTATTTTGGATTTAAGTTATTGTTGTTATGCATCTATTATAGAAGTCATTTGAATTGCTAAAACTAAGTTTTTGATAATTGATTGGTATTCATAGTACCTGTATTTTGTCACCTGTTATCTCTGAACAGCGTTTTTTTTATTGATAATGATTAATTTTTTTTATTATTTTACAATATAATTTATAATATTCATTAAGATCATTATCATCACTACATTATTAACTATTTTGGGTTAATATTATTATTCCTATTGAATATATTAAATGTTTTTGTTAATATTTGTGTATCTATTTATAATGTATTATTGTTAGCCATGTTATTAATTAGTGTTTTCCTCCGTCTTTTTATTATTATCCATTTTATTGGAAATATTTTAATTTCTATTATTTATATTATCATTACCAATTGTATTATCTATATTATTATTTTTGTTTTTTATCTATATTATTATTTTTATTGTTATGATTTTTATTATATAAATTAATGATTGCAGCTTGGGAGAACAAAACCAGTGTTGCTGGAAGAAGAAAGCCAAACAAAACAAATAAATGTGAAATAAATACAATTTTTAAGCTAAAAAAATATTTTTTTTCGTTAGTTATAGTAGAGCTTCATTAAAATAGCTTAAAAAACAAAATGGTGTCATATGGATACATAACAATTTTAACGTTTACCCAAAAACACATTTTTACAGAATTTATTCTTATTAAAACAATGTTTAAATTCTAAGATTTTTATAATAAATTTGAAAAATGTTTATATAATTTGAAAAAATTCAAATTTATATAAAAGAAAAATTTACAGAATAATTCATAATAAAATGATAGCGTTGACAAACACTTCGAGATCAAAATGTGAAGACATCAGAACTTGACAATCTCATTTGCTGAAAAAATTCGAAGCCAAAATATATCTAACTAATATAATATATAAGAGGACAAAATGGTTATAGAGCTGTTTATCTTCCTCTAACCGAAAAGAAAATGCTAAGTAATTGAAGATTTCAGTTGGAATTCAATGGGGCAATCAGACTTATTTACATTAATTTTGATTGAGTATGAGGATGAGTGAACTATTAGCTTTTAATCAATAACAATTTAACCGAATATCAATCAAAAACTGCTATAAAATACTTTAAAAGTAATTCACTGTGAACATTTTACAAAATTTGTGAAAATTTTCTACAAGCAACCTAATGATAAATCTATATCCCGCAAAGACCCAACGATATCACAAACTCAAAACCCACCACCATCAAACCTCACCCTCAAAACATCAACAACAGAAACCCTAATTAATAATAATAAAAATAAATCAACTTTAAAAGCCTTTAGACAAGCAAATGGGGCACCCAACAAACATCCAGCCATTCAAAAACACTGAAGCATGTCTTTGATCTCAGGGGAGTCTTTGGCGTGGTAGACGAACTCTGCTTCCGATAGTCTGCCATCTTTGTTGTCGTCTGCTTTTGCCAAAATTTTCTTTGCGATAAAGGTCGCTTTACTGTCGGGGTTTTCAACATTTCTTGCTTTGTACACAGCCTGAGTGATGGATGGGCGTTTGTTACAATAGGTGTTTGTGCGGTGAACAGAGGGATGTGTTGGTGTGTTTTTATGTGGAGTATTGTATTTATTTGTTTCTGTGTGATATAATGTTTTTGTGCGGATGTGTAGTCATATGATGTGCTTGAAGTGATGTAGCAGATGTGATTAAGGGCATGTAGACATATGGTTGAGAAAGGATGATGGGAAGACATGAAAGAATCACTTATTTTATGATATTTTATAACGCATCATATAACGACATTCCTGTATTTTTTCATGTTTTTTGTTATAAAAACTTATTTTTTAAATAAAAAAAACCTTTAGTTGGTATGGTTGTTTACGATGGAATCTGAAAAACTTGTGAAAGTAGTAGTAAATATCGCCACAATACTTTATCTTAGAAGCGCTGGACTTGACAATCGGTTTGGATATATGCATATTAGTTATATAAATATATATTTATGAAGCGCTTTCAAGAATAACAGTAGTAATATAAAGTTTTGTTCTTATTTTAGCAATGTTAGTTCTAGTTATAAAAAAATATTTTCAGAGCGTTTAAAAGCTCTTACTATAAATCTAAAGCAGCGTAAACAGACTGTAAAAAAAGCGTTAATTGTCGACTCAACCCGAAAACGAACTCGGTAGCTTTAGATAATTAATCTAATGTTTTACCAGTTGAGCTATACGGGTATGATATACGTCCTGAATAATAATTAATGTTCTTTGTCGAAAAATGCATTTGAAAGAATATTGAAATATGAATTGATATTACAAATCAATGGGTATTAGAATTTTTCCCTCTAAACTTGAAAACATTTAAATTATATGCCTTATGTGTCTTAATCACTCAGGTTTTAATGAATTGCCTCGTTAAATGTCATCTTAGTCTACCATAAGAATAATAGAAATAAAAATTTCTTACCATAAGGATAATAAAAATGAAAATTCTAATTGGAATTCATTTTTTTTAAATATCTTAAAGTTTAATTACTCTCATAATAATGAAAACAAAAATTGGTAAAGCAAAAAAATTAATCCCCATAGACACGATTTTTGCTAACTACAGGTCTCACCCTTAGCAAATAAGATTTACAAAAAGAAATTCGTAAGAAATAAAATAAAGTATAAAACATGCAATTCTGGTAAATTTTTCCCTTACCAAACGTCACCAGCTCACAAAAGTTAATTTAGTTTCTTGCCAGCCTCCCTTTAGCACGTTTATTCTTTTTATTATTAAAATTTGCTCCTAAGCACTGTCATATATATAACCTGCCCGCTTCTTGATTGCTAAGCTTTTGGCAATGGAAAGTGATATTTATAAAGAACTTCTAAGTATAGTTCAAAGCGCTAAAAATTTAATACGGTGAAAATACACTGTGGAACAGGTGCCAATTGTCGGCCCAACACGAGATCGAACCCGGTCACTTCAGGTAATCAAGTAGGGCTCTACCAACTGAGCCATAGAAACCAAAAATCATTTTATATTCATAATTATATAGACTCAGACGAATGATTGATGAAAACCCATCTGTCCATCATAAAAACCTTACTATTCTGAACCTCTGTCAGAATAGGCGGTAATAAATAGTCAAATTTAAAAAAAAAACACAAAATAAAAGAATTTTATTCTATGTTTAAAACCAGTCATTTTAAAAAAATACAAAAAAAAATGTTGAATGTGTGTTTCAAAAATATTAACCTCAGACTCATTTAGTTGTGAACTCAACCACCTTTTATTGCATGTTGTTATATCGACAATTGTTGTTGTTTTTCTGAGTTGAAAACACCCGTTGAACGTGTTATAGCTAATCATTTAAAAGTTCAATCTATTGAAATCCCTTAAGTTTTTGGTTTTTGAAGTTTCATCTATTGAAAACCATTTATTTGATTCTTAAAGTTTTGTTTATTGAAAAACAATATATATATAATTTTAAAAGTTCAATCTATTGAAATTCTTTTGACATTTGGTTCATAAAGTTCAATTTTTGTAAATTATTTTGGTGCTAAGTTTCAAAAAATTCTTCAGATATTAAATACGGTGTGCAAAACCTTACTGGATGTATATCAATAGTAACTATGAAATTTACAATAACGTTAATTGAAAAAACGGATAATTATAGAAATATTAATGGCACTAAAAATATAATAATAAAAAATAAATAAATAAAATAATAAGAATAAAACTATTCATAATAAAAACATCTCTAGAACGATAGACAAAAATAGTAACAATAACATCGATGAGGAAATAACCAAAAAAAACAAAAAAAAATAATAAAAATAACAACAATAAGCCAACTTTATATTCTCAACGGCATGTTGTTGTTATCATAAAGTGAGTGATACTTATAAAAAGACACTAAAAATCATCCTTCAACAACTAATCAAACAGTTGTATAAGTGGGGATTAACGAGAGTATTACTGATGAAGTCATTAAGGTCGGGGATATTAAGAGTTATAACAGTAATATAAACGATGAAGATGGTGGTTGTGATGAAGAGAATGTTATTAGTAGTACTATAAGGGTAGTCATCATGGTGTGAATAACATTATTATTTGAAGAAATAGTATGATATAATGATGAAAGTATTAGTGTCGGGGTTATCACAAATATAAAAATAATTTTAATACAAGGTTAATCGGAAAAATTTTTTTTAATTTTTTCAACGACAACAAAAAAATCAACAACAACAACAAAAACTACTACTACTATTACTACTACTACTACTAACAATAATAATTAAAATTGAATAATAATAATACTTACAATAATGATAAAATAAAAAAAATAACAATGAATAATAATAATAATCTACGAGGTTTATTATAGTGATGTTCAACCCAGGGAGTTTCGTCATTTCAATCTATTTTTGTAATGTCGTTTCGTCAAAACTGGAGACACCTTCATTTTCTTATATTACAAATTGGGGTTGGAAGCTAAAATTTGTTGCACTCTTCGCTTGCAAATAGGAAGATTCAGAGTGTTTTTATTTCTTTTGCTGATAAACTACTATTTAAAGCCATGCGTTTCAAATTTCTCTTATCTCTAGATGTCATTTTTGGATGTCTTTTGCTTCTTTTTGTTTTTTGATGTTCTAAAAACTTATGGATGGCTCTAGAACTTTTTCCTATCTTTGAAACTATCTTATTTCCACTCATTCCAGTTTTATGGTAAGCTAAAATAGTAATTTTTTCTTTTGATAAATCTTTTCCTGAACCCATATTTCATAGTGAAAATAAAACTATTAGATGATTTAAAGTAGAGAAATATGTAAAAATGATTAATAAATTTAATATTTCATATTAATTTGAATGTAAAATAAAGTATTATAGACGGACACAAGATTTTTCTCTTGGTGGGTACAATGAATTTCGCTGCGCCTTTTTGTAAATAGTGATGGACTTATATAAAAATGTAACTTCGGTTTTTTGAAAAATACAGTATTTATTTATTTTTATTAAGCTTTAATACAGTGATTTCAGTTTTTTATGAAAATTTTTAGAAGTGAAAAAAAGTGTCAAAAACATGTGATTTCGCTCACTGTACATTTAATATTTTAAATATAAGGTAACAACTAGCTTTATATATATATCATAACGTACCTAATACACTAAACCAAAATAGTTGAATACAAAAATAATTGAAAATTTTTCATAAATTTTAATGAAAACATATAGAACTTGCTAGAATATCTTCAAAGCGATAACAATTGCAGATAAAAACATCACTCATCAATCGATACCAAACAATATGAATTTTCGATTCATTAATATGACATAGATGATATTACACGCGCACATTTTTTAAAAAACATTAAATATCCTTTTACTTGTAAATAGCATAAAAAACTCATATTTAAAAATAATTACTAGCTATACATTTATAAATATATCTCTAAAAAATTACTAAATGTATTATAGCCAATTCGAGGGTTTTCTTACTTCATTAACTTATTTGTACTTCCAGCAATTCCAGCAAAGTATTATTTGATTAAAAGGCATGAATCTTTTAAATAAGAAGATATACCAATCACTCGATAATGTTACCACAGTATCAAAGGCTTAAAACCTTTGGCAAGTGGGACATTTTCGATTTTCGTTGTCATATGTTTTGTTTGAAAACTTTATCTTTAAATAATATTATGGGAAATTTTATACTAATGAATAGATTATAATAGAAATATTGAAAAGCTAATTTTTGAATTTTGGAAAAACAATTTTACTAGCAAAACCTATTTTAACCCACAAAACCTAACAAACTAACCAAATTACCTAAACACCTACCAACGACTAAACTAATTAACCAAACCAACAACTATCCATTTGACTAACCGACTAGAAAACTTCCCATCTAACCAAATGCCAAACGGCCCATTACCCAACCAGGAGTTCATCACTCATACAGACTCACCGTAAGAATCTCGATTACTTCCTTCTCAGTAAGGTAGCCATTAGAGTCCTTATCATACAGGTTGAATGCCCAAATTAGTTTTTCATCAGCACTCCCTCTTGAAGCAACAGATAAAGTGGTCATAAACTCATTGAAGTCTATGAAGCCATTGCCATCATTATCGTATCTGTAAGGAGGAATGATGAGGTGTGTTTGTTTTGTGGTTTTAAGGAGGAAAGAGAAGAAAGTGACTGGTTTGATGTTTTTGGTGGTTTTTGGAGGTGTTTATAGTTGTTGTTGATTAGAAGAGTGTTTATGGTAATTGTTAAGAGAGGCTTATGGTGGAGGATGATCATGGTGGTTTTGCTGGGGTGTGTTTAGGGCTGCTGCTATCAAAGTGTTCATCTGATTTTTGTTGAGAAAAAGTTGATAATGTTGCGATTGAATGAATAGAAAGATGTGGTATTACTTTTAAACATTGTTAGAATGATTCTCATAATGATAATATTGCCAAGTTATTTAGCCCTAAGAGTAACAAAAAATGTGCTTTGAAGGTTTTTAATTAGTTTTTAAATATTGTTATATGCTGTGCTTCCATTTTGAATCATTAAAGTATTAAGTTAAGAACAAGATGGTATGATAAACACAATGGCTTAATAATGTTTTAATGCACTCGACGATGGCTTAGCAAATCGAAAGCTTCGTGCATTATTAAACTCAGTTAACCATGTTTTTAACAATATCGCTATCAAATACACAAACTTCGTGTATTAATACATTGAATAAATTGATAATAATTACATTGAACTACATCTTTATATAGTATACTTTTGAAAGACATGCTCGCAAAACTCATCAGACGAAGATCCTTCTTTTCCGAACATCTTTTGATACAAAGTCACAAACTGGTTCTTGTTGATTTTACCATCTGGAAAATCTTTTTTGAATTTTTTGTACCATTCCTGCAGCTCCTTCATGCTGAATTTTGTGTCTCTAGAAAGTTCTTTAAAGTCTGGCTTAGAACTGTCGGATCCCATAATTTTTCTGGGTTTTTTGATGGTTTTAATAAATATTAATAAAGATATTACATATTAAATATGTATTAAACACGTTTTTAAGTGTTTTTAAAGCAGTAATCAAGGTATGATAAAGTGCAATCTAATGTTGAAGACATTTAAATAATCAGCTAATTGAATAATGGCATTGTACTGCTGTGAATATTATACATTGCCAATATAAATTAAAAAACACTGATGTTTGGATAATGTTCAGCTGTTTGCAATTTTTAAAGCTGGAAATTTTATAAAATTTGAGAAAAAATAGTTATTAATATAGAGTATAACAAAAAAAAATTCAAAAAAATTTAATATTAACAAAAATAAGTATTAACTCACAACTTTGCAAAAATATTGATAATAATGGATAGGCCGACTTCAAAGTGGCTTTTATATACAAACTCACTTGAAAGAGTTCATCACACAAGCACAAGTGACAATGTAACAGTCGTAATATGTTAGTTCAGTGTGTACTTTGAAGCAAAAGCCTAGGGCGTTAGATTCGAAAAATTTTATGCTTAAGTATGGCGGTTTTGATGAAATTGATAAGAAGTTTTTAGTTAAGCTTTCGATAATAGATCATTTTAAACTATTGAGTTATTATTGATTTTGAGGGTACTACTACTACTACTACTACTACTACTACTACTACTACTACTACTACTACTACTACTACTACTACTACTACTACTACTACTAATAATAATAATAATAATAAAAATAATAATAATAATAATAATAATAATAATAATATTATTATTATTATTATTATAATCTAATTTTTTTTATTTTAACAAAAAGAGTGAAAATTCCAAAAATTTTTCCTTTTTCACGTCGTTCGATAAAAAGCTTTTATGGCACATCTAAAAATTACGCTCATAGATTTCCCAATAAACTGTCAACAGCATCTTTAATTAATCAAAGTTCTGTGAGAAGATTCAATTATATTTCTTAATTATAAGGTAATGTCAGAGTTTTTTATACAGGATTAGTAACGATATGTTTAGCTTTTACTTTAGCTTTTAGAATCATATCTTTTTTTTTCTAAACTATCTAAACTATGATTGAAGTATCCTTGATTGAATGAAAAGTATATATGAAATTAATTATTTCGAGAATACTTTCCCATGCTAAGGGATAGATGGACATTGAGAGAAATATCACGTGTTTCTTAGGTTCAATGTTTTTCCAAATTATTTAAGGCTCTAAGTAAATACATTTTTTAATTATATAATTATCTTTTTTATCATTTTTTTTCAATCACGGTGTTTGTTATACCATGAGGCAGTGTTTGATTTGCAATATTTTAACTTGATAAACAATATTTTAACTCAACTCATCTTTCTACAGTATATTTATCATGCTACTGAATCATAATTTTCCAAATTCAGTTTATCTTTGTTTCATTTATTCCTAACTTAAGTTTACTTCCAACAAAAATAATTCAAAGTGGTAGAAAATAAACTAAAAGCTTTTTGAAAAAGGAAAATTGTTATTTTATATAAATTTATTTGCAAATAAAATTTTCCTATAATTTTTAAAATTAGTCTTATTTTTCTCTCTAAGTAATCACTCTAAATTAGCTTTTTTCCCTGAAAAACAGTGCTCTTTTTGCGGCAGATGTAGACACGAATCTTGATTTATTGAAAGCATTTGAATTTGGGTATTTGTCTTTGCTTGTAGACTCATAGATTATATAAAAAATTCACAAATTACCATTTGAACGTTTAATTTATGTGAATCTTCTGACTAAACGCAAATCAAAATAATATATGTTTGATATCAATATTATTTCAGTCGAAGTTCCTTCAATGAATACACTTTTTTTCCTTTTGCGCCCTGATGCGCTCTGTCGCCGACTTTGGAAAAAAAGATATTTAAAAGTACGATAAAACAAAAAACCCATATAAGGGTAATATGAATTAATGCACAAAAGTTGATAAATATTCTGGGATAAATGTTTCCTCATCACTGCTAATTACTTTGAAAGATCCTCGAGTAAGCTATATTACAATTGTTGCTTTTAAGAAACTTCGTATGGATTTTTTTAAACTTATAGCTTGTAAAATATAAACCAAACGTATGGAGATTATTTGAAAATTGTGTAATTAAAAAAAGGCTAAAATTTTCTAAAAGTGAAACTTTATCATAAATAATAAATCGACGGTTTCTCCAGGTCCCACATAATTGCCAGCTCCATCGAGTCGGGTTCCGCTGCAAAAACTGCGAAAATATTAAAAAGCTGCAAATATCAGGGCTTGGTAGGCAACTTCCATTTTCAACCCGTTGCATACGAGAGAACGGGCTGCTACGGCCCCCTCAACCGACAGCTTTGTTGAGGAGTTAGGTAGAAAACTTTTCAAGGCGACTGGAGACCCTTTGGAAGCAGTCTGGTTGCGCCAGAAGGTCTTCTTGGCAATTGTCCGCGGCAATGCTAACAACATTCTTTTCTGCCTCCACTCTTCTTCCTCTTTCTCTTGAGTGTAGTTTTATTTTAAAGTTTAAATCGTTATTTTTTGTTTTTAGTTAGTGTGTGAATTCTTATGAAAAATAAAACTATTTCATGAAATAAAAAATTAAAAAAAAAATAAATTGCGTGAAAGTATATGAAGATCTTTATTTGCTTATTTGATTACCCTGTCTTAGACAGGTCAAACAAAAGTTCTCCAAAATTTCGCTACTTTTGCATGGTTTTTCCATCCTGTCTCTTTAAATGCTCCTACACAAGCTGCTTTTTGGAGTATTTTTTTTCTTCTGATAATTCTTTATAAGTCTAGTAAAGCTGTTGATGGTTTTTAGTATGTGACTTATTTTTTTACACCTGTATTTAAAGTCATTTTTTTGCATATGTCTTATTATATACTTATTGTGTGTTTTACTGTGGAATTTTATTTATTTGGCGTTTACTAGAAGTGAAAAAAATGGTTAAGATTTAAAGGTATCAGTTTGTGTTTATCTGTACAAGTTTACACACAAGTCATTCATTAAAGCTCTTCATGATGCTTGTAATTTTCTACAAGTGCGCTTTCCACTTTGTCAAAAACTATCTGATAGTTGGTGAAATAAAAAAAATTGATTTTCTTTTAAAATCTTTTCTAGCATAATGCTATTTAAATCTTCAAGTTTCCCAATTGAAATGTTCTACAGGGCCCTACTCCATGTAAAGTATTGATTATTGGGTTTTACAACTGAAAAAAAAGCAATAAACTTCAACTAGTAGTTTTATTCAAAGTTTCATAAATTGAATTTTAAATAAATTTTTTTTAGAATAACATTATTTGAAAATTAGTTGAACTTAAGAAATTTTTTGATTAAATTTTTTTAGTTAACTTTTTAATTAAAAGTTAAATAATAAAAAAGTTTGAATAAAAAGTATAAATTTAAAATAATTAATTTCTCTATTTTTGATCGAACATGGTTGTTGTTGCTCGAAATGATTAATTAAACGCTAAAGCATAAACATCGGCGTAAAAACTTTAGCAAATGGGAGATGCTTTACTGAAAATATTTTGTTCTTCCAAAACCATATGTAAAATCTAATTTTGAAATATATACATTTTAAAAAAAAAGACTAAATAAATGATTAATTAAAAAACAATATCGTGTTTTTTCGGAGAAGTTGAACTTTATTTTTGAATATTACATTTTAATAATTAAGTTAATAGCTTAGTTTTCCAAAATGGCGTCTAAATTTGTTGATAAAATTGACCCGTTCAAAAATAAAGCGTTAATAAAAAGTAGAAAACAACGGCGAAGTCAAGGATCGTCTCATTACAGAAGTCAAATATCTTCCGAACTTACTCCTCTACCTCAACTCAAAGGTTAACTAAAAATTATTAATTTTTCAAGTTTTACTCATTCAATTTGCATAATCATTAAGCAAATTACATTAAAATATGTTATAAGCATTAATGAGTACTATAACTGAAAGTATCAACACATTGAGCGAAATAACGTATAAAGTGATACTGTAACTTTTAATTTCATTTTCTTATCTGAACAGACACACCAGACTCGGAACAAGAAGATCTCTTTATAAGGAAGCTTCAGCAATGTTGTGTGGTATGGCATCATTATCTCATTTCTTTAACCACTATCTCAATAATAATCAATTTTTATATTATTTAATCTCATCTTTCAAGTATTTAATATAAATCATTTGTCAACCATTTTACTATAGGTAAAATTAATTTACTAAACTTAGTTAAACAAATACCAAGATTTTAAACCTGGTTTAATTCCCACTATACTGAGAGTGGTTAGATTTACTTCGTATACAAAACATTTTCTGTAATTTTCTATATACCTAATCTCCATTTTTTTTTTATCCAATGCATCTTTCTTTTTTAAGCCAACTTCACTAATTTCTGAATGCTTCAATATTTCTATTTGATTAGTTACTAGGTTTTGTTTAATTGATTTATCAAATAAAATTTTTATATTAAATAATTTTGAAAAATATAATTTGAAATTTCATTAAAAATGAGTCTTTTTAAGTATATCAATCATCTCTAGACAATTATAATTGTCAGTTCAAAGGTATCTGCAGCATAAGTTCACTATGACAGTACCATTTTTTTTTTTCGAATTTGAAGTTTCATTTAAAACTAAACTTAATTTTAAATTATTTTTCTTTGTTGAAAAAATTCATTTTGCAATACTAACATTGATACTTAAATAAAAAATAAATGTGATTTTAATGAAGGTTTTTATAAATTTTATAATTTTCATTAAATATATTTCTGTACATTGTAATATGACATTAAGAATTTTTTCTTTAACTTAAGAGAGGGATTATACTCATATTTGTCTCTTCTTTGAATTTTGCTTGAAGCATTATTAATAAGCTTATTAGAAATTTCTTTTCCATGCAAAAAAATTTTTCATTCTAGTGTCTTAATATAATACCATAGCATTTGTCTGAATCTTTTTTAATGTTAACATGACTAAACTTTAAACTGAAGACTCTACAACAACACTTCTTGGTTTTTTTCCTTCCCCATAGCAATTGAAACCTTCATTTTTTGGCATATTTTTTAATAAGTAAATTTTCACATTTTCTTAATCTTTACCCACCAAACAATCTAATACCAACCTAAATAACTTCAAAATTAACAAACACTCATTTTTAAGCACTCTAAAGCACTAAAAATTAAAAAACCTCTACCTTTTTCCAAAATCATCAACACCAAAATTCATACATCAAAGGTTTTCAACTTCATGGACCCAGTGGCTGACTTGAAGAGCAAGGAAGTGAAGAGAGCATGTTTGAATGAGATAGTAGATTACATTACAGCCAACAAAGGAGTCTTAACTGAAGCTCTTTATCCCGAGATTGTCAAAATGGTTGGTGGGTTGGGTGCTGTGTGGCTGTTAGCACTGGTGTTTATTTTGATGCGTTGTGTTGGGTGCGAGTTAGTGTTGATAAAATGACCTATTGTTTTTGATTTTTGAAGTTTTTGTCAACCTTGATATTATTTTTTTTAGTTAAGTGATATTTTGATATTTTTATTATTTTGATGATTGTGTTTATATAGTCATTGATACTCAGTAGTGTGGCATAGAGTAATTGTTGTTTATTAAGTTTTTGGAATGGAAACAGTCTGTAGGAACTATTTGAATGATTGATTGTCTATTATTTCTGTTGTTTTCTTGTTATTATGGGTTTTCTCATAATTATTATTCCATTTTAATATTAGTTTTCTGTTTTTTATTATTGTTCTTTTATTTAATTGGTGTTTTCTTATCAATTTTTGTAATGGAGCTAGAGCTGGTGATAGAAAAGAAAAGGCAAGATTTAAATGAAAATTATTTTAGTTTGTTTTCTTAAATATCAAGGTTCAAATATTTTTTTGTTAAAATAGAATGTTTTAAATTGTTAAAATTTGGAAGCTTTTTTCTATATTTTTTAATAAATAATTATTTACACCTCCCAAATTCTATTCTATTAATTCAAAAACAAATTTAATATTTTTATAATGATTCAAAAGTGTTATTGATCATCATTTATTTTATTTGCTTTGTCCACAGTTGTTTGATGGGCTGAATTTGTTCCTATTATCATACTTCAGCCCTTTTTAATTCATTCTTATTATAGGGTTTTTTAATCAGTTGTTGCATTTCATTTAACGTAATCATTATCAATGCTCAAAGTCGTTTTGTCTTCAGAAGAGGCTCAACTAAGCAAATAGAAAATGAGATATTTTTGAGAAGAAAGTCATAAATAATGCAAAGAATACGTGGATTAAGGTTGATTAAGTGCACAAATTAAACAAAAAATTATTTTCAAAAAGTTGAAGTCATCTTGTATCATACTGAAACATTTAACTCAAAATAGTAATAATGATTTAGCACTTGTTTTTACTAAAGATAAATGAAAAGTATTTCAAAAGCTTTGTATTTCTAGAATATTTCATCATGTTAATTTTTCAAAGTTAATTATAATTAAAAAATTGTCCATAATGATAATTATAGTTATCATGAAAAAATTTCAAGTGAGTCTTGTTTGTAGTGTAGATCCTAAGTAATAAAATAATGAATGTCATTTATTTGATGGTGATAATAATAATAATGTAGATTTTGGAGGTTTTAAATATAAGTGTTATCAATGAAGTTTTATATGCTTTGTAAAAATAAATATTATAAATTTTTATGGTTTTAAATCAATAATAAAATGATATATCAGGGTTAATATTCTAAAAATTCATCAACTAATTTCCATCTGTTAAAGTAGAGCTGGTTGTATTGTGGCTAATTATACAAGTTTATCTTGGTTGTTATTTGTATCAATGAATACTAGGTTAATTAATTCAAAAATTTGTGAAAAACATTATGCTAATATCAAGTTATCATGTTATGTCAAATATCATATCAGTATGACTCATGTGGCTAAAATGGAAGTAAAACCCAAGCATATTTGTGTTTATGAAGGAATATCAAAAGTGTGCTTGTCTTAATCTCTCACAATAGATTTTGTTTCATCTTTGACATTTAAGTTATTGCTCAAATCCAGTGGTCTTTGTACAAAAATGAATACAATTTTTTCTTTTTTTTTGACATTTTAGCCCAGGTATATGGCCATAAAATAGAGAGTGAAGTGTTTATCAATTTGCCTCAAATTAGTTTTTTTGTTTTGGAATTTTTGGGTTCATAGATTGCTATTTTGTGTGTATCATTATTCAATTAATTTCAGTTAGTAAGCATATCAAAGTATATGTTAATTGAACACAACACATGTGGCATAATCACATGCATCTACACACTTGAGCCAATTATCAATACCGAAAATGTACAATTACTCAAACACAAAATTACACATACCTTCATGCACACAGATTGCATGCAACATCTTCCGCACACTACCTCCCTCTGAAAACCCTGAGTTTGATCCTGAAGAGGATGACCCCACCCTTGATGCTTCTTGGCCTCATTTGCAGGTGCCTCATTGGTTGATTGGCTACTTAATGATTTATTTCATGTTGTGAATATTCAATTAGTCTCATCCCTAATTAAAGTTTATATTAATTTAATCATTCAAATTTAATATGGCCACTATCATGCATTGTATTAACCTTTCACTTTAATATTTTATATTAATGTACATTTCACCACATTATAAATTACCACCCACCACATCACTTCAATGGCTCCACTATAACCACACCATTCCTCCCACTCACCCCAAATGACACCACTTTCCCTATCAGATCGTGTATGAGTTTTTCTTGAGATTCCTTGAGTCAGGTGAGTTCCAGGCAAGTCTTGCCAAGAAGTTTGTTGACCAAAGGTTCATTCTGCAGGTTTGTACATGTGTTTTTTTTACTTTTTCTTTTTATTGGAGTTATTGTTATCATTTTTTTATTGAAGTTGAAAACAAAAAAATTGATACACAATGTCTCTCAAGAATTTATTATTATTTATTACTATAAGAAGTTATTTCTTTTTTTATCATTTTTATTTGTTTTGTTGTTATTATCATGGTGCTTATTGTTTTATGAATGCGAAAATATGAGGAATTCCGATAGACTTATAAAAACTTTCGCTAGGTTCAACCTTATCAATAAAATTTTTGCCATATTTTTTTGAGATTTACCCAAAAAATATTCAAAATATTTATTGAAATAGTTGTAAATGATGTATAGGTTTTGATGTTATTTTTTAGCTTGTTATATTTAATTGGTTCCAATACTATTTCACTAAAAAATGTATATCGCAAATATTTAGAAAGATATTTCATATTTCAGTGAAGTTGTTTTCAAGTTGAATATGAAGTATGAATAATTAACTTAATGTTATTTAATGCTTGCCAATGAGACCGCCAAGGAAACAATACGATCTAAAATAGTATCATCGAATTACAAGACTGTTGTGTACATACAGATAAATAATAACAAAAACATTGCAGAGTTGAATTCTTGAACAAATTTTTTACACACCTACACCTGAAGATATATGTAAAAAAACCTTAAAAACCATCATAATTACAGTAATACATGCATGCATAGATAAATGAAATCAATAAGTGATAAGATGTTTCAATACATTTATTGGTGCATATTCTATCCAATGGAGGATGCATTAAACTGCAGTTATTATTCAGTTAACCTGGGGTCACTGAATATAATGTAATTATTCAAAACATACCAGTGATTAACTTTACGACGATTTTGAACAATCCAACACACATACACAACAAGAACAATCACACACAAACAAATACACACCCATCTACACAAACACACACACACACACACAGTTGTTGGAGCTATTTGACAGTGAAGATCCCAGAGAAAGAGACTTTTTGAAAACGATACTCCATCGCATTTATGGAAAATTTCTTGGTTTGAGGGCTTTCATCAGGAAACAGATCAATAACACTTTTCTCAGGTTTTTTAGGGTTATTTCTCCCATATTCTTTTTTTATCTCCATTATTATTTTTATTTTAATTAATGTTGTCTTTGTGCTACAACGTAAGTGCTTCTGATGCAGGTAGTATACAACTAGTGACTCTTATTGGTTATTTAATGACGCGTGTTGATTGGTTTGTGTTTATAGTATTTCAGTTTGATTGCCAGTTTTAAACAACTCACAAAAAACACTGCAGGTTCATTTATGAGACAGAACAATTCAACGGCACAGGAGAGCTGCTTGAGATTTTGGGCAGGTTGTGTCTTGTATATATGTTTTATTTTTCTATATATCCACATATATATATATATATATCCATCGATCTATCTATTCATTTATATTTGCTTTTTTTATTAATCTATTTATATCTAAATTTTTATCTACCAATATGTTTATGTCTATTTTGTTATCTATCTAGTTATTCACCTTTAATTTTCTATAAATCTATATATATCTTTCCACTAATCAACACCTCCTTACCAGCATCATTAATGGATTTGCCTTACCACTGAAGAACGAGCACAAGCAATTCTTAATCTCAGTGCTACTACCCCTGCACAAGACCAGGTCTCTCAGCCTCTACCACGCACAACTGGCCTACTGTGTGGTGGAGTTCCTGGAGAAGGATGCATCCCTCACTGAACCCGTCATCAAGGGTATCCTCAAGTTTTGGCCCAAAACTTGCAGTCAAAAGGAGGTTGGCTGTTGTTGTGTGGTTGTTTGTGTTAAGATTCTAGGGTTTATTATTATTGGTGAGAAACTTCATGAATTCTACTTTGTTGTATTAATCATGATTTTGCTGATATTAACATCACTTTAAAGATCATTGGGTTAAGAATTATTATAAAGACTTTATAACATTAATAATAATAACGAAAAAAATTTTAATAATAATAATAATAATAATAATAAAAGGTAATGTTCTTGGGGGAATTAGAAGAGATCCTTGACGTGATTGAGCCTACCCAGTTCAAGAAGGTCATCACGCCCCTTTTCAAACAACTTGCCAAATGTGTCTCCAGTCCACACTTCCAGGTGTGTTTGGGTGGAATGAGTTGATGAATGGGTGGGTGGATTGTTGGTGAAATGAGTGTGTTAGAGTATATAATGGAGTTGATAAATTGATGATTCATCATCGTATGTTACCTATTCAAATCACTTTATCTTTCATAAATACTTTCATCACCAGCCTATGTTACCTTTCCTGACTCCTGACATCCCATTAAGTCCTATACTACTGTCAATCCATCTTAAATCCACTTCAGAACTATGCCTACCTTTAACTCACACCAACCTGCACACTACCCACAAACGCAGGTGGCGGAGAGAGCCTTATACTACTGGAACAATGAGTATGTGATGAGTTTGATCGAGGAGAACTCAACTGAGGTAATGACGATTATGTTTCCAGCCCTGTACCGCATATCTGCCGAGCATTGGAACCAGACCATCATCTCACTGGTCTTCAATGTGCTCAAGACTTTCATGGAAATCAATGGTGAACTCTTTGACAACCTCACTGCTTCATACAAGGAAGACGTTCTCAAGTTGGTTTGATGACTCTTGATTTTTTTTCTCTTGATTGATATGGATAGATAGATAGATAGATAGATAGATAGATAGATAGATAGATAGATAGATAGATAGATAGATAGATAGATAGATAGATAGACAGATAAATAGATAGATAGATAGATAGATAGGTGGATAGATAGATAGATAGCTAGATATATAGATAGATAGATAGAGATACATGATAGAAAGATAATGACTATAATGATATAATAAGGATAAAGCAGAAAGAAAAGGAAAGGGAGGACTTGTGGAAACGACTGGACACCTTGCACGTTCGTCAAGTTGCCGCTAAATGATATGCATTTTCTCATCTGTATGCACACGTACATGCATTACACACACATTCATTACAATCACATACACAAATCGCACACTCATACATACAATAAAACACATACATTCAATACAAATACACAAATAAAATTCAAATATATACTTATAAATATATATCATTAAAAACTCACATAACGCATTCATACATTAAAACTCACAGTCATACACACATGCATTTATAATTCACCTTCAAATACATAATTTCATACATAAATACATCCGTTCATACATGCAAAAACATAAATAGATGAAACTCAACATACAAAACAAATAGATAGGTAAACACAGAATTAAATATACGCACACACACACGTCTGATTATGATAGTAATAAACCATAGTAAATAATGATTATTCTCCCCCTCTATTCATTTTCATCATTGATTGCGTTTTAATCCTTTTTTATTTAGTATTGATAATGGGTCAAACGTTCTCTGATTATTTATTTCATTAAGCTAGTCATACTATATGGTTGATTTCATTTCTTCCTGCTTAGGGGTGCGTTGTCTCTTTATTTGATGGTTTGATGTTGCGAGGCTCGATTTAATTGAGGGTGTGTGTCAATAACGATGAATTTAAAGTTTCATACTTTTTTTATTGATCTCTTAGTTGAGATTGGAAGATTTTATCAATTTTTTCTATCTCCTCTTTAATCATTTAATTTTAGACTAATTAGTATGTATTTATTGTTTTTAAAAATTTTATTCCTCTTTTAAACATCATTACTTCATCGAAGCCTTGCTTATTTAAATCTTTGGTACATCGTTACACGAATTGTTTTAAGCTTTCTGTACATATATTTTGCTTACCATTATCTTCCTACCAATCTATATTATATTATATTATTACCTCTTATTTCTACTATTGTTTTATTTTTATTACTATTTTTATCTTCACTATATTATTTAAAACTCAGTTATTAATTATTTTTTTATGATTATTTCTAATAGTTTGTTGATACTTCGAGAAGTTTGATGTTTGCTAATGATTTGTTTATTTGACTATAATTCAGTCTGAGTCCCCTTCAACCTTTTGTAATTATGCATTTTTTTTAGTTTTTTAGAAACATCGTATGTTCTTAGTAAATTTGAATTTTTTAAAATATAATTTTTGATTTATGAGAAATTTCTTGAAAGCACATGTTAACAAATTTTTTCAACCTAAATTTTCGATAAGTATAACTTATCGTACTTCATTAGTGAACTGGAGCTTGGAACTGGAATAAATGGTGGGTCAGTCAGTTCGCCGATCAAAACATCTTTTGTATTTGGCTCTATCAACAGGACTGTCTTTATCAAATCTGGATCATAGCAATAATCTGATTTTCACTGTTCGAGCTACGACCTTGTATGCACGTTTGTCTGTATTCTTTGCTGGCTCAAACTGCCATAGTTCAGCAAACCACCACTCACGATAAAAGTACTCATTGTAAACCATTGTCGCCCTTGCAACAAGTGTTTGAAAAGCCTTTAAAAATATAGCAGAGTTACAAGGAAAGAGAATTTTCCCAGCGTGACATGACACTCGATAAAAGCCATTTTCCATGCAGGTTTATTAAGTTCGGCCACCTCTTCAACAATTTTACCGATATGCTTGTTAAGAACTCCTGATTTCTTCAAACATTCCGTGGTTACAAGTAAGTTCTGGCCCATAAGTGCTCCTTTACTTGTTTGCTTGATTGACGCTAAACCTCTGGTCAAGTTTAAGGAAAACAGTGGTGTCTCTGAAGCCACTTATACAGTATCAACTTCTTGTACTTCAGCTTGTAATTGTTCTCTTTTGGATTCAGCCAACTAGGCTGCATACTCGACATTCTTTTCTGCTCTTTCGACAACCTCAGCACTAGGCATCTAAGGGACATGTTGTTTGTAGTCAAAAAAAAAAACTTTTGAGCACTTGCCAGTATTTTCTTCATCCTAGTGAGCAGACATAACTCACCAATAAATTATGATAAGATTGTACTTATCGAAAATTTTAGTTGAATAAACTTTGTTTTGCATGTTTTTTCAAAAAATTCCTCATAAATCAAGAAATATATTTTAATTTATTCGAATCATGCATTTGTCTTTATTTATTTTATATATCTTCATTTGTATCATACTTACGATCATACAGCACTATACACATACAATCTTCAGTCATGCGTACATATAAATGATACTAAGGTATGTATGTGGAATATAATGTTCAACAGATTTAGATACGTTTTTAATCATGTAATTACCACTATTGAAGATATTTAACGGTTGTGATGTGCAACGAATATTAGATAATTTTATCGGCGATGAGCTGGTATATAAAAATGATTTTTTATTTAAATTATTAGATTGTGTTGAAATAACAGAGTTCTGTTGTTTAAAAGTCAACTTAAATGCAATATAGCTCTAGAGAAGTTTAGCTTCTAAATATGAGTCTAGTGACTTGGTTATGTATATAGGTGTTTATGCTAAAAGTAATCAAAATTTATTCATAAAGTCTAAGTCTTCGCAAGTAACTTGAAATTTCAAATTTTGGTTTGCTTTTGAGTTTGTCAATTTCAGGCTATTTGTTATCGTTATGTACTTTTGTTTTACATTTTATACACGTTCTTAATAAAAGACGAATAAGTTTCTTGAATTTGTGTGTTTAAAAGGTTTTAATAAAAGTATTCAAGAAAACTTCATAAAAAAAAGATAGATAAGATGTCTCTAAAAATACAAGTATTAAAATTATTTAGATTTTGTACTTTAGTTCTTCTAGCCACACAAAAATATTGAAGTCAGTAACGTTCTTTTTAATATTTAAGTATATTTAAGAACGCAAATAAATTTCATTAAAACAAAGATTTTCGTTAACTAAGTAACATTTGCAAGTATACTTGAAAATGTTACTTTGTTAACGAAAAGTTTTGTATCGTAATAAAATATATTAGTGTTCTAAAATATACTCATTTTATTGTGGCTAGTGAAAAATCGTTAACGTTTTTATATTTTCACCTTTACGTGATAATGTAAGCCCATCTTACGAAAAGCTTCGTGAAATAACTTAAAAACTCCAAAAAGTGTTTTTATTTGAATAAAAACCTATAAATTAGCATTAAAATTGAAAATCAAGTAACCTTATAATTTTTTCAAAACTGTTGTGAGTTTGGAAAATTTTCTCCAAATTTATCTCACAAAAAGTATTAAATTTTAAAGAATCATTTCACCAAGCTTTCTTTTTAGTCTTTGAATAAACTTACCTTGTCTATGTATCAACAAACTTTAGCAAAGTAAAATTATTTTATCGTCAAGTCGTGAAACTTTTTAATTATCATATTAATTAAAAAATGGGTATTGCTGAGCATAAATGTGAAGTTTGCGATGATAACTACAGTAAATATAAATGTCCGAAATGTTTAGTGAGATACTGCTCACTCGGATGTTACAAGTCACACAAAGAGAACAAATGCCAGACAAAAGAAACTGTTACAAAATCTCCAGTTAAAATTGTCTCAAGTGAAAACCCTGCAGGACATCAAATCATCGATGAAATGGTAGACGAGGATAGATTAAGCGAAGAACAACTACAAGAAGTTTGGAACTCAGATGATATTCAGTTTATGATAAAAAACAAGGTTCTAAGTTTTTTTTAATTTAATTTGAGACCACATTTTGAATTTTATCAAAATTTAAGTCTTGATTTCAACATTTATCTTTAATTTTTATTGAAATTGCAGCACTTGCTAGCGTTGATAGAACAACTAAACACCTCACAAAACCCATCTGAAGATCTACAAAAGTTCATGAAGTACACCATTTTTAGAGAATTTGCAAGAAAATGTGTTAAAATTGTTGATAAAAAGGATGAAACAAGCAATAAACTACTGTGGAGCTTTTAATTTTAAGTTTTTAAAAGTAATTAAAATTGAAGTATTTTTTTAATTTTTGACATTTTTATGAAATAATTGATTAATTCATTGAATAAAATCAAGAAATTCAAGTTCTAAATAAATTTCTAGTTACCTAACACCTGAACTATCTAAAGGCTGAACAAAAGCTAAATTAATCTAACATTTCATGCTCGAACAGAATAAAATAAAAATTTCCATTATGCGGTATAAAAATTCTAATTATCAACTGATTTTCTATCAGTAGTTTGGCTACCATGTTTTTGAGAGATATGATTGGACATTATCAGATATACCTATTAAATCATTCATCTCACAACACAATTGAAGTAATTGCTATTTTGTTGTCAGTTTTTTTATTAATAACGTGACTGACGGTGAATTTCAAGAGAGCAGCTTGTACTTTCATGTGAACTTATGAAAAAAATCAACAGAAAATGACTCACTTGCCTATAAGCTGCTCAAAAACCAAACATGTTTGGAAAACATAGAAGAAGCTAACCTTAGTTGGCATGCTTTTCTATAATTAACAGCCAAATTAGGCTAAAATATGCCTGGGTTTTTAGGTATGATGATTAGTTTGCATAGTAGAAAAACTAGGTTCAATAATAAATTGAAAAATAAACTTTAATAGATTTATTGATATTATAAGTAATATAAAATTATTTACAAAGATTAGTTTATCTAACAAGATTGTGTCACTTAATGAAGAGAAGAGCTTAGTACATTTTTGATTGTAAAAATGGTCAAAAGCTTAACAAAGATACAGGAAACACTAATGTATCAAATCTTAACATGCAGTATAACATAAATAACAAAAAAATAATTTGGAACAAAAAACTTTACCGAATCATAGTAACATAGATACAAAATCACTATTTAAACAATGATTTTTTGGGAAAATAATAATACATTAAAAAAATGTTGCATTTAATAGCTTGGTGGCTTGGGACATTTGTTAATGTCACTGCAGCAAAAGTAATGAACCAAAACTCCATTTGGGTATCTGGCAAAGGCACTGTAGACGTTGAATGGAAAATAACAGACAATATCCGATAATCAACTTATCTCAGAAATGATAATGAAAATAAAATTTAAAAGAATGGAAATTATTTTAGAGTGACAAAATAATTTCCTCAATGAAGAAATAATAGAAACACAAGGTATTATAGTAAATATTCAAAAAATAAATGATAATTTCAAAGTTTATGAGATTTCAATAATCAAAACAATAATAACGATACTATTACTAATATTAATAATATTGACAACAATAACCTAGTAGCAATCTTCTTATTACACACCACACACACATCCTTATCCTCCACCTTCACTATCAACTGCTTCATGCGTGTGTGCTTCTGTCCTACCTGTGTTATATAAAATGAACTGTATGTTATATAACAATGATGATGATCATCGGTTTACGTTCGTTTTCATGGGTTGGACAATATTTTTGAAATATACTTCTTGATATATTGAAGTATATTTTAAGAAATTAAAACTGAGAACATACGATGTCTCTTGAAAACAATGATATTCAGAACAAAAATGTTTTAAACGAGGTAAGAACCAATATTTTATAAACTTGATCTTGAAACAACATTACAAAGCTAGCTACCATATTAATATAACAAATGAAAGAGAACGATGAGAAACAACAAACCATCAAGGACTCGGCTTTCAATAGATTTTTTTGCATCTCCGACTCTTTCCTCTTTGTGCTCAAGTCATCCAAGATCTATGTGATGATGATGGTAATGGTGGTGAGAAAAATAGTGATAAAGAAGTAAAAGATAATGATCGTGTTGATGAGAAGAAAAAATGGCGATAATGGAAAGTAAAGAGATGATATAATGATGCTTATGAGGATAAAATTATTACTTGAAATAATCATTTTGAAGAATATAAAAATAATAAAATTATATTAACGTTCGAAACAAAAAATTTTAATTGTGAGAAATGACAAAAGCACCTTAATTACATATTCGTAGAGCAGTTTCAAAGGGGTGTCGTTCGGAACAATATCTAAGACCTTGGTGGTAGTAGTTGGAAAAGTATCATAACAGAATTATAATGATAAAAACTATAATGATAGTTAAAAATTGTTTTTATTGAATATCTTACTTTATTAAAACGAAACTGAAGGAATTGAAACCGAAAAAAACCTTTTCCGGGTCAAAATATCGGCTGTAAGTTTCAATGAGATGCAAAACTCTATCAGAGGCCTTACTACACACCGCATCATCATTAGATGCTGTATTATCAAGATCTACATCATTTATTACGTCATTAGCGTCAATGGAAGCTTCCGGTGTTGGTGACGATGGCAGGTAATACTTTAGAAGGTGGTAAAACACCTGTGACAGCGGTGGTGAAGATGTGGAGGATTGATGATAGCGAAGATGCTTGATGAGGACAAATATGGATTATATGAAAAATCATCCCACACTATTCGTCATTATTATTACTTGTTTTTTTGTCTCATCACATATGGTTAAAAATAAATTGAAAAAATTCAATGAAAATATGATAACCAATGAAAATATATATAATGAATCTATAATGAGCAAAGGTGAAATAAATAATGAGCTGGGAATCGAACCATTTTAGTAGACTCTTCATTAGCATCATACACTTCTTGACAATATCTGCGGTGAAAAGTTGATGATGATATTGAAATACTACTGCAATCATTTGAAGATACTATCTTGCTTTCAACATTTAATCTACCTGCATTTCCATCTATTTATAAATTGTATTATCCCTTCCAATACACTGTTTTCATCCCTCTTCATTACCACATCTAACCATCTCAAACCTTCAGTCAATGTCATACTAATAATAAAAATAAAATCATAATAAAGAATAAGAAATATTATTATTATTATTGTGCAACCAAAACCCCAGCTAAGAGCGACCAAATGGTCGACCAACTTGCATAATATTATTATTTTTTATACACTGGTTGTGAAAGCAACCCTTAGCAACATTAACTATCATTATTATTGTTATTATTATTATTATCATTATGAAGATACTGTTCAGCGGCCTGATGTTGCTGCAAGAGACGCACATATATGTGCAGCACTTTAGAGTGCAGCTGCAGCCTGGCGTATAGCAATGCCTTCTCTTCCAGTAGCACTATGGGGTTGTGTGTGACGGTGGAGAAGATGATGAATACAATATGAAGAAAATCTTGCTAATAACAAAATGATAAGAAAATGATAGTGAAAAAAATCATTTTTGTTTAATTTTCCGTTTCAATAAAACTAGAAGAATAAAATACTGTTGAATAAAACGTAATTTGATGTAACTGAATACAATAGATTGTAGCTTTATTGAGGAACGAAGCATTTTGAGTTAGGATTCATCATGAGGTTTATAATGATGGTGATTTTTCACTAAGTCGAAATGCTTTGTTCATTATTAAACCTATAAACAATTGTGTTTTATTATATTGTTCACAGGCTAATACTTTAGTGAAAATATAATATGATAAATAGAATGCAATGTAATGCGGTATTTATAAAGCGCTTTTCCTTATAGATCAAAGCGCTTGCTACAAATTTAATGTAGCGAAAACACTGTGGAACAGGTGCTAATTGTCGGCCCACGCGGAATTGAACGCGGTAACTTTAGATAATTAGTCTAATGCTCAACCATTGAACCGACAATACGTTAAACTGCACCGTAGATAGCGTCTCTAAATTGAGACTGCTTTTCTGTTATAACCTGGATAACAGTAGACTCTGGTAGCAGGTATTGACAAACCGATATTCTGGCATCGTTGTCATTTGGTTTGGCGAATGGTCTTTTTTTTGACTACGGTAAGGAAAACTGCCCAAGTGTGTGAACGGCGGATCTTGAATTCACTAAGTTGGACGTTAGCTCGGGCTGACAGTCCATAAAACTTTTGCCCAAATAAAAAAACTTTTTTTCATAAATTACTCTTTTATAGTATCAATAACCTAGACCGACTGCTGTCAACCCCAGTTACTGGGACATGTAAGGCAGTATAATCTAATTGGATTAATAAATACAAGACACTTGGTTACAACTTGACGCAACAACACAAAGCTTTAAGCATTACGCTTATAGTTATGTTAACAACGATGAAAACAAAAATGTGCAAGCTTTAATATGTATAATAAAAAATGCACCATCTTTTGGATGTTGTTGGAGGACTAGTTTGGCTTGGTAGTATTTGGAATGTTTCAACAACTTTAACAACTTCATTCTCATGGATCCTGTAGTTTATAGTGTTTTTGTGGTAATGGTGAGGGATAGTAGGTGGTGTGAAAATGGTAGTTGTTATTGTTTTGAAGGGTATTGTAGTAATGTTGGTGGTTGTGGTGGTAAATTGGTGATGTTGGGTAATGTAGTGATAGTGATTTTGGAGTGGCTGTTGGTACGTGATTAAGGTTGGTGTCACCTAAAAAAAATGTCTTAGTGTTACTATGTGTTGACTTTTATGCAATTCTGTTAGCTTTGTTGTTTGTTGTGACGCTAGTTGTTATTTTCAACGAATTACTTCACTAATTTGATTACTCAATGTGGTGAGGTATGAAAAGATGATCAAAAGTAGTATGATCACTTATAACTACCTATGGGTTCAGGTTCTTTGCCTGGCTGGACAGGAGTCGACACTGTGATATAGAAAAATAATAATGAATATTACTACTGCTACTAAAACTGCAACAAAAACTACTACTACTCTTAAAACCACTACTACTGCTACTGCTACTACTACTACTACTACGAATAATAAAAATAATAATATTAATGAAATAAATGTGCAATTAAGTTAATGATAACACTAGTATAAAAACGATAAAAACCATACATACCACTGTTGAGATAATCTTTATACAGTGGAGTGAGTTCATTCAAAAGATTGAGAATGAGAATGTTGTGGTATTTAGGCGTATCATCTTTCCACTCTTCTACCACGTGGTGCTACGGTATTAGTCTTATGCTTCAGTAATGGCGACAGATTTTCGTTTTATTAATTAGTTATATCAAGTAATTATATTATATTACTCACCAATAAGACGGAA
Source organism: Pterobdella sp. o SKG-2022 (assembly GCA_964035795.1). Taxonomy (NCBI): domain Eukaryota; kingdom Metazoa; phylum Annelida; class Clitellata; order Hirudinida; family Piscicolidae; genus Pterobdella; species Pterobdella occidentalis. The sequence goes on along the minus strand of OZ038323.1, from coordinate 4,444,081 downwards.
ATTTCAAAAACAATACCTCAATCACAAAAAAGTTATTCAAAGAAATAGAATAAGCAATAAAACAACACAACCAAACAACACCTCCAACAACATCAACGCACACACCAGATAAGCTGTGATGGAGACAGGTGAGACCCTTTCAAGGAAGTTGAAAACCTGGTCTCTAGGAAGGGACTTTACTTCTTCAGAGTCGTCTATGAATATCTGTTTGCGTGTGGAAGATTGTTGGTATTGTATGTGTCAATTATCAGATGATTTTGTATGTATAGTTTTTATAATAGTATTAATAATAATATAACTAATATTAATAAAAATATAACCATCAATGATTTATGAGAATGATTATAACCAAAAAAAAATAGGGAAAAAAATGAGCAAAAATACATGAAACACACAAACTCACACCAAGAGCTTCTTGGGGATGCTGTTTGAACACCCACTCAGCATACTCCAGTACCATGTCAATGTGGCCTGGACCTTGATATTACTTTCATTATTATTATTATTATTATTATTATTATTATTGTTATTATTATTATTATTGTTATTATTATTATTGTTATCATTATTATTGTTATTATTATTTATTGTTATGATGATGATGATTATTATTATTATTATTATATTTATTATTATAAATACTAGAAAAAAACAAAACAAGTAAAGGTGATACTTCAATCCAAAAACAAGAATTGAAAAAAATCCCCAAATATCAGCGTTAGAAATGTTAATTTAATGATTCTGCGCACTAAGAATAAAAAAAATAAAAAATCCATATAACACAACACACCCATTCTGACGAGGTAATCGATGATTGGCTGATGTCCATAAAGGGATGTGTAGGACTTTTGGGAAGACTTCATTAAAAGGTCCAATGCTGTGTGTATGTGTATGTATTGTATTACTCAACCTGCTTTACACATACCTTTTTGGCTCATAAATAAGACATACAAAATACCAGCAAAACGCCATAAAAACTCACAATAAATGTCACCCGAACCCAGTAATAGCTATTAATGTCATAATAGCTTATAACCCATAAGGAACAACATCAGCCCAGCCATAAAATCAAACCTTTTCTATGTAATCCTCTGTTCTCATACAACGTGACCAGATCCTCTATCTTCTGGGCTTTCTTCAGAATCCTTTCAGTCTCTTTCAAGTGGCAGTGGTTGTCTTTCAGGCGCAACAATGACCCTACTAATTTGTCGTTTGTCTGGGTGAGATAAGATGGATAAAAGGTTAAGTAAATAGATAATAGAAAAATAATAGGAATAGATAGATAATAGGAAGATAGATAAATAATGAGAAGACAGATAAAAGAAAAAAAATTATGAGAAAATAAATAGATGTTAAAAAGATAGACAATTAACAGAAATATGGAAAAATAATAGAATGATAAAAAAATTGAATAAATAGAAAAACAGATAGATAAAAATACACAAAAAACCTACAAATAGAACTAACACAAAAGCACCTGTATATAGCACTTAATGAGTGTGGTGTCAACGATTTGCAGCAGTTGCTTGCATGGCTTGGTGAGGATGGAATGGTCACTGAGACTGTTTGTCGTGATCTCTTTGCTGTCCTCGTGCATAAACTCCTGCCGTTTCTGTAGGGAAGATTGGATGGTGAGAAGGGTTGGCTGGTTTCTAATGGAATAATGGGTGATCTACAAGCATAAGAAAAATGAAGACAGGGGTTGTGGAATGAATCTATAATGTAGAGATTATTGTCAATATAGTTTGAAATGGGTTTGAAATAAAGTTATAATTGTATCATTTTCGTAATATTTTTATTGTTGGTATGTCGTGAGAAATTTATAATATTGCTATCCACACTATCATACTTACAAAGCACTGTAATTACAAAATACCTGCGTGAGGTATTCAATGAGTCTCACTAAAGCCTTCTCCAGCTCTACACCCTCCAATTGAGATAGATTGAAACCTGGATATCTAAGACAATGAATAGATGGATTGATTGATAGATAGATAGATAGATAGATAGATAGATAGATAGATAGATAGATAGATAGATAGATAGATAGATAGAGAGATAGATAGATAGATAGATAGATAGATAGATAGATAGATAGATAGATAGATAGATAGATAGATAAACACAGACCTAACATGGGCCCTAAACTCTTCAGGCAGCAGATTAGGTAGGAGTCCCACTACTTGTGAAGGATCTAGAGGGTTTAGTGGTTTGAGCATTTTTTTTGGGCTCAGTATCGAGTTTTGTCAAAAAGTACTAAATAGATAATTACTCAATCAACCAAATAAATAATTTGATAACTACCTTGAGAACTAACAAAATGAGATGAATTATAAAAAGTATTAATATTTGAGGTTTAAGTTTTTTAATGAGATTTAATTACGAACGAATTACAACAACGAATAACAATGATACTTATGTTTTGAAGTCTGAAAAATAAATGCAAAATAAAAATAATAATAAAATTAAATGAATACTGCAAAACCATTTCAAATTTAGCCAAAATACGAAGCTTCGAATAAACGAATTTCAGATTTCAAAAATAAGTGCAGGCCCAGCCAGAAAAAAAAAGAAAAATCTGAAAGAGTGGTCGAAAGGAAGGGCATCCTTCAAGAAAAACTACCACAAAGTTAATGAAAGTCCTTTTCGAGTCGGATCTTTAAATGTTGGTTCGATGAGGGGTAAGGCTTCTAAAGTGGGGCAAACCATGTCGAGGAGGAGAGTCGATCTGTGTTGTTCACAAGAGACTCGTTGGAAGACCAACCTTAAACTTATTGCAGGCAGAGACTCTCGATATAAATATTTTGGTTGTGAGAATGATGAGGGCACTTGTGGTGTAGGAATTCTACTGGCTGAGAAGTAGTGGAAGAAAGTGTTTGAAGTGATTAGAGTCTCAAATAGAATCATTCTCATTCGAATGGTAATTGGATCAGTTGTGTTTGTTTTTGTGAGTGTTTATGCACCTCAAGCTAATCTTAGTGAGAGTGTAAAAGATCAATTCTATTATGCGCTTCAATCAACCATAACTAGAGTTTCATCTTCGGAACAGCTAATCATAAGTGGAGACTGGAATGGCCATATAAAATCACACTTTGCTGCTTTTGAGAATGTGCATGGTGGACAGGCTTTGGGAAAAAGAAACCATGAAGGTGAAAGACTGCTGGAATTTGCTGTTGCCAATGAGCTGGTTGTAGGTAACTCTTGGTTCAAGAAGAAATTTGAACATCTGGTTACATACCAGTCAGAAGATTGTAAAACCAAAATTGACTACATATTGTATAAGAGAAGTTTTAGAAAAATGGTATCTAATGTGAAAGTCATTGTTGGGGAGGAGTCTGCAACACAGCATAGATTGGTGGTTGGTGACTTCAAGGTTTGCACTCATGCTCACCCCAAAAGAATGTTTGTTTCTCGTATAAAAGTCTGAAAACTAAAAGACTTTGGAAATCAAGTAGAATTTTCTAATTTTTTCAATGCATCACTCCAAGGAAATGAAACTGGTAAAACTCTGGATAAACCTTGGAAGTACCTTAAAAACAATTTGATTAATGCTACAAAACAGGTTTGTGGAGTCTCTGCAAAACATACCTGGAAGAGGCAGACTTGGTGGTGGAATGACAAAGTGCAGCAAGCTGTGTCCCACAAACGCAAATGTTTCAAAGTATGGAAAGCAGGAGGAGACAGACATGCTTATCAGGCGGCTAAATGTGCATCCAACCTAGCTGTACACATAGCCAAAACTGATGCTGAGAAGATTGCGTTCAAAAAAATCAATCCCAGATCTGTTGAGATATATCGACTGGCTAAGCAAATGCGGCGAGAGAACCAGGACGTCATTGGGGATAAACTGGTGAGAAATAATAATGGCCAAATGTCCCTGGATGTTGATTCAAAAAAAGAAGCATGGAGAGAGCATTATATATACCTTCTCAAAGTGGAGTTTTCATGGAATCCAGGTGGTTTGTCCGAAGTCTATCCTGTGGAAGGTCCCAGCGAACCTATCACTCCAGCAATGGTTAGAAAGTCCATTAATAAGATGAGCCTTGGGAAAGCAGCGGGTCCTTCAGGTATTGTTGCTGAGATGCTCAAGGCCGCAGGTTCAAGTGGTGCTAGTATGATTCGAGATCTCATTGAAGACATCATCTTTGAGAACCGTATACCGTCTGAGTGGCAGGAAAGTCACATAGTCAGTGTATATAAGGGTAAAGGTGATGCTTTAAACATGTTTAACTATAGGGGTTTGAAGTTAATTGATCAGGTTATAAAGGTTTTGGAGCGCGTAGTGGAAGGTTTTATCAGACAGAGAGTGGTGATTAATGATATGCAATGTGGTTTTATGCAAGGTCGGGGTACAACTGATGCCATATTTATCCTCCGTCAGTTACAGGAAAAGCATCTGGTTGCTTGTAAGCCCCTCTACTTAGCATTCATTGATTTGGAGAAAGCCTTTGACAAAGTGCCACGAGAAGTGATTTGGTGGAGTATGCGTAAATTGAAAATTGATGAATGGCTTGTGAGAATTGTACAATCCATGTACAAGGAAGTGAGAAGTAGGGTGAGAGTTGGTGATGAGTATAGCAACTCGTTTGATGTTCGGGTAGGTGTCCATCAAGGTTCTGTTCTTAGTCCATTACTTTTTGTTATTGTGCTGGAAGCTTTATCTATGGAGTTACGTACAGGTTGCCCTTGGGAGATCTTGTATGCTGACGACTTAATGGTAAGTGCTCAGTCCATGGATGAACTATAAGTGAAGTTGAGAACATGGAGGTCGGAGATGGAGAAAAAGGGGTTGAGGGTGAATATGGGTAAGACAAAGCTAATGGTTTCTGATTCGAACCTTGATGTGTTGAAAAAATCTGGGAAGTATCCTTGTGGTGCATGCCAAGCAGGTTTGGGTAGAAATGCTATTCAGTGTGGAGGCTGCAGGCAATGGGTACACAAGTAATGCAGCAGCATAAAAAGCCCTCTAACTTTGGATCTTAAGTTCCGATGCGCTCGTTGCCTTGGTACAGCACGGCCTGTTGATGGGAGATTAGTGAAGAAAGTGATGATTGGTGATGAAAAACTGGAAGTTGTCCCAGAGTTCTGCTATCTTGGAGATATGTTATCTGCAGGTGGTGGATGTGAGCTTGCTTCAATAACACGTTGTAAGTGTGCCTGGGCTAAATTTCGCCAACTTCTTCCACTACTTGCTAATTGTCATTTATCATTATTGACCAGAGGCCGTGTCTATTCAATCTGTGTCAGAAGAGCTATATTACTTCCTGCTGAAACATGGCCCGTAACAGTTTCCACATTGAACCGCCTTAGACGAAATGACCTTGCCATGATTCGCTGGATGTGCAACATCAAAACGAATGATAACGTTTGCTCTCACTCACTCCTTTCAAAACTTGGCATTCGGGATGTTGAGGTAGTTCTTCGTACAAGCAGAATGAAGTGGTTTGGACATGTAGAGCGTAGCGTGGGTTGGATTTCTCAGGTGCGAAAGTTGGATTTAGATACTTGCAAGAAGCCTGGTAGGCCCAAAAAGACTTGGAATGAGCTGATATTGAATGATAAAAGAAAGCTAGACATGGTTTGTGCGGATCCATTCGATCGCTCTGAATGGTAAGGCCGACTTCAAGATAGAACTTTCAAAAAGCCCAACCCTTGGTAAAGGAAAGCGGGCTATAAAAAGGATTTGATTGATTGATTGAGATAAAATTTTGAAAAACGTTAAAAAAACACACAAAAAATAACGAAAAACATAAAAAGTAAATAAACAAAAATAAAAACCAAACAAACAAAAAAAACCAAGAAAAATAAAAAAAAGTAACGTGCCAACAAAACAAGAACAAACAAAATAAATAAAAAAACAAATAAGCAAACAAGCAGCCTACGCACCAATATTAAGCACGGCAAGCATTGCGAAGGCCTGCTCAAAGTCATGCTGATTGAATAGTTCAATAGCATGCATCTTCTGTATCTGCTTCTCTTTCTTCTCCCTCTCATCCACATCCTCCTCTGACATTCTCTTTAGTGTTGTTTCAGAGATTATATCGTTAAACGTGGTTTCAGCTTTATACCAACGATTATTTTTTTACATGTTGTATGAGTGATGACAGTTGGTAGCATTATTATAAGGTTTTAACGAAATCATATTCACCCATTTCATTCATCAATCAAGCAATTAAAGAAAGAATCAATCAATCAATCAAATCCTTTTTATAGCTCAATTTTCTCTACCAAAGGCTGGGTTAATAAAAAAAACAACCAACCAACGAAGGCAACATTCTTTTCCATCTACCAAAACAAAACAACACACCACAAGCTGCAGAGCCAGCAGATATTCCTTCTTATCGATCAATTGCTTGACCTGCAACTCCACTTCGACTGGCACCATCATCCACACTGATGACTGAGAAGCTACGTAGATCTGCTGCTGGCTGTGTTGTTTGAGGTTTGTTGAGTTGTTGGTGGTGATGGTGTTTTTGTTGTTTAAGTATTAAATTTCAATATTTTGTTGCCCAGCCTATGCTAGCATGGAAACATATGTGAAACAATAATGAAGCCAATTATATCAATAAGGATTGATATGAGAAACTCATACAAAGCATTGCACTCACCCTCCAGTACATATTATTCTGGCTTTGTAGCACTCCAGTGATTGGATATAGTACCTGGAAAGGATGATCATATATTATACATATATGTATATATATGTAATGTATAACAATAGAAATTCGGTTATTTAATAAATACACAGTCATTGCCAGAATTGGATACATATATTCATAAGAAACATTGGTCATATTATGTTATTTTAATTAATTCTATTGATAATAAGTAAGTTAAATAAAATGTAGATAATTTCAAAGTTTTTATATTCAAGTTATTAAAAAAAAAACAAATACTTTTGTTATTATTATAATTGTGATTAATATGATGATTTTGATGACGGTGATAATTATTATTATTATTATTGACCTGGGCTTGATAGTTCTGACCTCAACACTTCTTGGAGTGACAGCGATGATGTATGGGTGGTCATATGCTGTGGTGGAAGGAACAATAAAAATATTATTATTAGTATTAGTATTATTGTTATTGCTAATATTAATAATTTTATTTTTTGCTTTCGGAGTATATTATAAGGAAAAACCTTTAGATGATTTCAAATAAATATATATAAACACCAAGAAATTAAGAAACAAACTTAAACAAAAATTCACTAGACACAAAAACAAAAAAAAACAAATTAAAAAAAGAAAATAAAAACTGGGAAGGATAAACACACAAACACACCCATATCTAATGGCACATCCTTCCATGTGATCACTGAATCTTGGTGGGCTTTACCTTCATAGTCGACAAAGATACAATTTTCATCTTTGCTCAAAGCTGTGTTGTTGTTTGTGATCTTCAATATTCCTGGTTCCATTTGTTTGCCCGTCGAAAATAACTCTTTTGAGGTATCGCTTTCTAACTGTGTGTGTGTGTGTGTGTGTGTGTGTGTGTGTGTATGTATGTGTTTTTGTGTGTGTGTTTGTGCGGTTTCGACCTTAGAGGCAACCCATCGTTTTAACCAAAAAATATAAACTCACTTTCACAACAGATCAAAAGTGATACCTAGCAATAACCACTCCAAAAAACCTTACCAACATCCAATCACCTCAGATCACACCAGACTCGACATTACCAACAGCCCACCACCACCCCACCAACCGATACTATATGATAATCCTTTTTGTACCCAATGAACAATGTATCTAGACTCCAAACCATGGATCTTGTCGTGTCTTGCAGCAATAGATCAGGCTATAAAGTAGAATTCTATATTATTTATGTTGTTCACCTCTGTTGGGTTATTACTATATATATATTTCTGTTGATTTAGTTATTATATAGATAGATATTTCGATTAATGTTTTTTACTAAGTTTATTTTATTTTTATTGTTTTTGATTATTCTATTTTTTTTTCTATTTTCCTAATAATATTTGTTTGCGTGTTTTTTTTTTCAAAATGATGCTAAACTATAGTTTTGGAAGTTTATCCAAATTACGCCAGTGTCTATAAAATTTTAAAGTAAAATACCAACCCTTAGTTCTTTGAATTGTCGATCTTTCCAGTAGAAAAACTGAAAGAGAAAAGGTTCACTACTGATATGTTAAAATAATTATCCATCTATCTATATATCTATCTATCTATTTTTTTTTATTACAACATACTCTACCTGTAATTTCTTCTTAAGAGCCACACACAGACGCAGATTATATTCCGCTTCTCCGTTTTGTAGTATCTCTTTCTATAATTTAGTGCCACCGTTTAAATAATAATAAGAAGAATGACAATGAAGTACTATTGAAGGAATTATAAGAAGCTACAAAAGTGACGATGAAGATAATAATAAAAATAAAAGCACGGCCGCACTGACCTGCAAGTCAACAGTGAAGCATGAAGCCCCTCTGGTTTTTTCTATGGAAGTGATGATGGTGAAGATGGTCAACCCATGGATGCTTACTATGTTATCTGATGGGTGTCACAGTGAGTTTGTGTAGTTTATTTGTTTTCGAAGTTGATAGGTGTATTGGTTGTTAATAGGTGATGATAATGTGCGATTCACTAGGGTTTATGATGGTTTAAATAAGTTTCTTAAAATGATTGAAAATTTATAATGGTTCTTTGAGATAGTGAGCTTTGCATTTCAGTAATTTAGTAAGAAAATATATAGCTTGAATCTGAATAAAATGATTGATAAAGCGGTTTAAAAATTAATTTTTTTGGCGCTGTATTTATAAACCTGCTCATTAGTAATGGTAATAGCATTGTAATTATCATTTTTATTATTCTTATTTATATATTTTTCAACATTATTATTATTATTATTGGCTTTCCTTAAAGAGCGAGAAATGAATTTTCCAAAACCGATTTTTCAAAAACATTCGAATATGCCGAAAGCTAGTATCGGAAAAGATAAAATAACGTCTAATCCCATAAAGATGAAAGTATAAAAACGAGAAATGATGTTCATCGCCAAACACCAAAGCTATTATTTCAAATACTTATGGCGATCGAAAAACTAAACATCGATGGAACTTTATGTCTGTTATTATTATTAGATATTTATTATTATCCTTTTTATTTTTATTATTATCATGGAATTTCTAAAAAAGTTGAATACCAGAAAGACTAATGAGGATATGGTACTCAGAGACCACTTGCAACTGCAAGATGGGTTTTCTGGAGAAGTTTTTGATGTTTTTCTCCAGGTTTGACTCGTATTTGTTGGTCACTGGGTCTTTTCTGTAGTAAATGGAGGTGATGATGATGGTGGTGAAGATAATGATGGTAGTGAGAATGATGATAATGGTGGTGGTGAGGATAATGATGGTGGTGGGGAGGATGATGATGGTGGTGGTGAAAATGATGATAGTGGTGGTGAATATTTTAATGGAGAAAAGTTAATTGGAAATTCTTTTTTTTGTTGAAAACATGAAAGTTATCTAATGAAATTATTATTTCAATGATGTTTCCCAATAATTCTATACACATCATAACATTAATCGTCAATATACTAATATTAAATAATAATTTTTCTAAGATAAATATCGTTGAAATATTATTAATAATATAATAAATTATCAACAAATATTCTATAATTTCTGTCAAAAAAAATCTCTTCTATATAGAACCATTATCTCAAAAAACCATAAATATATGATTATTTCAAACAAATCAAACAAACCTGATACTGTAGAGCAGCAAACACCCATCCTTGGTACCTATAAGCAGGTTGTCCCCTAGAATGGTGTTAGGAGTGACTATCAGATTTCCCAACATAGGGGGTTCTAGTTATGTAATTGTTAGTTATCATGTGCTACTACAGTAGTATTATTTTCATATAAACAAAATACAAAATTCATTTTTTGTCTTAATAAATAACAGTTTTATTGAATCAAATTTCTCAAACTATTAATATAAAAATAATATTATTGTTACTGTAAAAACAAAAAAAATTTGTTTAATATTTAACACAAACCATAGCAGGTGATGCATTCAACAACCTTCGGCAGTTTCTCGATGACTGGCACAAGATTATATGCTTCGTGCATGGCTGGCTGGATACTGAGTGTCTGGGAAGATTCAGACGGAGAAGAACAACATGGACTGGAAGAAGGGAAAGCTGAGTATGTTGGTGAAAGGTTGGGCTGGTTGTAACCCAAAGAACACTGAGAGCCCCCGCAACTGGGCGAGGCTGAACAACAAGTGGCTATGATGGAGGTGGGTGGTTGTACTATGCAGTGCTGTAGTGCTTTTGGGAAAAAATTTTTTTAATTTTAACTTTTCATAATTATATCAAAATATGGTTTAAAGATGGCTTTCGATATCTTATTGATGTTAAATCGGTTATGTAAAAGATCATATGAGCAATGTTATGTAATTTTATGATTTGAACAGTTAAATAATTTAATATTAGAATGAAAATATTAGAATACAAACTTGCATTAGTTCAAATAAAATTAAATTAAAACTGAAAATAATTAAAAATAGAATAAAATTTAAAGTTCATTTTAATTCGTAAATAAATTACGTTACGGAAGACGGTAAGGTTCAGATAAAATTATTTATTTATTTTATTTATTAGAGTTTACGAAAAGACAAAAATAGAGATAAAATTGAGTGTTAAAATATTTTCAAAAAACTTTCTTCGCAGGTGTACTGCTTCCCTCCAGCTTCCATAGGTCCCTGTCTTGTGCCAGTTCAACTGCTTGATCTATGTTTAGTTCGTGGCCTTTTTGATCGTGTTTGATCGTTGTGAGAAGGCTGGTGCTAGGTCTTCCACGCTTTGCGTTCCAGCTAAACAATCCACCATCAATCGCCTCAAGAAAAAAACGCAGATAAAATTAATGAAATAAAAAAGAACTATTTACTTTTTTATTTTTGATTTATGAAAGTTTGTGAAAATTTTTTAATTAATAATTTCATATTAAACTGAAATGTTTTGTAAGCTCATTTTTGTTTTAGAAAACAAATTTCTGCAACAATTTCTAACTTTTCATTCTAACAACCACACTAAAAAAGGAAACCACATCAACTTCAGTATAAAAATTGTCAAAAACTTCAATAAATGTATGAACTTTATTTTTATTCAAATAAATCAGATTATCCTAATATATAAAAAATATTATTATTTTTTGTGGAAATATTTAAAAACAATAGAATATTTTTTAACATTATAAATGCATTGAGTAATTCAAGGTAAACCTATGTAAAAACACTAATTTAAGGTAATAATTAGAATTTTACAACTACCCGTAACACTAGATAATTACTATTGTGAAAAATTATTGTTTTTGTTAAATAAATTATCTCAAAAATAGCTTTAACATCATATTTACTACGAGCTAATATAATTTACAATGCAATATATTAGCCGCTTAACTAGTGTTTTTAATTTATTCCGCCAAAACACCGGCCTTTAAAAGTCCGATTTATTAACTAAGTTATTCATTATTATTTAACTTATTTATATGTAACTGTTATTATTTTAAGTTGATATTGAATGTTTTAAAATGAGTTTTTCTTTAGAAAATTGTGTCAGAGAGTTTAACATAAACCGCAAGATAATCATTCGGAACTGTCCCATTGTTACATACGAGGTTAGTTTATTAATTGTAATCAATTTTTAAAAAATTTTTGTTGCATTTGATTTCGCCATAATGTGCATTCTGAGAGTTTTAATTTTTGATACGTAATTGAATTCGGTGAAAATGATAGATATTTATATAATTATATATATTTCACAATTTTATAAAAATTCAATGCAGGAGGTCAAAAGGTTCTTAGGGAATTTCAAAGTTTCCAATATCGCCATCAGTAAACGACACAAGCATTGTTAGATTTTCATTTAAACTTCATATAATTTAACAAAACTAGGATTTTGTTTTTACAATATTACAATTCTAATGATCAGTAGTAACGAATGATGAATAATTTTTTAGTAATAAAAAAATAATAAGTTCAAAATTAAATACAAAAAGCATGAACCCACCAATCAATCCCACCGTCTTCATAGCCATAGTAGAGCTGAGACATGGGGAGGAAGCAGAAAAGATAGTTACAGAACTTAATGGCAAAAACCTATGTGGAAAACAAGTGACGGTCAGTCTTTTCAGACAGGATAATCTTTTGTGTGTCTGTAACATTTCTGAGACCATGGATGATTTTGATTGGAGGAGTGTGGTGCTTCCATTTGGAATCATAGAAAAAGCATTCGTGATGAGAAATACTCAAGGTAAGGATATTTAGTTGTTAGTTTTACTGAGTAATAAATAAAAATTGATTATATATAGTCATTTAAATAATTATTGAAACAATAAAATACTTTATATTCACAGGAGAAAGCTTGGGTTATGCTTTTGTTGAGTTTATGCACAACAGAGAAAAATCAGAACAAGCCAGAAGACACATACAACAACTTAAACTTTCCACCAATCATAACCTTCGCTGTGTGTTTTTAGCTGATCATGTGACAACTTTTGATCAATTATATTCAAGCATTATTATGATGGATCATCTTCCTGTTGATTGTTCATTGGATACCTTCCAGAGATTTCTCTTCTCATTGAATATTCTTCAACCAATCGTTGTTCAGGTCATTTAATGTTGGCTACTTAGTTGGTTTTTCAATGTTTTTTAAATTAATTCTTTTATAATTTTTTCCAAAAATTAATATTGCTATAAAAGCAATAAACATATTAAAAAACTGTAATCAAAATTGATTATAATAAATTTTGATCAAATTTTTTCTAACGTAAAGTGAAATTCACTTAGTAGCCACAAGCTTCATCCTACTTTTGAATAAACTTTTCAATTATCTTTATTTATAATATAGATTTGGCTGAATTTTTTTATCAGTACTATTTTTATTTTAATATTTGTATCAACAAAGTTAATGAAAATAATAAAAAATAATTTTAAAACTAATAACAATATTTTTTTGAAAATTATTTTTATTCAAATTTTTCAATAGTATATGTACTAAAAAACACAGTTCATTAGTAGATAAGGACTTTCTTCATTAATTAAAAAGTCCCATTTATTATATCATTCAGTTTTATCCATCAATAAACCATTATGTTGATGCTATACATTATTATCATATTAATTGCATCACAGATGGGGATGAAATGTGCAAAGACATCAAGCAAGTTTGCACTGTTGCAGTATAGCACCCACACAGATGCATATAAGGCTTTGAGGTGCTTCAAAGAGTTTAGAGACAGCCAACATGAAGCAAAAGATCAAGAAAGTGTTAAGAAACATTTCAATATTCAACAAAAGAGCAATTTATACAAAAATCTCGGAAGACATGATAAATTGAATGAAAATAGAGAAACAATAAGCCACAAAACAGTTAATAATAAAGCAAACGATATAACTTCAATTCTGGCGAGCATGGATAAATTAGAAATGAGTTTTTGCTCACCTGGTGAGAAGATGGAAGATTTGATGAAGCAAATCAGCAGCTTCAATAAAATCTTTTCAGAGGTATTTGAAGTTATTAGTCGTTTCTTTGAACCTCGCTGTCGTTATAGTATGAATACATGGGAAACTTAATGTTTTTTTAGTTTTAAAAGTTATTGAAGAAGCTAAACAACAAATACCTGAAACAGATAAAAAATTGCTGAAACTTGTATTGTTAAGTAGGTCAAAAATCATGTTTTGTAATTTAATAATTCTATAGCCGCTATGGGTAAAATAGTTAAAAAAGTTAGTTTATTAGGTTAAAATTAAAAAAGTACGTAAAAACCTTTTTCAAAATTGAATCATATATTAAACTCTATAGTGATATCTACAAAAAAAATATAAAAATGCCCCCAGTGAGGATTGAACTCACGACCGCTGGTTTACAAGACCAGCGCTCTACCACTGAGCTATAGAGGCATATGTTCGCTGTGTATTTATATGCTAATATAAATCGAAAAGTTCCGTTTAACAATTCAATTTATATATATATACATATATATATATTGACAAATTTTTCACCTCTTCCTATCATTAGCCACAGCCATCCAGTTGACTCCATAGTCTTTTTTTAGTGGATCAACTCATCATGTTTTTGGTCTGATTCTTCTTTTGTTTCCTCGTGGACACCTATGAGTGTTCAGCGGTTTTCCGTGAATCTTGCGAAATGCCCCGCCCACCAATGTAGGTTATCTTTGACAGTATCTTTAATATCGCAGAATACAGATATTAAGTTCTTTTATCAAGTAATGTTATTTCTTGGAAAGATCGCTTCATTTTTCTCTGGGATATGAATAGTGCTTTTAGTTTGGTGTCACTCAACGACCATATCTGGCAACCGTAAGTCATAGGTAGAATGATTTCTTCAAAAATCCTTTTCTTTGTTTCTGCTTTAACCTTTCTATTTACCAGTATATTTTTGAAACGACTAAAAGCTGACCAGCATAGACCTATTCATTTATGTAATTCTATTGTTTGGTCATGAATGTTTGTTATCGTTTGGCCTAGGTATATGTATTTTTTAGTATTTTCAATTTTTTTAATGTGCATCTTTATTATGCTTGTATTCTCAGTAAATTCATTGCGCATTATTTTTGTTTTGTCTGTGTTAATTGTTAGACCTATTTTAACGTATTCTTCACTGATGTCTCTAGCATGCTTTGGAGTTTGTTGGCGGAATGTGAGAAGAGAATTAGGTAGTCTGCTAATATTAATATCTCTATCACTCTACTCTATTTTATTAGTAACTATTATTTAAAGCTATGTTGAACAGAATGGGAGAGATAGTATCGCCTTGCCGTACGCCTCTTCCAAGCCTAAAGCATTTACTGTCAATTTCGGTCCTGACAACAGATTTTGCATTACTGTAAACATTTTTTATAGTGTTTATGTATGCTTTATTAGTGCCTTGGGGACTGAGACTGTTTAGTAAAGGTTGAAGCTCTATGCTATCAAACGCTTTTTTGTAGTCATTAAAAGCTATGTCTAGCGGGAACTGGTATTGTGGGACTTCTCTTGTAGTTGATTCACTACGCAAAGGTGATCATTTGTCGAATATCTTTTTCTAAATCCTGCTTGTTACCGAGGTTGGTTTATTTGTGAGTCTAAACGTTGAAGGATGACGCTGGAGAAAACTGTACAAAAAGGATAATAAGCTTATCGGTCGATAGTTCAAAACCTCGATAGTATCTTCTTTTTTGTGGATCAGCACTTTATCGCCTTCATCCATGAACTTACCACTTTTTCTTCTTCTAAGCAATTGCCATATAATTCTGTGATTCAATAAGTTTATTTCAACCAAACTTTTGCAACGTTTGTTACCTTATCCGTCTGCTGGTGAGCTTCTGATTTTTAGCTTCTGGATTGCTCGTTGTACTTCGGATTCGAATACGCTTGGAACTTCAATATATACCAATAAAAATATAGCTTAAATCAATTTAGAATTGCAAAAACTAAAATACCTTTTCAACAACCTAATATTTCATACCATATAGTGTATATATATGTATATAAAAAATAGCCAATGCCCCCAGTGAGGATTGAACTCACGACCGCTGGTTTACAAGACCAGCGCTCTACCACTGAGCTATAGAGGCATCTGAGGGTCTTTTATAGATATATAAATTTATATATACTTTATCAAGTTTTTTCCCTACAAATGGTTGATATTGATATAAATGTATATAAATATGAATATGTCTTTAAATTCTATGTATATTTCGACGCGATTTCGTTTGTATTCGTTTTGATAATCAGTTTTTTTTAATGAATGTTTTTCTATGTATCGATTAGCGAAAAAAACCTAGAATATTTTTAGAAGCAAATCTGTATAATCTGGCGATATTTTAGTAGCTGATAATGTTGATTGTTGTTGTTGAGCGCCAGCTTCCAAAGACTCTTCCGACACTCTGGAGTGAGTACCGAAAGAAACTTGCAGCTTCGAGTTGTTTGTGACTTGGTGAGCAGCGATAAAAATGATGGACGAATTCTCGAAATGCTTTGTGGTTGGAAGCTGACGTGGTTAAGAACCTCTTCGACACCCCTGTTGGAGTGCACATCCGGCACCACGAGAAGGTGGGTTTTTCCGCCGGGCTGATAATGCTGATCAATATATGAGTTAGTATTTATGTCTGCTCTGTCCATAATGTTGTGTGCTTTTGAAGCTAGTAATTCACAACACTTTGTATTGTAAGTTTTTATTTAAAGGTGAATAACTTTCATACATTTCTATTGGTATTGTAATAATTCAATGAAAAAATTTTAAACGGTTTGTCAAAATTTGAATGAAACTATTGAGTCATACTTAAGTTCAGCTGTTCAAGTAACTGAATTAACATTACTTTCGTTTTTTGGTCACTTTTTTGAAAGGAAATAAAACAAAACTCGAATAACAGCCAATATTTTAACGTTGTCAAACCCCTCTTTGAAAAGGGACAAATGGCGTAGAACGTTGATGATGATGATGCTTCATACATATAAAAATACTCAAATAATATTATTTATTTCGGTA